>OY979695.1:164604827-165204827 GCA_963855945.1 Thereva nobilitata
CTAATGCATTTTAAGGGAAATTTTGTCACCTTTGATTTTGTATATAGTGGTCATCTTCGAAAAATGAATAGTTTTCGAAATATAAGTGAAAAACTGAAAAAATGGGAAAATTTTGAAAGCAGATAGAACTTGTATCAGACTGAGGAGTGTAAAACACAAGTGAGATTGAGGATGAAATTCAATAAACTGTCCTTAAGAATCAAGTCTCTGACAAGGAGATGTGATCTCACTAATACTTGTTGACATTGCTCGCAGTGTACGTTCTGCACCATTTTTTACACAGCGGTCCCCCATCTAAGTACTAACTGCGCCTAATGCTGCTTGACTTCGGGTATCGAATGGAGACAGATCTATTCAGAATTCTAATTGCGCTGCTTCCAGTCCAGTCCAGCCTTTCCGCAGCCTTGGGATTGGGGGCAAGTAGGTGGTGCTAATAGTACTATAAATATTAACTGGTGGCGCGCGGGACACTAGTAGTTGTATTAGTATGAACTTGTGGTGCAAGTAGTAGAATAAGCATGCGTTTGTGGAGCTAGTGGTACTGTTGTGGCTAGTAGTAATAGAGGTGCTGACGTAATCTATTATTAATCAAGTGAGTAAAATTGATTGAGTGTCTTTTTCAGGAAAGGGAATAGTAAGAAAATGATTTATCTGTAGTATGCAGGCCTCGATAGCTTAGGGGTAAAAACTACCATGCCCGAGGTCTGTGGTTTGAATCCACTTCGCAGCATGGTCCTTCATTTTTCCACAATGATAAAAAAATAAGTATTTAAATCTGCAACTCCTTACGTGTGGGATCCATGCAAATTGCATTAACAAACACAAAAATCCAACTTCAATTACAAGGAAATAACGTCACGTGTCTCTCAAATATACTTAAAATTTGCTTTCACTTAAAGTTAAATGCTTTTGTTAAGCGTGCATTTGCTGAAAAAATCTATAGCATTAACCTTAATCACAGCTCCGTGCTTGGTGTATTTTTTTTTCTTTTTCTATATTTTACAAAAGGCTGCCAAATGTATCCAGCAGAGCTTCAGTAGAAAGAGCTCAACTCCAAATTCCAAAATTCACATCCTTCTAGCACAAGATCCCTGCATCACCCCGGAATACATTTATAGACGAGACTACCGCCTCGGTAGATTTTCATCCTTGGTATCCTTTTTACGTGCTTCCTTCACTGTATAGCATCAAAAGGTTCTCAATCTGTCGCTAATCCGTTTAACTAAATGAGAGAATGTTCTGTTAAACTAAAAGCATTTTTCAAATCGGATTTAGGACTAAAGGAGAGCACATTGAGAGATTCGCCTTAGTTTCTTTCTATAATATGAATTTCAAGGATCTCGTTGGATATCGCCGAGCATAGCAAAGACATACCGATGCAAGGAACGAAATATATTGTACAATTCCTAGATAGAAAGTGGATTTTTGAAATATTTAAACAAAAGTAACTGTCGCTAATCCATATTTAATCCGAAGTAATCTGTTGAGTTATTTCAGGACTTAATGGCGTTTTCGATTGGATATTCTTTAAGGAACGCTGAATCAGGGACATTCATTTGTGTCTGGTCCTTCAATCCAATGAATGCAGTTCTACAAAAGCGGCACATCGATTTAAAATGGGATCTTAAAGTTTATATACGGCACCACAGCAGGAATAAAAGCATTTAGAGTTATTGAGGAGATAAAGCGGAAATTCTATTGCCTGGCATGTTCCATGGTGTATCCTTTTTTTGTGCTGTTGAAAACCCCAAAACCGGCCTGGTGTAAGGATGATTGCTGGCTTTTTACAGATTCATTTCTTCATTACACAATCGATTCTAGTCAAATGCGGCACGAAAACGAAATTCAAGCATGCTTTGTGGACATCTTGAGGGGTAATTCGGGTTTTATAGCAGTTCATGAATTATTCACGACAATGGGTATAAGAGGGGATGTTTTAGCTGGACCGCATCCCTGATGGCTCTCGGTCTGGTCTGAGGGTAGGGCAAAAAAATACGCCGACCATTGACCAAATGGGGAGGAAATAAAACGCAAGAGACAATGTCCACCAAAAAAACAAAAAATAACCTACGTTATCCTTACCCTTAGACATGTATGTACATAATTCTGTTGATGGAAGATGTGGAACGGTAGATGCAGAACTACGCTGGGCAAAAGTTTCCTAACCATGGGTCTGTGGTAATTCGTTCAGGAGCCGCATCATCGGTTTTCATTGCTGCTTTCATACTAGCCAAGGATATCCAATAGTAGTACAGTTTTTTGCTCATAGGTTTCGTTATATGAAGTTGACGTTGATGCTCTTCCTTAAATTAGGTTTTTTTTCGAGTAGCTTCTGTCGTACTTCATCACCGCATTGTATGATGTACACATCGTGAGGCGAAGTTCATTTACTTCCTTGTTTTGCTTGCATTATGTATTATACGAGTATCAAATATCAGGATTAGTTCTCATGGTACATGTATGATTAAAACAAGAAATTAGGTCATCGAGTTTTTCTTCAACTTAATTAGTTTGGGTGGGAAATAATTAATAATCCTTTGATGATTTGTAATTTCGCTGCTCATATGGTTAAGTTTTTGGAATGGAAGAATTAGTTGAAAAAAAAGTTGGCCTTAAAGTTTGTGTTTCAAACGAAAACGTGTGCCGAATCATTGAAAATGTTGCAGAAGAGCTACGGTGAATCGTGCGTATCAGAAACAGAAATATGAATAGTATAAAGTATTCAAAGAAGAAGTGCAAGTTGATTTGCCTCGGTCTGCGAACGTCTACGAACGATGAAAACATCGATAAAATGAAGAAGCTCGAAGATCGTGGTATGAGTCTTGGCTAAAGTGCTGAGCGTATGGTTCAAGTCCGCGCGCCAGCTCAAAAACTAGCTGAAAATCGCGCTGGCATAGTAAAACTCGTATTGCACTCACTGTTTGATAGGTTAGGTGTAGGGCCTCATCTAGGGCGGCTAGAGGCTCAATTAGCGCTTTGGGAAGCCGTTTTGATGATACAAACTCCTACCACCTAAAGTTCCGTGGTAATACGAATGTTTTGCGAATGCGAATGTGTGTAGGTCGTGTCGTGTCTCGTGGAAAACAAAATTAAAATACGACAAATTGACAGATTTGGCTCGCAAATATCGGAGCGCACCACCGGCCAGCGTTCCGACTGAGCAATTGTTCAGTGCAGCCGGCCTATAATGAGCCCCTTAAGGCTCCCATTCACAACAGGCCGCCGGCAGGCCGTAGCCAGGCCAGGTCAGCAGGTACCGCCCGATTAAGGCCATACGTTACTCATTCTGACTGTGGGATGAAGACTTGAGGCATACGTCTGACAGGCCATGGACTGCAGGTGACCTCAAGATTCATACACACAGGCGAAGACGACAGTTAAGCGTAGCAGGTTGTTAATTCAAGTGCATTTACATCCCAAAGTCAAAGTAGAAGTGCAAATCTGAGCTCATTTATCGCATAAAAGATAGTATGGTTCTGTCTATGTTTCACCAAAGTGGCAACTGAAAACTGAAACCTCAAAGTAGAGCTCTACTCTACTTTGCGAATCGGTAGTCCAAAAAAAGCTTTTAATTTCGTTAAATTTTAATATTCTAATGACACTTTTACGGTTTCTTGTAGTTATTTTAGAAGTTTTTGCATACCTTGTTTTTGAAAGTTTGAAAATCCGTTAATTTTTGTTATTTCAAAAGCGAAATGTGAAAATTTTTGAAGGTAATAAAATTATTTTTTTGCTACGCATTATTTTAATATGACTGACTAAAAGACTTTGCACCTCATTAAATTGTTTCCTCTGCGACCGTGTTAAAAATTTTACGTTTGACAGTTGTAGAAAGTTTCGAGCTTTCGATGTAACTTTACGCTTGAGCTTTGTACAGGCCCACTTTGGTCTTCTACTTTGTGTTCGGGATTTAAACTCCCCTTAATTCTTACAAATTTCAGGTTTTTTCTCCGACGAACCATTCCCTTGGGCAGCGCCGGCCCTAGGGTAGAGCGAGTGGAGCGGTCGCTCTAGGCGCCAGGTGGCAAGGGGCGCCGAAATGAATGTGAAAAACAATTTCGAGCGAAAAATAAAATTTTGATGGCGCCTTTTGCAATAAAAGTTGACTTTTGAAAAATTTGGCTATTATTATTTATTTAACACTAGCTTTCGCCGGCAATCTCGTTCGCGTCGACTGTGCAGCTCAAAAATGCACACTTCGGGGCCCCTAAAAACTTGAATAAATGCATTCCGGCTTGAGACGAACATCAGCAACATTAAAAATGGCTGTGTTATATTTTTATCGTGGCGACTCGACTAACATTGATATGATCCTCAAAAGAGCCGCTGCTGTATACAGGGTGTTTCAGACTTAAATGCTAATCGGTTAAGGGGTGATTCCCGGGAGTATTTGGAGAAAAAAGGTATGGGGCCTATCGGCACTATCCACTGATAGTCAGGGTAAATTAGCATTTTAAGGAGACAAAATTCCAAAATGGCTGAAAATCAAAGTCAAAGTTTCCAAAAATCACTTTTCGGCCAAAAAAATACCTTGAATATCTTCGAAAGGGTTAAGTTTTCGAAAAAATGACAAGAGGGCTTTTTGTAGGCGATAACGTTTCGTATTGACTGATACAAAAAAATTTCGAAAAAATCAGTTTTTGAGTTATTTTTTTGCCAAAAAGTGATATCTCCGGCGGCCATGTTTTTTTTGTGATTCCGAAATTGTTTTCTTAAAAAGTCCCAAGGAAGCTGTGAACCAATTTTCAGCCATTTTGGAATTTTGTCTCCTTTCATGCGTTTTTTTGCTAATTTCCCCCCAGATACAGGGTTAAGTTTTGAAAAGTTTTTAATGTATGTACTTAAACTTTTATAACTGCTATACCGATTATCGTAGAGTAACATATTAAGGCTTGTTTTTTAGGTAATTAATTCATTATTAACCATTTTTTCTTTCGTTTCGAAAACCTAATCGGAAAAAAAATATTCCCGATAGAGTGAAACTTTTTTACCATTCCATTTAAAGTCGTCAAAGAGCTCTATTTAAATTCCTAATATTGCTCGCACTACAGGTAACGCTATCCCCGAAAATCTGACCAAAAAGAAAAGAGTTGCGTACGATTACGATTCACTTAGACAAACTTAAATATTTAGATAGAGCTCTTTGAGGCCTACAATTAGAATAATAAAAAATGTTTTCACTCTGTCAGGCTTTCCTTCGATTATCGGTTCAAGTTTTCGGTTTGAGCTGATAATCGAATACGACAGCCGGATCCGATAGTCGAGTACGTCAATCCCTGCGTTCCCAGGGCTCTATGATGAAAATGAATGATTGACTATAATAAACGTACATCACATGTACTTGTTTTTGTTAATGTTTCGTTAAACGTAGTATAATGCCACCTTATGAGACCTGGATCCCAGTTGACGGCGTTGTAATGTCAAAATCGTAAAATACTTATTGTATTCAGACTCAAATTCAAATTCATCGGCAATTATTATAGCCGATTGCATGTCAAGGTCTACGGTGAGAGATACGTACGTGTATGTTCGTTAAAAACGTACGTCAAACTACGTCTATTATAGTTCAGGCTTAAGGGCGCCGAAAGTCAATCTCGCTCTATCCTGATCAAGGGCTAGGGCCGGCGCTGCCCTTGGGCCGCTAGTTGAAAATTGGCGCATTGCAACTGTGACTGCAAAAATCTACTTTTTCCACTCAAAAAATTTAATCATTTACACGGCAAGTATTTATTTTGTAGCACCATTTTTCAGAGTTTAAACCCTCCAACTATATTGCAAACTGTTTCACCGTGTAGCCCTGAGCTCAAAGAAGTTCAGCATCACAATTTTATACGGGCAATTTGATAAGCCCGGGCAGTATTAATATTGACCGGTCATTATGAATAATGACCAAGAGCTTTGGTCAATTTGATAAATTTTTTAATATTTATTGAATTAATTAGAAAATAATTTTATACATTTTAGTCCCATATGAAAGGTACACCATCTGCGGGCAATATTGCAATTGTATGTTGCTGCCCGTAGAGTTCGTTCATTTGATGGATTACGATTTTATTTCACTCAAACAGCAGAACAGGGACTTATATCAAATGTTGATAGAAATTACACTAAAAATATTGTATACAGAGAGGTATTTGATTCATAAATTATGATCTTTTAAATGTAATACAATAAAATGTAATATGTGACATTAAGAGAGAATAAAAGTTGGTTTTTTGGCATTGCTTTCTCCAACTATAAAAAATTTGTTTTATTTTTCAATTTTGTTTTATTGTTCTCGAAAAATTTGTTATTGAAGACTTCTAGATTTAAATTCAAAAAAGGAATGAATTTCGAGTGCTGGATCTAACTAGTTTATTATTAAAGGCTGTCAATTTGTGGCACCTGGAGTGATATTGCGGTTGAACAAACTCTAATGAAAACAACCAGTGGTCTTACTCATAGCCGTGACTAAACTGCAGGTGATGTGACTAGATGGATACAAGGGGTGACAGCACTGCATAATGTGCGCCAAGAGATTGAGCATTTTACGGGAGAGGACCCCGCAAAGTCAGAGCAACACGTTCACAGCGAGATGCTATGTTAATAGGCCCCCATCCACGGTCACACATGTATTACAAACTTTTTTCGAATTAAGAACTGCTTTAACACACACATAGCCCAGTTACTTTATACATGAACCTCTAAAAAAATCCAACTGGAGATTTTACTGCGGGATTCTCTTTACTTTCCCAAGGAGAATATCAAGCTCCGCAACATTTTTAAAAGGATTGATGCCACATGAATCTTTATAATTATATAGTTTTAAGGAAATAGTCGGTTAATTTTTAAAAGTTGCTCAAAAATTATTTCGAAGTTGAAAAGCGCTAAGAGTTCTTTGAAAGCACTAAATCAGCGCTTACGCGCTAACGGCAGTTTTTAAGCGTCAAAACACATTGAATAGCACCAAATCTAGCGCCTAAAGCGCTAACTTGGCAACACTGTTAGTGGCCCCTATTGCGGTTGTCGAGTCGACTAGCAATCGACCCGACAATCTCGACTTGAACAAACAGGAAAAGCATAGTTAACGACTTTAAATGTCGATAAAATCGACAAATATTTCGCACAGTCGACATTCGCAATACGGATTCAGTCATCATTTTAGAATCGACTATCGACTCGACAATCACAATAGGGGCGAGTGTTTTTGTGGTAAACGCGACAAGTTTGAGGATCTCCATCCACAGAACTATGAGCAGTGCTGTAGACGGTCATCCGCAGTATAGTTATAGTATAGTGTCGTTACGTAAATATGGCTCTTATACAAGAATCAATTTCTTTAACTGAAGCTATAAAAAAAGTGCATGCCCTGTTCTTTCAGCTAATTCATCGACCCCTCATCATTGCTCAGAATCAAAGTTTGGTCTACTCGATTCCCCAACACGTGCCAAGATTTAACTTCCTACTCTGGCTGCAACTACAATTCAATTCAAAACACTGAAGTGCTAGTTTAGGAATGGAGTTCACCCAGAATTCCCATGGTTCTATTAATTTTACCTCTGCATTCTATAGAGCTTTTATGCACTAAAATTGAGCCTTCTCATTATCATTACCCAGGGACAGGATGAGGAAGGATTCTGCAAACATTGACCTCAATTTAATATGCCGTTCCTTACCGGTATGCGCATAATATTCTCTACGATTATGTTTAAAGAAAACCCAATAAAATTGCTTTCAGTTTTGTCCTATTTTGGATATTCTGATATAATCGAAAACCTTCTAGAAAAAACGTCAGATCCACAAGATTTTACCTAGAAATTTCAATTTTGCCAGAGTCAATAAGAGACCAATAGCTAATAGGTTCCACTAGCTGGACGGACCTCAAATTCATCGATTCCTCTTTTAAAGAGTAATTTCAAATGTAGAACTAAAGCAAATTGCCCCAGCAAAAGGGACAAAATCTGTATCCAATAGATGCAGACATATACTACGTAATCTATGGAACAGATATTCACGGCTGAATGTCGTATATGTGTGTGAATGTGTTTGCAAGGACTCCTGCACCGCTTCAGTTGTGTTTTTCCATTAATGACTCGGCATAGTGCCAAATGAAATAGAAACTGAAATGAAACCCATCTTCCCCTCTAGCCTACAGCTAGAACCTAGAACAGAACTAGGGTAATGGTAAAACGAATTTCACAATGAGAAAGTCTACTGTTAACCACAATTTTGTGTACCTGATCCTTAATGCACGTTTTCAGGTGCATAACAGACATTCGTATTCCGAACACATTTTTGCGGTTATAAATGAGCTCATGCTTGACTCTGATAGTGGAGAGGAATTGCTGTTTTTTTTTGGGAATGAATAGTATTAGGTCACAAGGGCTTCGAGCTATCGAACGAGTTTTTTTAAACAGAAACAGACTTTTTAGTTTAATCCGTAGCAACTGTCTGTGCTGTCATCTGTGGATGTCTCAGTGATGTGCGCTTTTTTAGACCTTTTACTTGTCAGGGCTAAACGAAATATGAACTTTAAAAAATTTCCCTAGCGGACTGCAATGTGTGGCGGCACAATGGAAGTGTATCATGTTTTGCATATCTTTGCTGGTGTGCATGTTTTGCATATGGAGCAGTTTTTATGTTAAGGCCTTCAATGGCATTTTCCCCATTTGGCCTTGCTCCCATTTATCGACTTATGCATAATCTCTGTTTTTATGAGAAATGCATATATTTTGTAAATGTGTTTCTTTTTCTGATTTTGCAACGGATTGACGGAAAACGTTTTTTTCTATCTACACAAAATGTCATTTTCTGCTCGGAAAGTCTGGTATGGGTGTTAATTCAAGTCTTGGTTGGTAACATAGCGTTGAGCTTAAGGATGCCAAACTCGGTCAACTCGGCCAAACTCTAAACAGACATCGGCTCTGAATTCGATCCGCTTGATAAGGCAATAGCGAGCAGGCGTGGATTTAAGGGGGGGGGTCACGGGGGTCATGACCCCCCCCCCCCCCAAAAGCGCTCGATGTTTAAAAAACAAAATTGATCCAACTAAAAAAACAAAAAATAACCAAACGTCCAAAGCCGACCCAACTTTTTTGCAAATTAAAGCAACGACCTTAAAAAATAACCTTCAAGGTCAACTACATATTGATCTATACTCTATCTATATATTTTGATTTGTAAACTCTGAAGTTAGCTGCACTCACAAGAAAGGGCGCGTCTTCATCAAAAACACATTAGGGCACGTTTTCTGCCCTACTCAGCTCAAATTAGGGACAATTAAAGAAATTGTTCCCATAGCTATGAGACCGGTGCCAAGTGAAGGATATGGGTTGTCTAAGCATGATTATAACAACCCGCAGTTCGAAAAAGGGTTGTTTTTGAGAAATATGTGAATTTTATAGTTTTTTCGCCTTTTCTCTATTTTTAAGAGAAACTATGCATTTTGGTCTAAATATCAAAAGAGCAAAGTTATAAGGCATGAAATTTCCTGCAAATTTTACCTTCACTGTTTTTTCGAATCCGGCATTGTTTCGCCGGTAGAGCTCGTTTTGCGCCTTTTTTCAGACTCTGTTGATAATCAAAGCGTCCAAAGAAAGGCCGTTGAAAACTGCAACTACTACTTTGATCTCATTTAATTTTTCATACAAATGCATAATTTTGGCTCAAAATCTAAAAATGGGGCAAAACGGCCTCCATCGGCGAAAATATGCGGAGTTGGGAAAAATTGTAAAAGTAAAATTTGTAGGTAATTTTATGCTTTGATATCTTCACCAAAATGCATAGGTTCTCCACAAAATAGAGACTTCACTTGGCACCGGTCTCATAGTTGTGGGAAAAATTTCCTAGACGATTTTTTGACTAATTTGAGCGGACTAAGTTTGTTTTTAATCCACGAGAAAATTCGGTTAGTTTTGTTCGTTTTGTTAATTTTGTGTTTGTCCCTAAAAAAGCCTGTTTAGCTTCGCTCCCAGGAACGTTCCTCTCGAACTTTGTGGATGAAGGGAGAGGTGGGGTGGTACCTCTCATCAACCCCACTACAGTGCCGCGGCCAGACAATTTGGGGGATTTGGGGAGAGTCCAAAAAAAATTTCGTTCGCTTCGCTCGCGCATTTCTCTTTATACAAACCCGTTCCCGCGTCAGAATAATGGTCCATATGCTGATTTTTATGGCCCATACTCATTTGTATGGCCCATTCTCAATGAAGTAAAAATGCAAATAATCAATTCAAATGATTTTTATTCCAAAATAATTTTTCGCTCGTCTCGCTAGCGGGGCCCCAAAATCACGGGGCCCTGTGCAGTTGCACATCCTGCACATATGCCAGCCGCGGCACTACCCCACTACCTCCTTCATCCACAAAGTTCGTGAGGAATGCTCCTGGGAGCGAACCGTCTAAATAGGCCCTTAGAAGTAGAAATTTTTTTTCGCCACTTTTAATTCCGTGACCCCCCCCAAAAAAAAATTCTAGATCCGCGCCTGATAGCGAGAGGCCGGAATCTGGTTGCAGAGCTGAATAACTAACTAACTAAAGAGGTGATGTTAGTCTTGCAAGGAGGCATTCAAATATTCTGGAGGTTTTGGATGTTTTTATATTAAAACGCGGTCCATTCTGTTCAGAGCCAACATTTTTTTTACTCGCACTTTGGCTTTTAATCCAAACAAACATGGTAATCGCTCAACCCAACCTCAAACATGGTAATCGCTCAATCCAAGGTCATTGTCCTTGAGCTCCACGACATATGCGCATACAAGGCCAAGTCGTCCCAAACCAGTTTTGGTTCCCATGCGTATGCGTTCCAATACCTACTTATGGTCAGATCTGGATTATATGGTGTATGAGGAAGCAATTAGTGCTATTCATTCAATGTTTTCTTCAATTTTACTGATGCTCATGAATATTGTGCAAAAAATACTGGACATACCATTTTCAGCCGATTGTTGCATTTAGATGCCTCCAAAACGATGTACTGTCTCATGTTTAATAAAACCTGGACGAATCTATCCTTTGGCTTAGTGAACGGCGTGAACCTAACGGCTGATCCATTTCTTAACATCCTAGGCATAACTTTAATCGAGGATCTGCGGTGAAACGATCACATATTTCAAATCGCCAAAGAGATTCAAGTTCCTCCTTCAGCAAGTTCCGCTCGGGCGACAGCCTACAAGTCCTACATTCGGCCCCACCTCGAGTACAACTCATTTACCTGGGCAGGCGCCACAAAACCCACCTTAGCGTGGCCTGACAAGGTACAAAACCGCGCCCTCAAACTTATTGCTGATGGCACTTTTTGCTCCTCCTTATACTCAACGTACTAACCTATCCTATTCTCTTCCCTCCCTCAAATCAAGCTTACTACTAGACATTGCACCAACGGCTGATCCCTTAGCTGGATTTTTTCATGTTATTATTGCATGTTTGTGTCTTTATTAATTGCGCCTTCCCAATTACGCTTTGAGCGTCACAATATTTGATATAATAAAAAATATAAAAATAATACCAAAAAATATCACACGTTAATTACGGCGCAACGATTTCTCTGATGAATAAAGGAAGTCTCTATGTCACTCTTGAAACTTCAACTGCATAAAGGGAATTTCGTGGAAAAAGTTAAAATAAAATTCAACAATAATAAAATGAACTGTGGATGTCGAAAGAATTTTTTTTTAGTCTGCAAGTGTTAATGGCACCGTAACGAGCAATGGTGACAATTTCACTTTAAATCCTTTAACGGAATCGAATATTTAACAGTGTTTGCATCGCTTTTTTATTCAAGGGTTTTCCTCGTACCATGACTAATTAATTTAAAGGTGTATTTATATAAAGTCGAATATTCATTGGGACAGAACACGACGAACATTTTATTTGAACGTGCCAGACAAAAGCCAATCGATTTTTCATGCATCGAGTTTATAACAGGTGTTTTAAAGGGATTTGAAGAGTATTTTTGGAACTCGAAATGTTTTTTCCTACAAACAGTAGTATCAATTTAATCCTTTTCGAGTATGTAAAAAATTCTGAAAAAATTTAATAAAAATTCTCTGAATTTGGAAGACTAAAAAGAAAGGAAGTATCTGTGCTAGGGAGGATTTCATGCATACGTGCATTAGTATTTATATCTGAAATAATATAAACAGTGCTTTCGTATTTCCATACCGCCGTACAAGGCAATAATATATTATACAGTATACATCTGTGCTTATTGGGCTTATTATCATATTTTCGGTCATGCTGTAAACCCAATCTTTAGATGTTAATTTGTTTCTCATCCATGCTTGAGTTGTTGCCAGTTACGTTGAATATGTAATTTCAAGACATCAATTGTCTGTTGTAAATTTCCAAATTAAATTTTGATTTTACACTTAATTGGGTGATGCACATGCTTAATCACCTGCAGGTTATTTGTTTTGATTAACATTATTTCGGAATGAATTAACTGGTTCTAGATATGTTTTTTCTCAACTATCACTTCAATGGGTATTGATCAGTACCGTAATATATGTACATATATTCAGTGGCGGGCTAAGGGTGGGGCGGAGGGGGCGGTCCCCCCCGGGCCTCTGGTCCGGGGGGCCTCCAAATTTCTACAAGTTCCCTTGATCAAATCCTAAACAAGGCTTTTAAAATATGTTCAGGGCCTACCTAAGTGGTACTTATGAGTCAGAGGTCCCGTTCATGGTTCCCGTAGACATAAATAAGTACAGCATGTACCGATGGTTTACAATTTTGAAATCAAAATTACTTTTAATGTTAATCTTTCAATGTCTATTTAGTTTTCGCTTAGTTCCAGTTTTACTGAATTCTACAGCCGTCTAGACTTTTTACGCTGTACTAATATTCTGTCATGCTGAACGCGTTCAATACTCAGGGAATTCCCGACTTTGAAGTGGGAACCCTGAATTAATGAGGCGCAAATCATTTACTCTCGTTTGCCTACATTTTTCGTTGTTCATCTCCTTTCTTTTTAAATCTATTAATTTTCATTACGAAACCACTTATATTATAGCTTAAAATGTAATGCCGGATCCACACATTTGTCAATGCTTGGCAAGCGTTCGCAAATTCAAACTTTTGGAGAAGGTGTTTGTAGGGACGGATGGGCCCCCTTAGCGGCCCGAGCATTTCGGTAGTGACCGGCCCAAATTTTATATATGTATATGAATTGTGGTGCCCACGCTGCTATTGATGGATTCTCTTGTATGCAAGATAATACCTTTCATTTTAAGTACCTGGGGAGAAATTAGCATGCTGCAGAGCTGGGCCCTAAATCGATCGAAATGGTAGAGCAGAAATTAGCACGGTGCGCGCCGTGCGCCTATTGCACGGGGTAGTCCAGGGTTTATGCGAAAGTAGCATATACTGAAAGTACTGCACAGACCGTGATATAGACGCACGGCGGGCGCAGTGCGATTGTTGCACGGACTGTGCAGTATTTGCTCGAAAATTTATATTTCCTATGGACCCTGGACCGGCCCGTGCAATAGGCTCACGGCGGGTACCGTGCTAATTTCTGCTCTACCATTTCGCTCGATTTAGGGCCAGCTCTGAGAAATATTTCTCTAAGGCGGCGAGGGCGGTCGGCCGAAGGCGAGCTCAAGGCGGGGAAAAGAGGCGAGGAAGAGGAAAGGCCAAATTCGAGCCGATCTTCGTGAGCCAAGTCACAATTATTGCGAACCTTTAAGTTTCTTCACAAAAAAATCCTGAACACTCAACCTCGGGCCCTCCGGTGGCCTGGCCCTTCGAGCATTTACTCGAATGGGCTATAGGTCAATGCGGCCCTGGGCGTTTGGCTTGGTTTGTGTAAGCTTGGCAACGCTAAATACTAAAAAAATGGCGTTAACAGTAATTTCAGGCACGTCCAGTGCGAAGTTTGGCGTTGGATTGCTCGCAAACTACATAAGCGATAACGACGATTAAGAGCTCATTCTAAAGGTAATTACTAGGCCTTTAAATTTGTTAGTAGGCATTAGGCCAAAAAAACCATTTGGCGAGTTAATTGCAAAAAACTGCATTCAACCCTCACCACACGACCATGGTTGAACTTAGAACGGCCATAACTTTGAGCCAAATCAACTTACAGAGCTCGTTAAGGACTCATTTTTTAGATAACTGTATTCTCCATAACTTTTCCATTGATCATTGTCAGCTATCATTGCATGCAAACAAGCTATTTAATATAAACAAGCTCTTCCTCTTTTTCAAGATGGCGGCTTTTCCCAAGCCACTGCGACCCCCCAAACTTGGTTTTATCATGTATGTGATGTTCCCGAACAAATGCAAAAAAAAAATTCCGTACTTCTTAAAATGCAATTTCATTTACTAATTTGACTGGACTATTGACAAACTGTGGATCCGGCATGACAATACGTGCTTTTGGTTTTTATTGTGACGTATAAGTAAATGAGTTCAGAGTTTGAATAGTGGTCGTATTGTCACGTACACACACTTGTACATACAAATGGCAACTGAATAAAACGCTTCTAAAATTACATCAACTTCTTAGACTGAGGGCCCCATTCAGCTTTGCCGCCCGGGCCTCTGGCGGGCTTAGTCCGCCACTGCATATATTACTGATTTTCAAAACTAGCTGACAGATTTTGCGGAAATTACTATGCAACACATCTGCTTTTAACATTTTGAATTCTCAGAAATTCGTTATGCTTAATCAGATGGTCAGGGGCATTTCCAGCCAACTGGCTTAGGGGGGGGGGGGGTAATTTTAAAAAAAGAAAAACTTTAATATTTTTTTTATTCCATAAATTCCATTTGCACCCTCCCCAAGCCACCGCGAGCTCAAGTTGCCATTTCACACCCCCCCCTGCCCCCTGACAATGGTCAAAAATGTCTGCCACGGTTATTTAGCCCTAATAGAACCTACATAAGCAGCAGCAGATTTTTTTTTTCAATTTTAGCCCCTTTTGTCTTTGTCGTTGTCACTGTCTTTGTTGTTGTTTAAGACATTCTCTTTGCGAGCAAAAGGGAATTTCAGAAAAAAACAACAACAATGCAAGAGCTGTCAAAGTGTTCGATCAAAAATCGGCTCGGGTCGGTCCCTTCCAGCAGTTTTGGAAAAATTCATAGATCGCCGACTAGATTCACCATAACTTAACTTGTTTGTTTGAAAATTGGTAATTTTTAAGAATAAAAATAAATAAGCGAACGAAAATTCTTAGGGGGGTAATTACCCAATTACCCCCCTCTGAAACCGCCCCTGCAGATAGTGATAATGACATGTAATTATCACCTATTACTTCGCCCACTGCCATTCCCATTGGCTCCCAGGCTCAAGTGCCCGAATACCTACTTCAGTTAACACGCCAAAGTGCCTCAGTACCTACTATGGGTATTTTCTCAGGTCGATCGTCTGATCGTGGGAAGATCGTCCAGAGTGTGTGACTAATCGGAACGCTACCAATCATTAGCTCTGATTCGTTGTCATTATGATAAGTGAATGGTAGGTAGAGCCTGCCAAAAGATTCTGATTTGTTTGTACCTTTGAGATTAATGACGAAATGCTTCTCTAATCATGTTCTAGTATAGAGAATCTACGATACGTACCAAAAAATAATCAGTCTTCCTTGCTAAATTCGGTAGCAAGTCAGTAAAATTTAACCAACCAAACACTGCTTATGATTTTATTTATTTACTTTCAAGTTAGTTCTATTTACAAAAACAATACATCTTTCCGATACGTCCATTCATATTATTCTTAGTTAATTTTATCGTTATACAGATTAGAATTCCGGTAAAAGCTCCCCCAAAACCAAACATAACTTCACCATTTTCCCCGGCACAGCAAGCCGGGATAGTGCATCCGTGATTGTTGCCACTCCCGCCTCACTGCATCTTTAATTATAATTAGTTACTACTAGCGCCATAAGCAATTCCTTGGCACTATTGGTAAGAACTTGTAAACACTTCTAGACAAGCACGATGCCAAATCTTGATGGTTGCAGACAAGACTGGCCAAACTTTTCCTTACAATTTCTGAAAATTGTTTATCTCAGACACATGCAGGGGTGGGGCAAGGGCCCGGCAGGAGGCAGGATACGTTACACGTTTAGCAGTTGTAGTATTTGCCATCCATAAATATTTGTTCGGCATGGACTGTATACCATGGATGCTTTGCACTCTTAGTCCTCAGTTGATTCCGATCATGTAATCATGCCAGGACTAAGGAGGAATGAATCCTTGTGCGGTAAACATTTTGCACCCAGCTTTCAAAGTACTCCTCTCCGCTCTCTTGTCCAAAACTATCGTTTGGTTTTGCATTTTGTGGTCGTAGATGAAATATTTATTATTAGGAGTTGGTATTCCACTCCAGGAATACAGAAACCATAACATACTACGTGGCAAGGCGCAGTGTAAAAGTGTATCCATAATATTTTCGGGCCAAACTGAGAGGCTTTTGGGATATTATCATTTCCTGAGAGAGGGCAGAAGAAGGAAGGCGTAGGGCAGCAGCCAAGGGACCCGAATTTATTCCCAGTGTCCGTTGGAAATTGCTTTGTAATTCAAAAGTTGCAGAACTTTTCTATCCACATTCACATATGGTGTTGGCCTTGGTCAATTGATTGCAGGAGCAACTCGGTTAGTATGGACTATGGCGGAGTGTTCCGGACACCTTTTGTAGTTGAAGTTGATTTATGATAAATAATTTCTGATTTCAGTTGAATGGAATTTAGTAATGAAATAAGTTGTTTTACGTTTTCTTACCTTGCTCCAGTTTCGAGAATAAGGTTTTTGTTTTTGTTTACGGAAAGTTGTGTATAATTAGTTTGTGTTCAATGTTTGAGGTAGTTCTTTAGTTACATTGTAGATCTTTTTGAAATTCAGATGCTGCCAGCAGTATTCACTGACTGCTATTTCTCGAAATAACATCCAAACTTCTCTTTAGTTGCTGATGATGCGAAAATTCAAAATTATGCTTGATTTCTTATTCTGCAACAGATAAATCGGTCCTGGCCTCTCGGTAAAGTTCCCTCCACCTTCGGTTCTGATTCCGAGCTGAAGGTAATTTGAACATCCTTTAGCTTTGAATGCCTTAAAAATATTTAATTCTCAGAAATAGTTCTTCAGTTATCCAGGAGAGGTAATGGGTCACTTCATCCTGGGAACCAATGGGCGTGGCAGTAGACGGAGTAATGGGTTATAATGACATGTTATTATCATTTATTAATAAATAGGTGGATAATAACGTAATTAACACCTATTACTTTGACCACTGTCACGCCCGCTCCCAGGCTCAGGTGCCTCAGTACCTACTGTACGGGTATTTTCTCACGTCGATCGTCTAATCGTGGGACTGGTCGTCCGGATCTTTTGAAGCTTAAGTATTGCGGGTTCCGTGAAGGATTAGGATACAATACCAACATACTCAACCTTCTCCAGTGTAGCGCTCATCGGAACGTTACCGATCATTTCAGCTCATAATTGAAGGCTAGGTTAAGCCTGATAAATGACACTGGTTTGTTTGTACCGTTGAGGTTAATGATGAGTCTTTAAGCTTTGAATGCCCTGGTCTATCCTAACCTTCCAGCGGAGATTTGGCTTACATTTGTCGCATCCACCAAATCCTACTGCAGAGGACAGATCGGGCAGGTTCGTCTTGGCTTAAATAAGTTAGATGTCCTGCCACTTTCCTGGTGGCGTTAAGTCGGGCGATCGCGGAGGCCGGTCAAAATCACAATTTTTCTAAATTGAGCGACCGAGGAACAAAGGACGCAATAAAGCGATTCTGGCTCGGGCTCTATGAGCGGTGGCGCCGTCTTGTTGGAAACAAACGTTGCCCATGCTGTTAACTAACAGAAATCCGTTATCATGGCCCGAAAACACTCCCCATCGACGGTTACGACTGCTCGATCATTGTCTTTGAAAAAGAATGGTGCAATGATTCTTTCCGCACAAATTCCGGCACAATTAGTCACGCGTTGATTGGGAACAGGTCACTCTATTTTCATTGGCGTAGAACAATTTTGTTTGTTCATGGTTTCATTCAAAGAAAAATGAGCCTAATCATAGTCGGTTTGAGCAATATGTTAGATACATAAGCCATGACATATAGATAGTGATGGCAGAGCGATGCTTCGATTATTCAGTGTCTGAGAATTGCATATCATCTGGAGCCATAGACGCTTAGTTCAACGACTAATAATGAGCAAACGCAAGAACAAGTCAAGACTTATATAGTCTTGGTATTGGTCTTGGTCTTGTTCTTGCACAGTAAGTCTTGGTCTTGCGAGCATGGCTAAGTCTTGGTCTTGGTCTTGATAAATGTGCAAGACTAAGACAAGACTGCAAGACCACGACTATTTTATCTCATCTCTACCAACTATCAAACTAATTTTTTTTAGCCATCTGGAATACCAATCCATAAATCCAGAAAGTGAGGATTTATGACTTTCTTTTTTTTTTGCTCCAATCCCCTCAACTTAAATATTTTGCTCTTCTGCAACAGCAATGCACCGAACAGGACCTCTTTTCTCACTGTCAAGTGCAAAATATGGACACACAGGTAGGATAGAAGCCTGTGGCGGGGCGTCTCTGGAGGCAAGGGATGCATTGCTTCCCTTACAATTTCTTAAAAAATTAAAATTTAAAATTTATCTATAATTATTTTTTTGTTTTACAACCATTTTTTTTATTTTATCATTCTCAGATTAACATTTATCTGATTGATTGGCATTTTTTCTAGCCCAGATTGTCATCGTCTCGAAATGAAAAATTATATGAAAGCAATATTTAAAATTATGTCCAACAGCGAAAGTTCTCTTCTCCTTCTCTCTTCATACGGATTCGAAAACTACTCTCTTCTTACCACGTATACATGACCAAATCGAACGATCCAGAGATCGAAAGATTGAAAGTGAGAATCTGCCTATTTGACATCGTCGGATCGAGTAATTGAAGTTTAAATGAATTCAAACGTAATCGAAAAGCAATGAACATAACCTACAATTCGTAGTTTTCGTATCATTTTACTGTTGTTTCGCTTTTTCATCGAATTCCGCTCGATCCTACTTGAATTCGATCTGCGTATAGATTGATTTTTTTAAGATCCAAGCTGGCTTGAATCCGGCCTCAATTTCGCATGTATACGTACTATCTTCTATACGCAAAAAAAACATGCCAACAAACTTTAAGAAGCTAGATTTGAATTGACACTGTTCGTAGGAACGTAGCTCTGTTCGCAGTTATTTTCCATTTTGAGAGATGACAGTCTAGGCTTAAAAAAATGCCAAGCAATAAGATAAATGTTAATCAAAAGAATAGTATTTTAACCTAAAAAAAGTGCAAGTAATTTTAAACAGCGGCAGGTCTTATCAGTTTGCTTCCCTTCAAATTCAAATCCGCACTGTGCGATTTTACTACAGAAACATAGATCCCATTCTATAGCTTTATAAGACCTAGCGACTGTGCTTTCCCAAAATGCTTCCATTGAGGAACTGGGTTGGTTGAAATTGGAAATTAGCGTTGATTATACAGTGATCCGGGCCGCAGAAAGACAAAGTACCGCGTGGGGTGAGAAGTAAAAAACAGGTCAAGGAGATGTGCCGGAGGTGGGCTTCCTAAACTATCATCGTTGGGGACTTACTTCAAATAATCCACGACCTGACGTAGATTACACTGGTCAACAAAAAAATAATATTTTGCTCATGGGACTTACTTAACATTTTCTGATTTTCTACCCTAAAATATGTACTTTTTAGTACTTTTTCACCTAAGCCTTGCCAAAAAGTGCCAAATAAGCACCAAATACGGCCAATTTTAACATCAAACTTGCTAATAGCTTCAAAAGTAAAGGCCGCAGCATAAAAATTGACTGAACATTATTCATAGGAAATTTTCCAAGCTTTCTAATTTTGCAAAAAAAAATATTAGTTTAACTACGAATTTTTTGGAGAAAAAGGTGGTTTTAGTTGAAATTTTAGTGAAAAAAACCAAAGTTTTGACTTGGACGAATCATTGCTCTAAAACTTGATAGGGTAGAACCTTGATTTTTACAGTGGTGGGAGTATTCTGCGTACACTGATACCTGATTCATGAAAATAGGTCATAGGGTTACAAAAATACAGGATGACATGTAAAACTAAAAACTTCAAAACACCCTAGCGGCTAAACCGTTACGATTCCCCCCCACCCATACGATTTTTTGTTCGTCTATCCATAACATATCCACAGCCGGCCGCTTTGTCACTGTTCGTAGTACACCCTGTATAAGCTATAGATTCCATGATGATCCCATATTTTATGTAATTTCTTTCATTTCGTGTTATATAAATTTTTAGACACAAAATCAAATTCAGATTTTTTTTTAATTTGGTTCTTATTTCCAGCTATAAAAGCAATAAAAATCAGATATGTATATCCCATGCGCAAAACTGCTGTTGACCGGTGTTATTAGTGTCTGTAAAGAGCTCGGGCCGATAGGAACCTGGATATGTTCGGAAATTACATCAAGTGCTAAGGAGGAGGCTTCATTACTTAGTATACGAAGAGTATTGTAGAATAGTATATTCTGTAACAAGTTTGGAATGATGCTTATTCCGCACAAGCGGTCCACGAGTGCGGAATATGCCATTCAAAACGTGTTGCAGACTATACTTTTTCTACGCCTCTAATTAGTTTTTATTAATATTTTGTAAAGAAAAACGTATCTTATGTAAAACTAATGTCAAAAATATAATGTATAAGGCACAGCAAGATATTTTAACGCTAAATAACATATTATTAGGGAGTGTTCATTCATAACAATTTTGTAATTTAATAATTTGTTAATAGATGGCCGCCGCAAAATTTATTAAAAAATGCTATTATTTTCTGCAATTTAATAATTGAATAGTTTATTTAAAGCAAAATTTGTTTAGCGGAACATCATTGATTGTTTATTATTAAAACAATCCTTTTCTTTCTTTAATTAATAAATCTTTTTTTTCTTTAATTAATAAATCATATTCTTGGATTACGACGAACAGATGTCGCCAATAGTAGTCATTCCATAACAAGTGATGGACTGAATATTCCACACGGATGTGGAATGCTGCTAATTCCGTAACTAAAAGCAATATCAGAATGCCTGTATTCTAACAGAGGCGTAGAAAAAAGTTTTTATTTAATTTGATTTATTTTTTCTTTATAAACCGCAACGTGCTCAAAAGGACAATACCGACCCGCAATTCATTTTGCAAGTTAGTAACTTTCTATTAAAGTACACAAAATTGTGTAGATTATCCCCAGAAAAATAAGGGCAAAATAAAAGAAATCCACGCAGGAATAGACGGGATACTCATAGGATTCCACTACTTCCAATTTGTCCTATCAAAATAATTCTGAAAATTTTTCTGTTTCCGACTTGTAATAAACACAACAGGTAAATCGATGAATTGTAACTGATCTCTTTTCTAAAGATTTTAAAAATATTTCTGTAGGTACCTTCATTATTCTGTAAAATTATTGAATCTTTGTATCAATTCGAAACGATTCTGGAATTTTTTCAATATTCCAGGAATACCGAGAATTTTAAAAAAAATTTCAAAGTTTAGGAATCTTTAGAGATTTTCCTGAACATTTAGAAGTAATTTCATAAATTTTGAGAATTTTTGAAGTATGTATGTAATATATTCTGCACAATTTCGAAGAAATTTGAAAAATTTCTCAATAATACTAACAAAAATTTGGGGACATCAGTGATGATTTGGGCTGTCCGTCTTCCCAAGTGTTATAATAAATAATATTAAAAGAATGGATAAAAAAATTCCTAAATATTTCCCATTATGTCAGTATTAAAGCAACATAAAAAGAAATTTTCCAAAAAATTCAGGTAAGTACCAACCTTCCAAGAATATAATTCTCAAAGGCAACCCTAAAAATTAAATATTTATTCATCGTAAAAAAAAGTTTTCCTCACCTTGCTAATTTCTGCCTGCACTAAAGCCTTCTTCTGAAGTAAAAATGTGAGCAGAAGCGCGAATATGACATCTTGAATCCTTGAAAATTATTTTGTAACAATCCTGTAATATCATGTACCGTATATGACCGTGACATAATCCGCATACCAGTCCCAAAATTTGATACAGTCGATTCCTGATATGAATATCCTATGAGTCATCACACTTATTCCCTTGTATAATAATCAGAAAAAAAATGCCTTTAACATACACAAACACACATACATCGAAAAGTCGTCCTTCTTCAAAAATTGAGACATCATCATATAAGGATAGCACAAGGAGCAACAGAACCCTCCGCAAAAATGTCTTGAATATGCCAGAGGATCCTTTGCGCCTCATCTCGAACATATGTCTTTCCGGAAGTAAGGATTGTGCTCTCATCTCACAATTGACGAAGCAGGAGCGCAATTCCCTTTTTTTTCCTTTACAAGATACTCCTCTGGTCCTGAGGATGTATATGGAAAACGCGAGTTCTTTGATAGGCATTCCAAACGACGAGAGCTTTCTCGGTAACCAGAATAGAGTTATAGTTAACAGAAGTGTGTCATGACGGGATTATGATAATTCCCCATCGATGGATCCTGATCATATCCTTGTTGCCGGTAAACAAATTGAAAATGTATTCAGCATCATTCTATGCATAAAAAATCCGCCTTAACTCTGGGCTTCTTCTCCTTCGCCCCAGCATATATGAAACGGATTTTGTAAGGTTTAGTGGTTTGTTTGTAGATAGCACAAGGATAACGTTGATGGCAATATAAGGATGCTCTTCACCTGCAATGAAGCTGTGTATGCTTACATTGCAAGAATACGTGTTATTCCTAGGATATACAGAGAGAGTGCGAGGTGCTGCCTACAAGAAATTTCATGATACAGCCGATTGCAAAAATTTCGTATTCATGTTGCTTTGAGCATTCTGACATTGGATATTTCGATATTCTCCTTCGAGAGTCCTTGAATAACTTTCATAGGGATTTTCGTATAGAGTAGCAAAATGACAGCTTGAGGCTCTTTTGAATATTTATACAAAAAAATGTTTTCGAAAATTTCATCAGTTTTAAGTAATTTTTGAATCTTCGAGATGGTTTAAAGTACATATACGTGCAAGCATATGTTTGTCATCTTGTTTGTTTTTTTAATATATTTAAGGTGAAGAGGTTGCCTTTTTCATGTGAAAGGCTAAAGCCAAAGGGGGGCTTTACTTGTACTTATCTGTAGAAAAAAGGTTGAATAAATTGCTCTTGTATGTATGTTTTACTGATGGTTTGCCTTGTTCGATGACAAAATAAATTATAATGCTTTACACGAGTATTGTAATGATCTACCTATGCTCTATATATTATTAAGTCTCCAAAATGGTGATAACATCAGTGTAACTGCTTAAAATCGAATTTAATTTGTTAAACAGCAATAGGTGGGAGTCCTCACTACGGTCTTGGGAATTCCGACTCAATACGTCGCGTCGGTTCAATCTGGGATTTGATAGGAAAAAACTTCAATGCAATTGTTTACGATGCTAACTCAATACGTCAGAGATCACTTCCAAAATCTCAGTACTATTTTTATTTTATAGCTCAATACGCAAGTAGGATCTAAAGTAATCTGATTTGACTTCGTCTGTGCGCCGGTATTTATTTTCCATTCGAACAATAAATTTGGTTGGGGGCTTCGATTCGCAGTATATAATTTTTGGTTCGTGTTTTCGGTAATCAGCTGATTTCTGTCATTATCCGTCAAATAGACTTTTATCGATGGGGTAAGAATATTTTTCTTTTTTATGTTTAGTTTTTTACTAATTCTTGTTTGCTTTTATTTACTTTACTTATTTTTGAGGACTAAAGGGGCCTATCCACTATCGAGCATGCAAGACATTCACGGCTGACTAACACGCATGCCGTACAGTGGATGGGCTTGCAGGATGGAAGTTCCTGCATGCATAACGAAAATCCAAACTGTTTGAAATCCTGTGGGCGCAGCTAAGTGAATGATAGCATGAAGGACAGTGGATGCTGTTGCTGTCAATCATTTCGTCATTCTGACTATGAATTTCGGAGTGAGTAGGTCAAATCATACACATTTACTATGTATCACTCTTATTTGTAGCACTCATACTACAGCAACTTTTCACTACCACTTCTTCCTTAAAAGTGAGGATTGACTGCATGCATGATAATGGATGGGAAATTAACCTTCTTGCAGAACACGCAAAACTGATAGTGGATAGGCCCCTTTAGTGGGGTGCTGACAAGGAGGAGCCTGAGAGCTGCTTCTGTTAGTGTTAACAGATAAATATTTTTGTAGAATGTATTCATTTTTGTTGATTATTTTTGTTTTCATATTTTTTATGTTGCTGATTGAAGACGGAATAGCTGCCAATCGACAAATTGTAATACAACCCCTATAACTCAAATATATGTAGGCCAGAGTTTTAGTAGTTCAGCTGGTGCTCGTTCGTTCTATTATAGGCAAAAAAATGCAGGAAGGGTTGCTACCTGTCCTTCACAGATTGTAATTTAGGGCGCAGTGTTCAACCAATTTCCTGATATCTCCTTCCTAATACGCCACAGAGAGCAGATCTCCAGGGTTCGGTATATTTAATCAAAATCTAATCATCAAGGCGCTCTTCACCAATCTGGATCGTACCCTAATGGTCGGCTCCAAAAAACACAATGCCAGAATTTTTTGGCCAAGTTGCCCGCTTTTTCATTGCGTTCGAAGCCCGGATAAGCTAGGACCCAAACCATACAATAGAATACCCAGCTCCCAAACGGCACGTTGGTGGTCTCAGACATGGTCCTATGAAACCTTATAGCTCTGGTTGCCATTTAAAAAGCAGTAGCTAGAGTTCACAAGCTTATCGTATTCACCTCAGATATTGGGACCCATACCTGTCTCTGCCTTGGAGCCATCTGTACACCACACGACTTCACTACTGTATCTAAGGGAAAATCCAAGATGGATTTTTTATATGTGTATGGAAAGAGCCTTAACCTTGTTCATGGGCATTCAATCCAATCAAATTCCGGAACCTTCTCTAAAATATTGACAATCATAGAATGCCCTTTTGAAAACCGTCACGCAATTGGCCCATGAAACAAAAGATGCTGCACTATATTACATGAAATCACTAAACGAAATAAGGATTCCTTCTTGCTGCAGAGCTCTCACTATTGCACTAAATTCGAAGTAAACTTTATCAACGTAAGACAATTAAACGAGCATCAAACTTTTATAGTAAATCTTTTACTTAAGGGCCACCATAGTGGTGCAAATATAATACATGGCTTTTAAGCTGTAGACCCCTTGCCTGAACTTGTTTTTGAACCTGTCGATCCGCGGTAGGCTCACAATTATCTGAGCCTTCTTCTCTTCAGATTTCCCATGTGTTAATTAATGTTCGTCTCCTGGCATACCAGAACTTTTTGTCGATATTAACGTAAGTGTAACAGCGGAAGAACAAAACAAGTGCGTGCTTTAAACGCCTTGCTGTGGGTCCAATTACCAGGACTCCTCCTCATAGATCTAGGAGGTTAGCTACAATTAGAAACCCAGAAGCGAAAATATGTATAGCTCCATCCTGCGGAACTACTAAGTCACTACTATAATTTCTCAATGAAACTTAACACTAGTGGAACTTTTCACTTCATTTACTTCCGCATGATACCTTTTTGACAAGGCATCTTTTTTTTATTTGAAAGACTTCAGCTCAGTAGTAAGCCATTTGTACTTTCGACGCTTTTATCATTGAAGACAATTACCACGTATACATGAACAAATCGAACGATCCAGAGATCGAAAGATTGAAAGTGAGAATCTGCCTATTTGACATCGTCGGATCGAGTAATTGAAATTTAAATGGATTCAAATGTAATCGAAAAGCAATGAACATAACCTGCAATTTGTAGTTTTCGTTCCGTTTTACTGTTGTTTCGCTTTTTCATCGAATTCCGCTCGATCCTATTTGAATTCGATTTGCGTATACATGGATTTTTCTAAGATCCAAGCTGGCTTGAATCCGGCTTCAATTTCGCATGTATACGTACTAAATGTCGCACAGCCAGATCTAGTCGGAAGGTTATCAGAGAGTGAAAGAACTGAAGTAGGTGTTGCAGTGCTTTGGCGTGGGAAAATTTTAGGGACCGTGGGAGCTATGTCAAACTCATTAATCTCTCACCTGTCAATATGAAGATTAATGGTTAACAAGCCAACAGGCGGTTTTATTTCTCCGGATCCTATTCAATACTACCGTTACAGAATGCTGCCACTGATGATTGAACAGGACTTGGCTTTCTCTCTTATTATGTTTACAGGTGATGGCAGAAGAAAGGGCAAGAAATTTTTTAAAAGAGGGAACACAAGAAAGTAGGATATACTAGGGGGAAAGTGGAAAGATGAAAGATCAGGGTAACTCATGTGGTATCCACGATTTCTTGATGATTCCAAAAATTTCTGTGATCTCTCAAAGAGCCAATATGCAATAATTCGTCGTCCACTATCGGTCTAAAAAGCGTACATCCCTAAACCCGCATCCTTAAGATAATTGCCGCTTTCACAATTTTCCTAGTACCAATTAAGACACGTAGCACTTTAACAAAGGCACTTTCAATGTACACAAGAAACATGAGAAATACTCTTGCCTGTTCAGAATAAAAGAAGAACTAAAAACGACTAAAAAATGCTCCTTAATCTCTGACAGTTTCAATACACATGTAGTTGGCAGCAGCTATACTGCAAGCTCTGCACTCCGGGGTTTCCTAAACTGAACATACTCCTTTATACTAGTTACTACAGTCATTATCCTCTAAGCATAAAAATAAAGCAATGATTTTCTATTGATAACTTTTATAGCACCAATGCTGGAAAAGCCAAGAACTTATTTCGAAGTACATGTGCAGCACTTGTAAGGACGTCCTATTCTGTACCTGACCTTAATTATTTTCTATATAATAGTAAGGTACATACTTAAAAGTTTCAATAAGAGATAACTTCAATAACGTAGAAGAATTAGAGAATAAGTAAAATAAACCGAGCACCTGCAAAATACAGACGAAACGACGTCTTTTATTTCGCAATTTTTTTTCGTATTACAAATTGCCTCGATAAAGTCTTTACACACCGTCACAATTTTTTGAAAGATTAATATAGCTTCGGTTATTTCAACTCTGGTAGATCCTGGAAAAGTGCAAAGTAAGTTTATTGTCAGTTGTTGAAGGAAGTACCTGAACGATATCTATTTTGACCAACGTAACAGCACCACACGACACCATTCGAATTCTTTTCGATAGAAACACCTCGTTACATTCCCGTGAGACAGAATGACATCAGCGAAATATTCTCTTCAAATATTATCCACACAGTAAGCTTAAAATAGAGAAGTAAATATGTTTGTTTCTTCAAAACGAGCGGAACCCACTACCAACAAAAATTGTAATAAATCAAAAACTCGAAATTTGTACAGTTCCGGTTCCATGATTTATACAGACACCAAGTCATTACTGGAAACAAAATTTCCTGAAAAGTTTTTCTTTCTAACAAACCTTGAAAGGAATTTATTGCTGCATAACAAGGAAAGATTCCTCCCGGATGTATCCAACCAGATACCAGCCACCACATGATTGAGTTTCATACCCCAGCAGCTACCCAAGCCCGAGCAGCAGCAACCCAAAATGCCAAGCTAAACCCAACTTCGCTGTAAAGTTCCTCTTTGTCACCATACTGGCATAGCCTTAGAAGGAAGGCGGCAAGCAGCACCGCCAGCGGAATAGGGCCATACCTTGTCTTTCAGAAAAACCACCGATGAACTTAATCTGGTTGTCACCAGAAATTTATATTTAGTCGCAGCCTTTGATGTCCTCCCGAAATCCTTGTGCTCATTCAGGAGTGAAATGTTCATCCAGTTCACTCAACTCGATCCCGTTCCCAGTATGGTTCAAAGTGAATAAATTACGGAGCCCAAGTGTAAATTGAATTTCGTCTGTGTTGTTCTTGTTATCCCCCCTGGATGAGCTGCTTCCATTTATGCAATCAGGACATACGACACTGTACTAAGCTTCCCCGGCTGCTAACGGAGCATCTAGCTCCGCTCGCCTGTAGGCATATCCCGTATTCACAAAAGGGATGAACAAATATGGAACATCCTTCAAGGTGAATTTGTGATGACTTAAAATCAGGTGAATTATATGAAACTGGAGCGAGAGCAACAACAAAAAAATGTATGGGGAAAGGTTACCCTGTACAAGGTTTATGAAAATGAGGGTTTTAGCCCAGGTCTTTCGGGGGCAAAATAGGACAGAGCCAAAAGATGAGAAATAGTCGTCCAGCAGTGAATATTTAATGTTTGCCGTGGAGTGTTTCGGTCCTGTTTTATTCAAGTAGATGCTGGCAGGTCCGCGCCGCTCTAGACCTTTACGGTATGAGGACCGATCTATATTCCGCTCGCATGAGCCGAATTTACTGTCACGTTTGTCAAATCCAATAAAAAGGCTTTCATGTAGTATTTTGTAGAGGCTTTCATTCTCGGTTGGATTTCGCCTTCGTGTTTTTTTTACTCTTTTTGTCCTGTCAAATTGCAGCTTCCTTGAAGTGTTTCACACAAAAACGAAATTAAGCGAAAGTTGAAAGAATTCAAGTGTGAAAACCGAACGGAAAATTGAACACGGATTTAATAAAAATCGACCTAAAGGAGCAAGTATGATTAATGGAAAAGTTTTTAAGGTTGATAATATTTCAGACTTCGCTGTATATATTAATTCGCCAGTGTTTGTAGCTTACCCAATCTATACCCAAGGTAGGATAATTTGCAATTTTGTAATAATTTATAAGACCGCACCAAACACCGAATAGACAGTAGTATGGTATGTGCTACTCACACCACATTACACAAGAGGATCGCCTAATCGCCAATTCCAAAAGCAAATTGGAACAATGGGGAGAACACTTTCATGAATTATTAAATGGCGAACTTACTGAGAAATTGGTAGCTCCACTAGAATATGATGAGGATTTTAGGTTGCTACCATCAAGCTAAGAAGATTAGAAGTTATCAAAGCCATAAACCGGCTTAAATATAACAAGGCTCCTAGTACTATGGAAGGCCTGCTTTACAACAATGGAAACATGAAGGAATTATGCAAGTTAAGAAGAAGGAATCGATGACACAGAACTAGAAAGGAGGAATTATGTGCACTACAGATGCAAAGGGAGATATCATATCGTACATCAATAATTATCGCAGTATTACGTTTATAAATGCTTCATATAAGAAGCAGCAAATCCATGCGAGAATTCGGTATCCAATCCCCAATAAACTAATATGATTTTAATCTATTTTACACTTGTCACTTGTCGTCACTTACGTTTTTATTTAGGGTAAGCTTAAATTAGTTCAGTTTTCTTACGGTATGGTACGTCATATTAGATTCAGGCTAAAGAATTCTAGCAGTGTATAATAAAATCGAGCAACGTCACTCTGTTCGTTTCAAAACGCAAATTATCAGCTCATTTATATTCTGAATCATAATTGCACAAGCGCGTTCATTTCCTCCTTTTATGGTGCGGGCTCTAGCTAGAGCGGGCAGCAAGAAAAGTGAGGCTAACCCCAAATGAAAGAAAACCTGTCCTGTCTGCGAGTCGATCTAAAATTGATCTCACAATCAAGGTAAAGGAGCAAGAATTTAGTATTGTATAATCTTTCATTTATCTTGAATAAATAAACAACAAAATAATAATTTTTCCTACAAAATTCGATTATTTGCCCACAAAATTCGACTAATTGCCTATCTTAAGGTCGTAAAATATATTTTATTTTGCCTATCGAAAGGCAATTAATCGAATTTTTGTAGGCAAAATTGTTTTTTTTTTCGTTTTTCGGCCATCTTTCGCATGTTTCCAATGAAGTAGCAATGTGGGTGCAAAAAACAACTATTGGCACAATTCTTCCAGAGCATTTTAAGACAAAAAACGTTTCTGTAGGTGCGATGGCTTTGAGCTAATCGAATTCGACCACAAAGGCCTTACTTTATTAGTATGAAAAAGCTCTACAAACTTTAAATAAACCTTTTTTTTGTACAAAGTGTAGTTTTTTTTAAAACACGAAAAACTGTTTTTGGCTCTTTTTTCACGCCATTTTGGAAACCTTCCCAAAGGTCTACGAGCGCCAAAAGTAGTTCATCAAATTCTACTTAATTTTTCCTATGTTTTCCATATTTGACCTTGCGGATGGCTCGATTGACAAAAAAAGAGGTTTCGTTAGAATTTCAACGAACGATTTGTAACGATTATGCAGCCAGTTAACGCGCCATCTATTAGTCAGGTTTTGAATTAAAGGTAATTTAAGACATTAGCTGCGTCCCATTGAGCGAAATTTTCTACTCCTGAGTACTCCGGAGTACATGGCCAATGAAACACGATTATTGATATCAGAAAATATACGAGTAAAACATAACCTCAAATTAATATGTTGCCTTTAAAAGAAATGTGAAATAATGATTTTTTTTATAATAATAGGAAATTTTATATCTTACTGTATACTATATTTACCGTTTTTGTAGATTTACTTTAAAAAAACACTTTAAAATTATTAATCGACAGTTTACTTAACCTTAAAACACAAAAGGCCATCTATTTTTAAGTAGTTAAAGCTTGCAAACCTGGCGGAAATTTTATGGGTTTCTACTAGGAGTGAAATACCCTAAAGCAAGAGCAAGGGTAGTTGAGTGTACTCGGGAGTACTCCGGCGTAGCAAATATTGCCCAATGGAACGCAGCTATTAAGCTGAAAGCTTCAGGAAAGAAAAAGAAAAGTCTGGTATGTTCGATTAATAGAGGGCCTCCAAATTGTGGTGGAAAAATCGGGAACTTGGATAAGGGAGGAGCTTGGGTATATCAATGCAGTGGCAGCGGCATTCAGAGCCAGTTTTGATTTGAAAAGAAGTGTTTTAAAGTCAAAGCGATAAAAGTGACCTAAAGAGAAAAGTGGTGATTAAATAGTGAATTAAAGGGCGATAAAGAGTTATTGAATTGCTAGTTATAAATAGTGAACTTTAAGAACTGTGGCTGTCATTGAATTGAGAAGAAAGCGGAGCGCGCAGCATGAGTGAAAAAGCTGTGTTTTCAAACAACCAGAGCCAATGGGAAACTCTTTTTCTTCTTTGTTGGTTTTTCCTCTACTTGGAACACGGGGAATGTTTTTTAAGATTATCTTAAGGAAGATCGATTGAAGGAGCATATTCCAAATTAAAAATCTGAAATTTTAATACTTTATTTATTGATATCTCATGCATTCAAGAAATTTTTTCAAAAAAACATTGGTCGTTTTGCATTCCAGTAATTAATATTCAAAATTCAAGTAAAGGTCGATTAAAAATGATATTAAACGTGGGAATTTGTTGCACATAAAAATGGATACTTCTCCATAACTAGACGTCAAAATGCTGTAAAATTTTGTGAATAATCAGATTAGAATGTCAATTTTTATTTACAGATGCCGCCCGCGTGCAGTGCACACTCTGCACGACCGCTCCCAGCGGGCCTGACTAGACTTTGCGCCATGACATGATGGTCTTGTAGTGTAGCATACGACAGAACAACTCATCTTTGGAAATATTTTTCGCAGTTAGTATATTTCCGAACATCTATAGCAGCCCAGAGTTCATCGCCATCTCCTCCTACATCCCATAATTTCGTTCCCATAATTTCAAACCTAATCAAGCCCTTGAACTTGCTGCTAGACATTGCACCATGACGTGACAACGACATGACGGACTCGGACTGGTAGTAAACAAGGTGAGCTTAGAACTACTGCTAGGCTCCGCTTAGACGTTCATATTCGAACTTGTTCACCTCTGAATAACCTCGAATTGACAAAGAATTGAAACTTGGAACAATTGCAATTATGCTTCTAAGTTAATAACGGAATCTGTTCTTTATTCCAAAATATTTTTTGGGCCTTTTCACATTACAAAACAGGCTAAAAATAACGCAAAAGGGAAAAATAATCTTCTTTTCACGTAACATACGACTGCAACGAACTGTACTAGATTGCGCAGAGGCCCTTTTTCACAATTCAGGTGTAAAAATGAACAAGTTCCGAGAACGATAGCACCACTGTACAGGATGTAGCAAGGATACAAGTTCCCTTTTAGGTCTCGCCGGATGGAATTCATCTCAGACCTACTTTTGTTGGCATAGAGACTGTATAAAGTGAATATAGATCTACCAGAATTTCAGAAGAGATTAAACCGATTTTTTGGCATGCACACGCCCATTGCAGGGGTGATTTATCGATTTTACCTAAATTAAACCGAGCCATTTGTTACGGATTTTATATTTTTTAAATATTCCACTAATTAAAATTACACAACGCCACTGAAAATATGCTTTCAGGACATGATTAAAAGTTTAATTAAATTTTTTTGGTTGAGCGTTATCTGTTTTTTTATTTTAGACATAGCATAACAACGCCTTATGCCACTTGCTCTGCTCTGCAGGTGTTCGTTCAACTTACCTGTAGAATTATTTTGTCAATTTGTAGTACCTCTTCGTTTCCAACCCATAAAAGGAAGCAATTAAACGACTCTCGGCCGTAGGATGTGTCATTATTCTCCCTTATCTGTAAAAAGCTTCAGGGAACCGTGAAGGGGAACGGGAGATGGCAAAATAAAGAGGGCAGACCACAACCAGACTAGAGTCAGCCATGTTTGCTCCCATCACCCATCTCAACTAGGTGAAGGCATCAACAGGCTTCAGTTTGTCCCTTTTTCGACGGGGAGTTCGAGAGGCGACTGCGGTAGGTATGACTACCATTGTGAAGAATCCAGGACCCATTTAGGACGTTCTGAAAGGCACTTGGAACTTTTGTGTCTTAATGGGATGGATGGCAACGATTTTAATTTGGTCAAAAGGTATGAAATTGCCTTTTGTGTATAGATGCTAACAATTGACTTAATTTCGGGGAAGTTCGTTCATTTTTTCAACGGTTTTACAAATTACACCGGTGGCAGTTTTCAGGTGTTGGTAAGTTGAAAATGGGAGCAGTTATGTTATCAAGAGATTATTATGATTTGTTGAAAAGTTTTAAGCTGAATTGATTTTGTAATTTTTTTTTTACTTTAAAGATCAAAAACACACGCTTTGGGAAAATGGAGATTTTGTATCCTTTTGACTTCTATGACTTTCAAATTTTGTATATTTTGATCCCATTTTTCGATATAGATTTTAATATTCGTATTTAAGTCAATCAATTCCATTAAAGTAATATTCACCATTAGCGAATTGCATTGGATTAAGTTAATACATTGTCAAAGTCAATCTCCGGCGTCTTTTGTGGTACTTAAATACTTTTTCGCAAGGTTGTATAAAGTACCGAAGGTGCGGAAACAAAGTATATTACAATCCCTGAAAATCTAGAAAAAGCTTGTGCAAATCTTAAAACTTTTCAACAGAAAATTAGATTTTGTTGCAAAAAAATAAAGACGACAGATAATTTTATTAAATTAATGGAGTTTTCTTGGGAATTATTCAAATTAAATTTGGCAAAAGATTCAGAGAAATCGTTTGTTGAAAATTTACAAATATTTTTTAGATGGGGAAAAAATACGTGATGGTAAAAATTATGTAGGATTAGTATATTATTTACATAATTTATGTGAAGTTATCAGATCTTCAGATAAATGAACTCTGAATTTTGATTATACATATGTCTTCAAATATACACAAATTGTGTAAATCTTAATCTTATACAAACAAATGGTCAAGCTTAAAAATTTATTGTTTGCATTTTAGGACATATTTTAAGGATTAAAGTGGCGGCATATACTTTTTGGCACATTGATGATGATGATGCCACACCATGGAAAAAGTAAAGTTTGGCCGTCGTGGTCCCGTATGTGCTTCAGTTAAAAATGGTTAAAAACTCTATGGCCATCATATGCCCCTTAAAAAGCCAAGCGGCCGTTGTTCGCCCGGTGTAAGGCCATCTTTTAGTGAATTTTTACGGGAATGTTTGTTATGTTTTATTTTTGCAATCCGCGGACCGGTTTATTTTCCCACGCGGAAGTGCCACATTACCCACTAGAGAGTTAGGATAGAGGAGGCACGAAGACGGGGCGCTAGGTATAGGATCAGACAGACATAGCAGCTGCATCTAGGAGCAGCAATTAGTAGATTAAAACTGTTCCATCGCTACCATTAGTGTGCATTAGTGCATTAGTGTAAGGGCAGCCCTACGGTTAGAGTAGGACAGTAGGGGATGTTAGTTCGGCTAGTGCCAAATAACTGACAGGCAGGAGCCTTGAAGTAGCATGATGACTTCCCAATAAGCGAAAAAAAGTTTTCGTAGACAATCCTATAATACAATATCTTTTTAATCAGATACGTGCGTACTTTCATTCAAACGGATACGGAGACTTGCGGTTTTATGGTAAGAAAATTTATTTTAGGGGTTGTTCGCTAGTTTCATTGTCTTTATTGTTAACATGATTAAAACTCTTTTAAAATGGACCAAAACGATAGTCACATTGGAAGGAATTTTAGTTTATTAGCTCGGTCCTAGAAACTCCTATGATTATGATGAAAATCTTTCTAAATAGTCCTAAAAATAACAGTTGCTATGACGAACATTGTTCTATAGTGGGTCGTAGCCCGACCTGTAGGCTGTAGGCTAACCGAGGAACTTGCATTTCTTAAGAAATCCCAGACATTGGCCATCGCAGATCCTCTATCAAAGTTGTGCCTTGGATGTTAAGAGATGGGTCAATCAGCGGAGATTTTGTTAGAGATCAGACCTTTCTTGGTTTTATAGACCTTCAAGACATTTAATCAAGAATGAATTTGATGCCCCAGTCGAGTTGGTCATGTCGAAGTCATAAGAGTAACACAGATTTCTGTCATCAGCAAAGCAGTGAAGTAAAAAGAACTGAAGTTAGATCATTTTTAAAAATTAGGAAAAGAACGGGTAAAAGAAGGGACTCGAAAGGCCGCGATGATGATTCTGTGGCATCCAATACTACCCAGAAAGACATTCTGAATCCAGGTTTTTAGAACTAATTCAATACCAGTTGGACAGTCACGTTTTATGGGGAGTGATGTGATACCTGATGGCGGATCTCGGATATGATGCCTCCCACCTCTCACTCCCAGTCTCCTACTATGACCCTCAGGAAGTGACGCTATTGGTTTTGAATTGATTCTGGGTAACCCCGCAAAAACGAGAAAAAGGAATGCAATAGATGAGAGAGGGAACACACCTTTGACAGACTACCAAGACCAGATATTAAGTTATCGTGACGGGGGCTGACGATCTCCTCTGGCAGGATGAACCTTCCCTTTTATCGGTCCGGAGGTTCCTTCCTGTTCCGTCTCTTAATGCGCCTAACGAGTTGTTGGAGCGCGGTAGAAAGGTGTATTTTATGTCAAGACACTCGTTGATTACACGACACTGCGCCCTGAATTAGCACATATGGAAGTTATGAGGGGCCGAGGACCCCACCTGCCTTGGGGAGGATGAGTCGGCCGTTCATGTCGCGCGATAGCTCGAAAAGTAAAATCTAAGCAACAAGCCACTAAGCAGACTACTAAATCTTTTCAAGAGTTCTGGCCTGCAAATATGGAGTATAGGGGGTGTAGTACAATAAGCTAAGTGAAGTGGTCACGTTACTTTTGGACCCAATACCTCACCAAAGAAGAAGAAGATTCAATATTAATAGCTTGGAATTTAGCTAACAGAACAGGAACCCTATAACAAGCCGTGAAGACATCAAAAGCAATCAGACTAGACCTACCAAAACCATGCATACTGTGATGATTTATGCGCCATCTATTGGGGCTTGGAGACAACTGTTATTTGTAACGACTTTAGAACTTGAATTAACGATGATTTATGTACTAAAACTATTGGCGCCATCTATTAGATTAGAATGGGAAGAAACGGTTATTAAAGGCAAACTTTTAGAAGCTTCTGGAAAAAAAGAATATTTGCGTACCAATGGTCTACACTAGGGTAGAAAAATCGGGTACGTGGATAAAGGAGGAGCTTGGATATATAAATGCAGCGGCAGCGGTATTTAGGGGCAGTCTTGATTTGAAAAGCGATTAAAGAGTTCTAAAGTCACCTAAAGCGAAAAGTGGTTTTAATAGTGAATTAAAAAAGCGATAAATTGAATTTAATAGTGTGAGATATTAAATTGATAGTGATAAATAGTGAACTTTAAGAATTGTGTTTTAGTTTTTAATAAATAACTTTTGTGTGAAGATTTAAAAAGTGTATTCCTTAATTAATCCTATGAATCCGTTAAGCAGTAAAAACGTAACAATACTTTAGCTGAAGTATTCGGTAAGACAAGTATTCCGATTCGGTTGGATTTCAAATATTCCATAAGCTTTTTGTTGATTTGTCTCTGTTAAGATCAGTAGCTCACCAGAAATGATTTCTGCTAATTGATGTGATCAAACTTATGCGAATGGACCTTATTGGAAATCATCAGCATATACGACTTCGTTTAAGGCTTAGTAGCAGTTTTTAAAACAAGGTGCGATATAAAGTGCAACTTAAGCAAATAACTAACAATCACTCTAAACAACAATCTAGGATGTTGTGTCCTTAAGTAACCAAGTCTTTTAAGCAATTCAAAAAAACGATATTGTTTAAAATTGTTTCCTTTAGTAAAGATCTTCACAATCATTTATGGTGGTGAGAAAGTAAAAGCACAATAAAAACTAAAGCAACTTACCAAATTACACAGCGCCAATGGTTGAATAATTAAAGTTCTACCTTAATTGCGGTAATTCCTCTGGCAGGTAAACAAAAGTCTAAGGTGTGGAAAGCACTTGAGGAGCAAGAGCACAGGAGGGCTCTTAGCGAGTGGCAGCATTTCAGAGTGGGTATTGTCTCTGAAAGAGCGTTAGGGTGTTTTGTGGTGAGAGTCCTGCAAGTTGCTAAATTTGTGAGATTCTTGCTTTATCCCTTTCAAGCTTTTCATTCAGATTTTTTTACTTTCCGTTCTTAAGAAATGCTTTTAACCACTCGAAATACTTTGCGAGTTGAAAAATCTTTGATTTGAGCTCCTACGCCATTGAAAGCAATGTAATTACTCCTGGATCATTGACACTTAATTAATTTTAGTGCGGGACTGTGCCGGGGTAGCAATTAAACTTACACTTGAGAAGGTTTACTTTTGCTTTTGTTCCTTCGATATCCGCCCAAGGAACGCACACAGAGCCCATTCAGGAGAAAATCATTAATTACTTTCCGAAGTTTTTTTTTCTGTGGGAATTTTGCAAATTAAATACTTGCTACTCCACCCGTCCCCATTCCACCCACCAATTCAGAGGCGTTCAGCAACCAGATTTTCCCGCGAGGAATTTTCGCTGATTGGGAAGTAACTGGATTTCAGTTTCACAGTATTTTTTTCCTTGCTGATTTTCGTAATTTGAGTGATTCTATGATGGCGATAAATTTTCGAATCCGTTACTTTAAAATTTTTATTTCCCTTCGAAGTGGTTGAGCTGAAAGGAATTCAATTAGTCGACTTGTGGCTGGGTGCCATTCAAGGAAATGGAGAATTTCCGCTGGTGTGCTCCACGCTAATGTCAGGGCTCCCCAGATCGGCGGATCGATTTTTAATTTAATTTAAATTCTACAATTTGGGCGTTTAGTGTTTGAGGATGTTTTTAATGGAAGGAGTGGATTACTTGACACAATTGTGTCCTAAGGAAACTGTATTATGGGCGAAATAAACGGAGTTTACGAACTAAGTAAATATATTAATGGTAGCTTCGAAAGTAGTACTTTATTATTTGTAAATTTCTATTATTAAGATATTTGTGACTCGATGAATCTTGGAAAAGAGAATAGAAAATATTTCTGAATAACAGTCAGGATCTTTGGTTTTGTTCGTAGGTATTTTTTATTAGCTTTAAAATTGTTTATTTTAAAGCGGATTTACTAATGGGCTCACGGTGGAAGCTTCGCGTAATCATTGAGCACCTTTTGCGAATCTTCATAGAGGCTGCGCCAAATCAAAAGGGAAATGACCGCGGATGTGGGGAAATGACAATTCCATTTACATTAAGAGTGAGTGTGTGTATAGATAAAAGACAAGCGCGTGTGCATTGTACTTAGTATCTGCATTCGATGAGAGGTACCGTCAGCCGTTTCCCATTTGCGCTTCAGCATTCCGCCACGGTATTCTAGGGAGTAAGGCGCCTGTCTACCAACCCAGAGGTCCCGGGTTCGAATCTCGGCAGCACCATGGTCCTTCGCCTTTCCCACTTTCCCCACGGATGCCGTCTCACAAGTCAGTTAATTTCTAAAATGTCTTCGACGAGTGTACACATGCTTCCTTGACTGCGTTATTAGGTGCGTTTCATTTTCATTGGAGTACGTACGCTGACGTAGTTGGGCGCACATCAGCGTAGATGCTGCTACACCAGCCCATTCTGTGGGGTAGCAGCATATACTCCGATGTGCGCGCAACTATTTCGGCGTACGTACTCCAATGAAAATGAAACGCTCCATTCCATATATTGTCTAAACAGTCTTCAAGTAAAACTTAGTTCCCTACAGGATATAAAATAATTGAAATCCTCCTTGGAAACAATCTAAATTCATTTTTGTTCCACAGGTTTCAATTTCGAATAAAGCACATGTGAATCAGCAAATTTCTGAATCATATCCATAACACAGAGAATGATTTTACAGACTGAGTACATGAATGCATATTTAATATGTTGGAGCATGAAAATCTTCAATCCTTTATAGAAACATTTTTAAAATTTTTATCATTAGCATAGGAAAACGGCTGCGATTTCCAGTTATCGGATCTTTGAGCTTCCGCTGCAAGGAAAATTTACGAGCACATCGCCTCTCCACCAGATTTTATGTCAAATTCCTCAAATAGGGAATCAATCAGCAGAGTAATCTTCATTATCATTCAATATTTTCTTTCATCCATCAAACAAGTGAGCCACCAAGCCGCCCTTAGTTCCGCACAATATTCTACATGAGTGAGAACGGTGCGATATTGGTTTGGGGTGACAAGAAACCACACCAACATTCAACGTGGAACGCAGCCTTGACGAAACGACTTAACAGGGTTTGAGTTGGTTCCAAGGTTTCACCAATCTATAGGGAGGGGATGGAGCAAAACGGGCGAGTGGATGACTTCACGGATGAATGGGTGGTCTGGAAAGTTGAAGAGTTTTTCCTTTCTAATTTATCTCATGAAAATCAATGAGAATATCCGAGTGTTCCTAGAGCGATATCCTCCAAGACGAATTACTAAATGGTTATTGATGTTTTCCATAGTGAGGATGATGGATTTCAGCGCCCATTTAATGTGGATGCTGCTGTTAGTGCGCTGTTCGATGTATTTTTGTATCTTTCTATTTTCCGATTCAGTAGAGGAGCTCGTTATGTGTGCCATGTCCTTAAATTGGCTTATTTAGAACCTCATTATTGTCTGTATTTGGAAATAACTTGAATTGAATCCTAAAGTTTACACCATAGTTGAATTAATTTAATGTCCAATGTACGAAGCTCAGGTTTCGTTCTTAAATGTTTGTTTATATTGTGAAATGTTGCTAAAAGAAATAAGACTGATAACGAATGCTATACATAGTTACCTAAAGCATGGCAATTAAGAAGCCTCGGGGAACTTCCATTTTTTAACATAACAACAGATTTGTTGCTAAATTTCTATATCTTGTTCTAAACCAAATGCTCCAACCAACATCTTTATTCTACCTCGAAATCTATTGATACCAAAAAATACATCTACCAGAATTCCTTAAATCAATTTTTGCAATCCACAGACAAGCGAAATTTTTGATGGCCGTTACCTCCACTAACAATAACCAAGGATCCCACCTTGGAACGCATCTCCTTATCATAATTTTCAAAGAAAAACGGATAAATTATGCCATTCGTGGATAGAGCGGCAGCATTCTTCAGTTATTGGCTGGTGGGTCGGTTGGCACAGGTTATCTTAATGCCAGCCCCTGCCAGCTTTACACGTAAAACTGAAGTGAGCAATCGCCTTCACGACTTTAGCCCACCCCAGTAGGGTGTTAGGCGGAGACGGGCCTCGTCGGAGTGTTATGCCTCTTGAAACAAGTGAATCCCGCTAACCAGCCGATAAAGGCTGTGACGCCGGCAGTACCAGAGTACCATGCCAATAAGGAAGTGTACCGTCCGCTAGCTGAAGACCCGACCGATAAGCGGAACTTTTGTGCCCTATTATTAATCGTTTTATCCGGCGGGATCGTGATGCCTTATTATGGCTACCTACTACCTGCCATGGTGATCCTGGCCAATTTATTCCCGATATGAGGGTCCTTGCGTTGCGGCTCCCCCTTTTCTTTCTTCTGTGGTCGCTGCCCCCCGGAGAATCCCCTCCTATCCTTGGTTCCGTCGTGAAATCCGCGACTTGATAATTCAGAGTTCAAACAGCTCCGCAGCTTCATTAATAGCAAGATGCAAAGCGTGAGTACTATTCTCGCAAGCTTAATCCCACTCTAAACTCTAAAAACTCAGTGACTTCAATGTGTTCGCCGTAACAATGTTGAATCCTCGTTCCTACCTGTGCCTCTGGGCAGGGGCGGATCCAGGATTTCTTTCTGGGGGGGCACAAGGGGAACGTGTTTTAATTTTTGGGATTAACAAAAACATACAACATTAAAAGAAATATATTTGTTTTTAATATTAAGGTTTAGTAAAAACATTATCTATATTTGCTAAAAGCAGTTTTCTTTTGTGTTTCCTGCTGAAAATGTCCAATACATCATTAGGGTTCATTTTTAACGCAATGTCTTGATGGATATGCATTAAGGCTAGACCATTTAAACGTTCTTCTGGGACTTCAAATCTCCAAATTACACTAACAACATAACGTGACTTCAGAGATTTGAAGTCCTATTGAGAGGAAATTTTGAGAGCCAAATTTTCGACAGCATGGCTTGTAAATATAGAAGGCTTTGCTTTTTTCCCATCTGAATTCTATCTGAATCAAATTTTGAGCGTAATCAGTGTTGTGAGCAGAAATCAGATATTATGCAACACTGTAGGTACCCTCAATTCTTTTGTTTTTTTAATTTAATTCATCTAATTTGATTTGACCTTAGTAGGATTAGGATTCCACAGTACACAAAACAAAACGAACGCAATTATAGCGGGACCATAATCAAATTGTTCTTTGTAAATTTATGACCGTCTGGGGGGGGCACGTGCCCCCTAAATCCGCCTATGCCTCTGGGAGTTCCACGAGGTTCTATCCTCGGCCCTCTTCTCTTTTCGCTGTATGTTAATGATCTTCCCTCTGTTATCCAGCCCTCTTCCTTTAATCTGTGTGCTGATTTATACCTCATGTCCTCTTTATTTCTGAATTCAATAGTACATTATCGCAAATCAATGAATGCTCTTTCAATTTCCTTAAACTAAGTCCTAGTAATTCCCAACTTCCACTCCTGGGTCGTCGCTCATTGCCCCTTGACAATATTCCATCTCTCTTACTCAATAATATTCCCTTTACTATTGTTGACTGTTTCAATAATCTTGGCATATTGTTATTAATTCCAAACTATCTTTTTGCAAACATGTTTCACTTATGCTTTCCAAGATCTATGGTACATCACGCAAACTTTGGCTCTATTGTAGTCTTTTATCGTCATCTATTCGGCTCAAGCTCCCTCGTTCTGCCACATTTCCTCTGTGGTGCCCTTGTATACATATCCTTCGATTGATCCTGCCGTCACCGTCTCCGAGTTGCATTTAACGATTATTTAAGGTTTATTTTTCACATGCGAAAAGGTTGTGGCCTGGCCGTACTATCTTTCTAACTTCCTCACGCCTCTCCAATCGCTGCCTTCAATTAGATTTCTCATTCCCGCACATTGTCGTCGTTCCTTCTTTGTGTACTCATTCAGATTCTGGAATAATCTTCCTAACTATGTTCAAATAATAGGCTAACTGTGCTCAATAGAAGGCAAGCATCTCTCTTTTTATCATCCTCTTCTTCTTCTCTATAATATTTCTAATCTCTCTCCCTTACTTCTAGATATACTTCCCCTATCCTAATATAACTATCTTAACTAATTAAGATTGACTTCGATTGTTGTTCGGGACAGAATTAAATCCTGCATAAAAAATTTCTCATTGGTGTACTTCTGCATGTACTCCTCCTCAAACTGAATACTCATGGTTACAATCGTTAATAGATACTATTACCAAGTTTATAGCAGCAAAATTAAATTGATTTAACTTAAAATTACACCAAAATTTCGAATTAACGTATAAACGGGTATTTAATACGCAATCGATTTCAACTTACATTCTTATAACTTTGGCTTAAGCCGAAAAATTTCGGTTTAAGCCATAATTCGAATTATCCCGTTTATACGACAAAAAATTTTGGATGATCCATAATTCGAATTATTTTTGGAGTAGCTATAAACTAGGTAGATGATCACTCAGAAATACGTTTTTTTTCTCATTTTTACTTTGTTTACACATTTCCAATAACTTTTCACAAAACGATTTCGAACAAATTGAAATTTGTCAAGGTCTGTTGGGTCATCTAGTTTTCAAATAAAACTCAAATCAAAGCCAGCTGATGCAGTTTCATACTGGAATAAACTTAGAATAGAGAAGAGAAGGAAGCGCAATTAATTAAAATCGGGGAAGCATTTCGGCAACACATATTCACAGCACTCCCATAGTAGTTGTGCAGTTCCCGGACAGTGGCGGTATCACATTTAGTCAAAAACCGGGAGGGGATTGCGTTTCTCAGCAACCATCCAAATGTGGGGTGCTACACGGAGACTCAAGACGTACGAAAAACCCGGCTTTATAGGAAAGACACGAAAGAGTGGAGAGAAAGAAGGACGCACATGACGAAACTTTAACGAAAGAATTTTCACCCAAAAATTTTCGGGGTGAAAACCAACTCATACGCACATTTCTTTCTCCTCTCCCTTCTCAGATGTAAACAATGACCGCGGTATACACACACAATCAAAGCTTTCATGTAGGGTAAAGAATTATTGTAAGCCGAAGACAGCCTCGTGTAGCATTAAATAACGAGACTCAAATCTGATTTCGGACGACTTCTCGAGTCTCCGTGTAGCACCCCACAATGAGAACACATCACTTGGCTGAAAATGTTTGGAGCAAACGGGAACGAATTTCGGCACCCCTCTGTCCGGGAACTGCATGAAACCTATGAACATACGGTTGTTTCTTTTCTTTTAGAGCGAGAGGTTCTTTAATTTAAGTGCTTCCCTCCAATCTGTGTACATGTACGCTATTTTCGGTTCCTTATCTTCTCTATTCTAAGGGAATAAACGCCAACCGAGCTTCTATCGACCGAAAGATGGCTCTCTATGTGAGTTTTCGTCATAAATGATGTAAAATTTGCTTCATTGGCTTTCGTAACTATGGGCGCGTCAAATTATCGCCATTAACTTAGCACCGCTCCTAGCATGCCATTTGACAGTTCTCATTTAATAATATCTCCATGCTGTATTAAAATATTACTAAATTATTTGCTTACAACAAAAATTTACAAGTAAACATCAATCCGTTTTGGCAGTTATGAGCTGTGCTATAGCTAAGCCAAAAAGCAGAAATAAGCTAGCTAATATCCCGTTTATGACTAGGTTCAACCTAGGTTCAACCCAGGTTGAACCCAGTCATAAACGCGGATCGAGTTGAAACTCGGTCCACTCAACCCAACTCAGCTCCCCTACCTGGGTCGAGTTGATATTTCGCGTCATAAACGCGGGTTGAGTTGAAATTGGGTTGAAGTGACATTTGTTTTGTTTGTTTACCATCCGTGAAGTCTGCCTTCGGTGTTAGTTTTGTGTTCGATGTGCTTGTAGCGCGTTAATTATTTTATATTAACTGTATATGTAAAAATAGTGGAAATTTAATTTTGACAATGGCTAAAAGAAATGTTTGCGAGCATCAGGAAACAAAAACTATGCTAGAAATAATGCAGGAACAAAATTCCCTTCATCATTTTGATGGAAAACTGCATAGGAAGTCAGAAATATAGAAAAAGAATTAACAAAAAGATGTTATGTTTTGATGTCAGTTCAACTCGATTTCAACCCAAAGTGAACTCATATACGGTGGTCGAAATTTCAACTCAACCTTGACTCAACTTTTCAACCTAATCATAAACGGGGTAGCGCTCAAAAAAATTTGTGTTTATGCCGTTATTAACATGCCCAGCTAAAAGTAATTTAGGCCTAAACGAACCTTGTGTTACGTTAGTGCCCACCGCTGTAGGTTTACACGATGAAGTTTTTAACGTGCGTCATATCTGACACATTGGGCGCGTTTAGACCACTGACATATAGATATGGACTGCTAAATAAGCAAAATCCCATACAAAAAAGTGGCACCAAAAACTATCGTTGTCTCGTTCCCCGTTCAAAATCCTATGAACTTTAATCGGTTTTAAAATAAAAAACAGTTCAGTGCATGTCAGCGATATAAACATAATTAGAAAAAACTAGACAGCTATAGAGTTTTTTCTTCTTTCTCTATTTTCTTTATTTTTAAAAGTTCGTTAAACAGAGGGAAAAAACCCTCACATATTAAAAAAATACATTTATTTAACGAAAAAACTGCTACTAAATAAAAAATAATGATGGAAAATTATTTCTATCAATTATAACATACATCTTATTACTTATTTTCCTCTAAATTCGAAAAAAAAATTGTTGTTTACATAGAAAAGGTCTTCTTCTTCTGGAGAAAAATGGTGCCATTGAAAGTTATCATAGCAGTCCATATCTATATGTCAGTTAAGTTAATTTAACTGAGCTAGGCAAGTTGACAACGGCATAAGTAGCAATTTTTTTAGCGCTGTTAGCTAACTTATTTCTGCTTTTTGGCTCAGCTAAAAGATAGCAGAGCCAAAATGAATTGAAGTTTGCTTGTAAATTTTTGTTGTAAGCAAATAATTTAGAAATATTTCAATACAGCATGAAGATATTATTATTATTATTCATTTTTTAGCTTTATATTATTTGTAAAATGAGAAATGTTATTATTTTTTCTTGTTGTTGTTGTTGTTTTATGGTGACTAGCAAGCTAGTGTACCCTCAAGGGGTCCCTTATTGGTCTGGGCTTGACGCCATATGGACCATGAACTTTGATATGAACTTGTTGTCAGTGTTGAGTACTGAAGTTATGAAATATGTATATATGATCCTCCATTTGGTATCGTCAGTAGGTGAAATAAAGCATTTCACTGATTGGTGTCCTTCATATTCGTTGTTTGATTGTCCAGGTATCAGTGTTGGTGCTTTGCACGTGCCATCACAGTGCGGCAACATGGCACACTTCACATGCCACACTGTTGGGCGATTTAGCACACCAGAGGCTCCTTGTAAAGTCAATAAAACCAAATTGCCTACTAGGTGTGTCCATTAGGTGCAACAAACCAACAGGTTAAGGTTCTAAGCTGGTTATCTGCATATCCAATTATGGTACATTGTTTAAGAGCCTGGGGAGCTCTTTTTGTTTTTCCATCCATATCACATGAGACCGCGATAACTCCTTGCACCCCTAAACAATTTGTTACCCGTCGTCTGCTGCAGGAGGGATCTGAATTGGACTTTGCAGAAAAAAAAGATGACTCAATTGTTGTGATGTTGAAAGTCCGTTATTAATTGCTATGCTTAGCAGCAAGTGCTTTTCTCTGTTCATGTTAGATGCGAAGAAACACGAGGATAACTGTTTTGACATGCCTATGCTTATTCGTTGATTTATTCTTTTAGGTTAAAAATATGTATATCACTGCCCGATTTCTTCACTTTAAACTTATCCACGGGTTTTCTAACTTTCGAATAAAGATAAACTTCGATTAAATGTGGGACGGTTTTCTTCACACGAATCCAAAGTTACGTATTCCACAGATAGTTAACCTACCATTCATATGGCATCTCTGCAAATTGCTGAGATATGTTTGGCTTTTGCGCAAGTCTCGTTAAAAAAACGCAAAATTATAATTTGGCGGTTTTTTTGACGTCAAACGTGGAAATAATTTAAATATATTTAAATTGTAATTGGGATACAGGCAAATACTTCCGCCTACTTAATACTTAATACTTAAATTAATGTTCTAATTTATAAATGAAAATGTATTTTTTCTAATTTTAATGTAATATTTTCCATTAAATTTTCCTCTTCGCTCTCATCGGTCGAGAAAACATTAACATTTATAAATGCGTCCATTTTTAATATAATTAAATATTTAAAAATATGTCAACAACAAATATTTTGACACTAACCAAGAGATAAACCCTCAAAATTGGCCAGTTAACTTTAACCCCGCGATAAGTCTTAACCCAACGATAGCAAAAGTGAAGAAAACCAATTTCTCTAGATATACTATGGATAAAGCTAGCAGAGGTATAACCCATTGTGAAGAAATCGGGCATTAGATTTCAGATAAGATTAAAAACACGGAAGCTTATAATTTTTAAAAATTATGTTAGAATTCTCAGTCTCATTCGGTTCAATTAATACACACGATATTTAAAAATTTGTTCACATTGATTCATTCTTATTCTATGATAAAATATTCAAAGAATATTTTTATTTCTTAGATTCACGTTTCAATAGATAACACACGATGTATAAATTGGCCATGTGCTTTTGGTTCCAGAGGACCATGATGGTTCCACGTTGAGAACCGTTATAAGAGAACGGTAATTTCTTCTATTTCTTGATTTCTTGTAATTTGTCTACCATTTAGGCCTGAAAAACCTAAATAGTCTTTCACTTTTTCAATCCATACATCTCTGGACCTGATCTCGCGGTTTATAAATTAAGGGGTCCCGCAACAATCGAAATCCAAAAACCTGGAAACAAAAAACCGAAAAGCCAGTCACAGGGTCGGCCGCCACGGTACACGACCGACCCAGTCGGCTCCTAAAACCGAACTTCATATATTTATTTTAACGATATTAATAAGATAAAACGTTTTGACAACAATTAACAATGTAAACAAACACAAACTGCAATTCAGCACCCGGTTCCATTGTAGGAATTGTCAACAAGTAGTGTTTGCTCACATCATATCTAGTGGAGAGTAACCCGAGATCTCTAATTTTTTTTTTTTTTTTTTTTTTTTTTTTTCTTGTTATTAGCTGTAAAATGGCAGATGGCAAATGGCATGCTAGGGGTAGCTGCAAGTATTTGGAGGTAGAAAATATCGCCCAATGGAACGCAGCTAATTTATTTATTCATTTTACACTCAAATCGTTCAAAACATTTAAGACAAAAGGCCGTATCAGAACCTCTGCAGCGCTGCAACGACAAGTGTTTCTATTGGCTGAGGCTGGTAAAATGACAAGCAAAGCAGCACCAGACCAGCGTGCTGCATTTTCATCTCAAATCCTAATTTTGCTGCATATACATGCAACACTTTTGACACTTCGTAATGCGGCAAGTGATTTTAAACAAGGAGACGCGGAATTTTTTGTTTTAAATTATTTAAAAGGACATGGAGTAATAATTGGTAGAACTAGTGCAATTTTTAAATTTTTAATTTGAGGGTTAGCTATCAAATAAAAAGTGCGCTGCACAGCGGAAAATACTAGGATCTGATACCGACTGCAGCATGTTGCTCTGGTGCTGCTGCTGCACGCTGCATATTTTTAGGTTCTGATACGGCCTATACCGTGCTACTTTGACATTTCTGATAATGATATTTATGAGTGTCATACTTCATTATAACTGTAAATTTTTACTTTGGACGATAAGTGCCATCTGTTACAAAATAGGAAATAACTCGTAGGATGTTTTTCATTAAAGATAAGTTCCCAACCCTATCGCAGATTTGGCTAGTTCAAAAAAAATAAATAGTTGTCTTTTTAAATTAAAAAAAAGTTTGTTTTTTGATTCCAATGCAATATGGTACAAATACATGCTCGACTGAAGGGATTTATTTTTTTATGGTTTTGTATAGTTCGACGCTGCCGACATCTGTTGTAAAAGATCAAAAAATATTCTAATATCGAAACTTGAGTATTCGATAAATCTCAGATACTTTTAGCAAATCGAATACAAATAGTATCCTTTTGCTTTTATATTCATACTCTTTTATATTCAATATTACAAGAATAAAATATAAAATTTTAATAACTTAACTTTTTCACCATCTTTTATAAAATAGCCCAGAATAATTAAAATGCCGCTGTATAGAAACCATTTTACATTAGTTCCGAAAAAAAGCGAATGTCAATTGATTGCTTAGAAAAACATTAAGCGTCAGAGAAGGGCTTTCATTGCATAATTTGTTTATATTTATGCAAAAATCAACAAAAGAATTAAGTTTTAATAAAAAACATTAAATGTTTTATAATATTTTTATGTATAGATCGGTGATGTGCGGTATAAATGTGAAATTTTCTACTTTTAAAAACCAAATGTCAAGTGCGTGCTGTTTACGGAAATGGCTTAGAAAAGATTAGTCAATTATAAAAAAATAAATTTACTGCGTTAATATAAAGTTAAATATAGTTAAAAAGAAGAACAAAGTGCAATAAGTGTAGTAACGATCAAATATAAACCATAAATGGAGAAGAAACAAGAATCCAAACAAATATCAATTTTTGGCGGCTGCTGAGAAGTGACACAAAAGGCTTTGGATCGAGACCCATCAAGAGTTTTTTGTAGATAAAAAAAGATGTCGGGATACCGGAGTGTGAATTATTATGATTTATGTCGTCTATGCACGACTAGCAGCGGCACAAAAATTCATATTTTTTCAGCTGAAGGAAAGAAAAAGAATTTGTATCAGAAAATATCGGAATGTCTACCGATTTCGGTAACTTACATTTTTAATTACTATGTTAATTGCGTTTGTAATCTAATTAAATTTATCACGGTTTTAGGTAAACGAGGAAGACAAGCTACCAAAAATATTATGTGGGCAGTGCTTACAGCAAGTAGAAACAATTTCCGAATTCCGGAATACTTGTATCAATTCACAGGCAATGTTAGAGGGATGCCTTTCCTCAACATTACAGAATGGAGGAAAGGTTTATATAAAAGATGCAACCCCACGAATTGTTAATACCCAAATAGTGAATCAAATAAAACAACCTGTGAATACAAATACGATTACGACAACACACAATTCCGATTTTCTAAGTAGCATTATTCAAGCTGTTGGGATTCAAGTAAGTTTTAATAATATTGCGTGGTTTTTCACAATTTGTTAAACTAATTGTGTTTTCATTTAGACAAATGACGAAGTTACAGTTGAAAACCGCACGAATTCTACACCTCACTACACCGTGACTTTAGATGGCAAATCAATAAACACTGGACAAATCCAATATAAAGTAGAAGATAGTAGAAACATTACTCTGCACTCTGAAAAGCAAGCGAAGCAAAAGTAAGTTACAGAAGCTTTCAAATTAACTAAAATTGTTTAAATATTTGCTAAAAGTAAAGTAATGATTTCGTAATGAAATTTTTGTTAACAGCTAGTGTTTTAGTCGAATGTATCTTGCACTATTATTATTTAACTAGAAATATTTTTTATGAAAGGATCGATCAAATCAGCAACCATTGTCTAATTGGTCCTAAAGTCCAATCAGACTATTCATCAACATTCCAATCATTTGTCACTGATGTTTATGACATGCTTGTTATAATTTTTTTTTATCCACATCAGGTGATTACGACGAAAAAATACACTCTTCTTCTTCTGTAATGGCTCTACAGCTACTGGTCCTGAACTCTCGCAACTGTTCTCTCCACCGGTCTCGATTCTGAGTCGATATCATCCAAATAAGCATACCTAAGCCCTGGGCGTGCTGGTCTACGCCATGCTTCCAGCGAAGACTCGAATCTCCCTCGCTGTCGCACCCCATAGATCTTACCGCAGAGAACTTTCCGACCAGGTTAATCTTCATTCCTACGAGCTAGATGCCTTGTCCATCGGAGCCTACCGAGCTTTATAGTTTTCACATTATTATGTAATCGTCCTTCCTCACATAAGGGGCCAACAATTTTCCGAAGTATTTTCCTCTCGAACACGGCTAAAGCCAAGTGTCCATTATAGGGTTTTTCTAAAGTGTAGAGCGTATAGTGTAGATAGTCGCTGCAGTGTGTACACTGTACAGTGTCTCTGCCATTCTACCCCTCTACGTGGAGCTGCCGTAGGGAAATTTTGAGTAAAGCTCTACCATGCGCTCTACAGATTCTATACACTGTAGACCCATTTTTCGATACTGTAGATTCGTATGGAAAAGCGCGCGGCTGCGGCCGTAGATTTAATTTCATTTCTCAGTGATTCAGTCGTGCGCGCGGACAAAAATTGTGTAGTAAATCCAAAACAAATTAATTGCAATAAAACAATTAAAATGAGTTGTCGCCAAAAGCAAGCTGCTGTCGTTATTTTTTTGCTGCAAGAAAAGGAAGAGAAGAAAAGGAGTTGTTGGGAACGAGATTGGATTGCTAGAAGAAAAAAGAAGGGTGGATTGTGTCGTAAATTGTTGAATGAACTGAAGGAAGAAGATGCGGCTGTGTACGAACATTTTCTACCTATGTCTTATTCGAATTTCGAGGCACTCCTGAAAATGGTTGCATCGATAATTCAGCAATCGAAACGCAAATGAAAAGAATGAATACTGTAGAGAGAAAAATTCTATCAAACATGCTTGATAGATCGTAGAGTAGATACAGAGCTCTACCAAATGCTAAACATTTGCGTAGAGAACTTCCGCGTCGAGTGTGTATTGAGCGCACATGTAGAGCTGTGGAGACACTTCTTTACGCGAGAGTTTTCCCTATGCAAAACACTCTATAGTGGACACTGGGCTTAAGAAGTTAGTTTTTTGCTAAAGACCCACGTCTCGGATGCACATGTGAGTACGGGTAAGACCATCGTCTTATATAGTAGACGTTTTGACGTTATGATTAGATGCTTCGATTTGAAGAGCCTTGTCAAACTATGGTTGGTTGATTGGTTCAAGTGGCGGGACCATATTCTGCGCTGACCTCCAATTAGGGCCGTTTTGATTCCACTCATTCTCATGACCACGGGTTTTACGGTTACGGTTTTTAGATCCACTTTGTAGCATTCAAAAACTGTAAGTTCGTTGAGTGCTCTGTTGGTAGGTGTTCCAGCGCATTCAAATGAACAGTGCCTGGTCCTGGCTAATACCGGGCATTTGCGTACTATGTGTACAACAGTTTCTTTTTGTTTGGATCCTTGCAGCTACGGCATGATGTGTTGCATGGTCTTCCATTGGCCAGTGTCGCGTATACACAACTATAGCTATAGCTAGGTTTATGCGGGATAGCTTTAGGAGGTTATCAGTTTTGTCTTTATTGCAGCACGGCTATGTTTTTTTGGCCTTGTTGCATATTGTTAAACCGTTCCGTCTTGCGTTGGCCAAGGAAAGGAAGTCTAGGTAAATATGTCTTAATTTTCCCTCTTCTGGAGTTGCATTTCTGCTTGGAAGACACTGGATCCGTCTGGGAGTCGGAATTTTTGGCTATTTTGCATGACATAGAGAAGACCCCGGCGCCTATTCCGCAGTTCATATCTGCTAAAAGTGCCCGCTTTTCCACTCTCGTCTTGTTGGAATTGGACATCTTGCTCAACTCCAACTTGGGGGTAATGTAGTCCGAGGTGGTTGGAATCGACCCTCTTTCAAGTATGTATACTATGTCCGTCTGGATTTTCTTGCCAGTACCTATTTTCTTTGACAAACTATAGTAGGCTTTTTTGGCTTTTGTTGAGGTGCATTGGTGAAGACAGAGTGAGTATCGCAATATGTATCGTGCAATATGTAACACTAATCGAAGCCATAGTAGAGGCAAGTATGAAAGAATGTCAATTTCATCTCGGGGCTTTACTTCACTGGCCTCATCCATTACTTCCGTGACACAACTTTAGCTCTGACGTTCCAATAGGACTCAGTTTTTTCGTTATGCTTGTAGAATGTAGATAGGAAAAAAATTTAGTTGTGAAAATAAATTCTAACTGAGCTATCTATCACATCTAGCCGACACACACCGCTGAGTTACTGTGCTGTTCAGCTAAGCGGCTTTTCCGCTGTGCTGGAAGCGCCCAATCACATGAAGGCATAGTATATGATTGTATCGAAAAGAGCACAATGATTAGGTGGAAGCATCAGCATTGACGATAATAGAGTGGAAATTGTAGGCAATTTTACCTATTTATGGACAATGTTTTTTTTTGAGACATTGGGTCCAAAAGTATCGCGGCCATTCGGTTGACCTATTGTACTGGGTTCCGGACCGCAGTTCTGCCTTCGGTCTGTTCGGATGGAGTTCATGAAAGCGGGCTCGGGTTTGCTCTGTGGGCTCCCCAATTCCACTCCGGCCCTCCTTGTCTTGGCCCTTTAGTGAGTCCAGAATCTTAGGGCAAGTCGACGGCGGTCTGGGTCTGCTTGTTGTCTCAGTAGGAGGCTAATTGCGATTCCAAGATTTTTTTTAATTTGGGGTCCCTGCTCCCCTTGATGATGAGAGTGTTCCCCCTGGATTATATGGGAGCTGGTGCTGCCAATTTTCTGGCAGGTCCAAAAACTTGGAGCAAAGCGGCGTCTGTCTAGGTCTGCTTCTTGGCTACCCGGGTTCCAGGCCACCGTCCTGTCTTTGTTCTTTAGGGAAGGAGTTCACGAAAGCGGGGCTCGGGTGTGCTCCGTGGGGTTCCCCAAGGTTAAGCCGGCGGATGCCTTATTAGGGCCACCATTAGATAAGCTTGATTCGTGGGTTTATAAAAAAATATTGAAATAATCGTACCAGTAATATCTAGTTAATACTCAAGTACTTTACCTCCGATTTTGTTTGCAAGGATTGTCGTGATATTACAATTTCAGTCAATAACGTTTGGTATCAAAAGGCGCCCTATGATGTCTTCCGTTAATAATATACTAAGATAACATCAATCCACTTTGTTGAATTCACCCTGATTGTATTATTTTGTTAATAAATTTTTATTACATTATATTAAATTATTATCCGCCATTGCGTCTTCGTTTCAAATAGACATAATTCGATGATATAATTCATTCATTACGTGTGCTGTGTTTCTGATCTTTAATAGATTAATAGAACGCAATTTTAAAATATAAAAGACCTGCTTGTACCGTAATTACATACTTAATATCTCGATGTTGTTTAAAGAATTAATTACATTAAGCATTGAACAATTAAAATTATTTCAGCTCTCTGGCAGAATTCTTGAAAATGAAACCGAATATTAAAGTTACACCAATATCTAAAAAGAAAGTGGAAAATACACAACAAACCCAAGTACAAGTACAATCGCCAATAACAATAACACATCCAGAAACACCGAAAATGAAAAAACCTAAATATAATATTGTACTTACGTCACCATCTCAACAAAAACAGCATATAATACAAAATGCTGTTACACCAACAACGACAACAACACAAATTCATCAGCCATCTACATCGATTGGGAAAACAGTTTCCTTGCAAGATGTTAAAATAATTTCACCCGGCAATAAATGCTTTCTACCAATTACATTAAAAGACTGCAATTCAGATCAACAAATCGTTGCTCAGATTGATACAAAAAATTTAGTTTTACCAACAACTTACCACTTACAAATGAAGGTAAGATTAGTTTTGTTTATAAAATAAATTAAGTGTATGAAAATAAATATATTTTAGTTACAACCGCAATTGGCTACCGTTGATGGACAACCAATAATGCAACTAACACCAACAGCCATTCCAGCCACTCTGTCAATAACTCCAACACAAACAATATCACAAAATTATCAAACAGATCACACGAACACAAATCAAATCTTGTCGAGTGGAATTGATGCATCAACTTCAACAAATGAGCCAGAAATTATTTTTACCACAACAGCGAATCAAATGCAGACCCATCAGCAGGCCATAACTATTCAACCAATAACGCAACCAACAACACACCAGACAACTATGCAAAAGCTACAAATAACGACCATACCCACATCAATTGGAACAACACAAATTCAAACTGTTCAAAATCAAAAAACACAGAGTGCAATAACAGTTCAAAGGATCAATCCACAGCATGTAAAAATAAAACAGGAACCCTCCGTCAAGCTGCCCACCCAACCTCAACAAACTGTTCAGCAGACTACGAAGGCTGTCACTGTAACGACTAGTTCAAATATAAAACCTGAGAGCCCGCAACAAAGTGGCGGCCCTATGCTGCAGTGTACTGTATGTGGGCGAGCATTTAAGAAGAAGGAGCATCTTGCGCAACATATGAAACTGCATGCTGGCCTGCGACCCTTTAAGTGCACAGAACCAAACTGCAACAAAGCATTTAGTAGAAAAGAACACCTTATGCGACATATTGTCTCTCACACAGGCAAGAAAATGTTCAGCTGTGATATGTGTCAGAAGCTTTTTTCAAGAAAAGATAACCTTAACAAACATAAAAGGTTTGAAGATATTAATTATAGTTTTAAAATTTAAATTAAAAATTAACCTTTTATTATTCCAGAACCCACAGTGAACAAGGTGGAAGTAATACTCAGTTCGTTTGTGAAGTATGCAATAAGAGTTTTGTAGTAAAAATGTACTACATTCAACATAAGTTAATGCATGAAAAGAACGGCCAGACAGCAGGATCTGTTAAGCCTAAAGTAAGTATATATAAAAAATAAAATCGCTTTTCTTTATGGTTAAGAAAAGTCATTTTTAGACTGAGCCTGACACGTAGTTGCGTAGTTTCATTAGTGTAAGTCGCATTAATGGTAAGAATTCGTTAAAATATTATTTCTTTTATATGTGATTATTATTTTACTTATTTTGTGAATCTTTCTTTATTCATTTAAGTCATTTGTTAAATTTTTCGCTACAATCTGATAGAGCTTATTTTGTTGTAATTTAGTAGCTGCAAGTAGAGTTCATTTATTTTTACATATAATTATTAATAAAAGTATTTTACAAATTTATTAAATCACATTTTATTTAGTTTTTTGTTTTTATTTTACATTATATTATTGTGGTAAATAATAGTAGCGAATTTAATTTTACTAAAACCATTGTATTTTAGGCCAAGACTACTTTATTCCGCTATCCACGTTAATGGTATAAACAGAAAAAGTAACAGTTATCAAATGACATTCTTTGAATGGTGCTAATTTACCAGTGATCATATCAGTTAAAGTTGGTTCGCCCTAAAAACGCGGCCATATACACTCCTAAGGCATTATTCTTTTCAATTATATACGAAAACAAGATCAATGAGATTTTATTGTTTCCCAGAAACTAATGTCGTTTTTGTAGCGTGAGTTTCTAGTGGTAACTTAGCCTAAACCATCTGGGCGAAAAACTTTTCTATATACACAAAAAGTTTAAAGAAAGTAGTATAAAACAAATAAACACTCTATTTTTTTTATTTTGAACTTTTAAAGCTTGAGGATAACCAAATGATTGATAAAAAGCATCTTAAGAACTTATACATTTCAGTCAGAGGAGGATGCAAAGGATGTAAAAAATACAATGCCCCTAATAACCCCGCAGACGCCAGATTTTTTCGTGCTAAAAAATTGTAGAGGAAACTACTTTCACTACTACTTCAGAGGTATCCCATAGATTACTAAAATCCAAAAACCAGCCAAATTTTAGCCATGTGGAATTGTTTAAACAATAATTGATAACAAAAAAGGGTCTTTTTTTCGTATACCATAAAAAGTACTGGATGAATGGCGTTACCTTCAATAGGGCATTTGTAGAGAATTGAAAAACCTACAAAATGTTTTTTTCTGGACCTCGATCCGCCAATTTTCCGCCGCGAAACGCTTAAAAATGCCCCTTTTTTTAAAAAATTCATACCTCTTAATTTTCAATATTAAGGGATGATTGTTTGGGGAATGATAGTTTATTACATGTACTTTAAACTGCCGAAAGATGAAATTTGTCGCATGTATAGTTTCTGCATAATTGCAGAATAAACAAAATAGACCTTAATCTTGCCCATTGCGCCAATATTAGCAGAGCGGTCCGATTTAAATTTACAAAACTGTTTCTGAAAGCAGAAATTAAAGGCTACAATTTGTCTATATCATATTTTCATATAAGTTTGGAGAATAGCATTAAAAATGCTTCTGAACATAGCGCATCGGGCGAAACTTCGAATCCGAGACGTAACAAGCATAGTCCGGGAGCTGCCCGCGGCCAAAAATATGTGGAATCTGACCATTTATGAAATATGGTGAGAATAGTTATTTACAAAAAGTATGAAACATTGGCTCTAGCCCGGAAGTCGCGCGCAGGGGCGTTTTTGCACAATATTGTTATAAACATGTAAGAATTCCGGATCAAATGCGAAATATGACCAGCTATGAAACTTTGACAGTACATATGTAATTTATGGATAGACATTAACGAAAACCCATTTCTTGGAGGACGCGGCAAAATAGTTCTTACACGTTGGTAATTATGTAAAAAGGACCCCGCACTTTTTCTATGGAAAATGGCTTTCGGCTAATTTTCTTGAAATTTTGCAGGTTGATAGTTCTCAACATGTAGATTAAAAATCTCTATGGGCGCAAAGCCTCATCACCCCTCCTTCAGGATGTTGTTTATTACTATAAGAAAGAGTAGTGGCGAAAGTAGGCATCCTTGTCATACTCGTGAGCTCCCCTCAAAACTGTCGTCTCCATTGTGGAGAACTCGGCATTGGGAATTGTTGTATAGAGCTTTTATCAATTCTATTATTTTGTCAGGCAATCCACGTTGCCGTAGTGCCTGCCATATAAAGCTCCTGTTAACTGAGTCGTACGGTTTCTCATAACCTATGAAGGCAAAGTAAAGGGAGATCGTAATTCAGTAAACTGCTCCACTATAATTCTCAAGGTGTTAATATGGTCTATGAAGGGCGGCCCTTTCTGATTCCAGCCTGCTGTCTTCTAAGCCTAACAGTTATAAAATATTAACTCTAAAAGTAAAATATAAAATTTAAAAAGTATAAGTTTGCAGAGTGCTCCAAGAAAACATCTCGCGGGCTTAACTGGTGAATAATAGGATACAAAAGTTCCGCTCAGGTCGGGTTTTCATCTAACGGGCGGTTCACCTCCTTGTGCACCTTGTAGTCTGGTACTGCCAGGGTCACAGCCTTTGTCAGCTGGTTAGCGGGATTTACAGCTGTTATTAGGGATATGGACTTGGCGATATCAAACTCCCATTATCCGTAGGCTTCGTGAAAAATTCTTCTTTTGGTTTGAACTCCTACAACATCTAGGAGTTCAAACGCAAGGTCCACGCCTCACCGTCCAGACTTCTATTAAGAAGTGTGCCCACTACAACGTATCAGACCATGACCGTAACCATATCGCACATGCAAAAAAATATTATTTCTATGAATTAATATAAAATAACGCCCACTAGATCGTTCCGTCACCGACTAAAGGTCCGTTTATATCCTATAGACATCGAGCGTGACAGACATGTGCCGTACCAGACAAAATAATATTCTTCTATGCAGTGTGTATGAACGTATTTACATCTACCGTGACCCGACCGCGCAAACGCGGACAGACACCGGCCATACCCGGCTAGTATTCGCGGGAAGAATATTTTGTTTGTGCGGTTCATGTCTGTACTTGTCTGTGGGTGTCTGCCGGGCAGTATGAATATAGCATCGGAACCGTGCAGACATTTTTTTCTTTTTTTTTGCGAAATGGATAACAGTTTCAACAAAAATATAACTAGTGTCTGTCGTCTGACATGGCACGCTCGATGTCTGTAGATATAAACCGACCTTAACACAATTATCGCGCCATGACCGAACCTTCAACAAATCCAGGGCTGCAATATGCACTCCGTGCATGACGTGCGAAAAAATTATGGCAATCATTATCAATTGTCTAACGTTGCATACGGGCATAGAACGCTGTCGCTCTCTTGCAGTGGGCATAGTAGTGCGTGACGTGTTTCTTTTCGTGCTTGATTCGTTCATTGCACAGTCGTGATATGCTCCGGTTATGTGGGCAGACCCCTTTAACCTATCCTGTCCTCTATTCTTTCTTTCGAACCCAGTTTACTCCTAGATATTGACTATGACGAGAAGGACATGACAAACTGGTAGTACTTGGAGTGAGTCCTGAGCTTGGACTTTCACATAAAAAATATATATTTGTTGGGTTAATAAAGATCAATGAAATATGAACAAAAATTTACTCAAAAGTATAAAGAAATTTGTTCGACAATTGTAAAACTTCAATGATTTTAATACTTAACGTTTGCTTTGCAGTAGTACACCTATTAATTTGTATGAAGACAAGAGATTTGTTTGCGCTGACGGAGCTTGTGAAAGCAATTAAAATTCACTGGTATATTGTTTAAACAAAGTTATTTGCATTCAGTGTTGAATTTAGAGTTTGGCATTGCATGAAACATGTTACGTGGTCAGTATAAAAAGGACCTAAGACTCGGAATTCTAGTATTCCACTATAAAAGTGTCCGTTTCATTTACACAAATAATGTAGTTTTGTTAGTCTATTTCTAATTATCATAAAACTTGAACACATGAAAACTGAAATTTTAATTATCAATGAACGAAAAGAAAAAGATTCACATTTATATAATAATAAATTTAATTTTTTAGAATGAAAAAACTGAGCAAATTACAGAAGATGTAAATGCTACGAACAATCAAATTCAGACTGTAATGACCCAACAGACCCAGCAGCAACAACATCAGCAGCCACAAATGATGCAGCTGCAGATATCATCACCAGTTGTAACAACATCAGGTGGTAATACGATATCTATTAGTCAGGCCCCTGATCATCAACAGCATACAACAACAACGGTTCTTAAAGCATTGGGAACTCATGACACTGCTGTCCTTAATTTGCCATCAAGTTTAGCTAATTTAGTATCAATAAATTCAGCACAGTTTATGACCACCTCCGATTTAATGGGACATATTAAAATAGAGAATAAATAAAAGAATGAAAAGTGAAATTTTTACTGTAAGTAAATTAATTAATTAATAATAATTTAATAATATAAGTTTTGTCTATCTCATAGTTTAATATTCGTAGAAATATAATTTACTTTAAATATATATAAATATATAAATAGAAATCAGGCTAACAATTTGTAGAACTTATAAAAAAAAATTATCATAAAATTTCTAAAAGAAAAAAATCTGTAAATATTTTGTACATAATGAAAAAGGAACAAACAAAAAAAGAGATCTTTTAAAAAAAAATTCTATCAATTGCACTGAAAATAGGAATCTTCTATGTTTATACCAAAGTTTAAAATTATGAAATATTCTTTTATATAAAAAAAGCAAATCTTGATAACTTGGTGTCAGTCAGTATTTTTTTTAAACAAAATTTACTTTTAATATGTCACAAAAGTTGCAGTTTTAATTACCCATCAATTAAAAATAAACAATTTACATATTTATTACTTACTTAAAAAATTATTAATAAGGAATGAAATATTTTGAAATCGATTTTAAATTGTTTAACTGGTTACTTAATTTTTTTTAAAAAAAATATTTATAAAAATCATATTTTTTATTTTAAAATATTTTTATTATATTGCTTTAAAAGAAACCCCGCCCCTTTTTCGTTCAATATGAAAAGGAATCTGAATGTACTTTCCAAATTATTAAACCAGTTTTTAGCGATATCATTTATATTTTAAAATTGTGTAGTTAAAAAGATAATTTATAGCTCATATTTTTATATTAGTTCTGTTTTTAAAACGTTCTAAAGTGATTTGGTTGTAATTATCAGATTACTTTTAATTTTTTAATTTCTTTTATTGATTATTTAGTTTTGTATGCTCCTTAATTAATAGTATATAATTAAAACCTATGAACCTTTGTTTATCCAAAAAAAAATTTCACCAATTACTTTTGCAAATGTACAATTTTCAAATTAACAGAAATAACATTTTGAAGCTGTCTGAAATATGCCTAAAATTCTATTAGGTTCAAAAATCTTCTATATGTATATATAAAATGGTTGTTTTGATTTGAGAAGAATTAGTTATAAACAATTAAACACTAAAGACCATTGCAAACCACCGCGTTTCCCGTTTCGTATCAATTTATTCAAAAAATCATTTCGTGCTAACTCTGCGTTTAGAAATGTAAAAGAAAAGAAAGGGGCTTCTCATTGCTCATTTGGCGACTATTCCCAGCCACGTGAAGCAAAGCTTCAATATCACCATAGGCCATTCATACACGAGAGACCATGCTTCTGCAGCTAAAAGCTTTGCTGGTAGTTTGCGAATATACACGGTGCATCAGTGATCGAAGCAGCTTTTACGCGCTGTTTGTTTGTATATTTGCTATTTCTTTATATTAGAAAAAAATTTTAACCTTCACTTTGTTTACACCAAGAATTTTTCACCTTTTTGAAGTTTTTTGATTATTTTACCAACGCCAAAGCCTTAATTTCTTATTTGTTCGAGTGCGAGCTTTTCCTGCTCGCAGGTCAAAAGCAGAAGCACAAAAGTCTCCACGGAAGGACGAAACTCTCCACTTATTGCATCTCCGCACGCCTCCCTTGCCCAAAAAACATGATCCCAGCATGAAGCATGATCTCTGCATGAATGGCCATAGAGGAACGCATAGGCAGGTATGCGCGATTCCCATTGGGCTTTTCCACACTAGTATTCTTTCTGCAGTATGCAAACCGGATTGACAACAACCGCGATTTTCACACCGGTATTCTTGCAGCGGCGTAAGCGTTCATATTTCGATTAAGTACATGAATGTGTGCGTGTTCTTTTCTGATCATTTCCAATAAATTGAGTGCTTGACCCCCCAAAACTGTTTCTCTATTTGTGTTAGTGGGGTGAAGCCCGAGAAATATGTGCGTTTAAAATGCGCTGCACATTTCTCTCCAAGTTCATCACTTTTTGTAGAAATTCACCTTTGTGATCGGGTCGAGTGCTTGTCATGTAAATCATGCTTGAAAGCTTGAGGGCTCGAAATTGTTCAGCCTGCCAGTTGCCTGTGTCAGCTCAAGAGCTCAAACTCATTTCAAACTAATATGCGCTTCAAGTAGGCAGAGCATTATACGCGCTCGAGTTCTTGAGATTTTCAAGCTTTCGAGTACTCAAGCTGTCATGGAAATGCACTAAATGACTAATACGAACGGGAACTCAATACGCTGAGCGGTGAGTTGGTGCAATGGTATTTTGTTGGATGGGAAAAGCTGTGAGTTACAATCTATTTATATTAATATTTACCAGTTTTGCATTATGTATTGTAAGAAATCATTTGAATGCCCCGCTTTTTAATATCTTCTCGTATCTACACCATAATTTCGCCTTTCCTTCTGTGATGGTGTGACATTTAGGCCCCTGTGCTGAAAGTCGATTCATGTGGCGTGACAAGTCATTTGAGTTGAATAAAGTGACGTTTTAGTCGAATTACGACTTTCTGCACAGGGGCTATAAACTCAACTTAACAGTTCCACTCTCTGGCCCCTGTGCTGAAAGTAGTAATTCGACTGAAACGTCACTTTCTTCAACTCAAAAGACTTGTCACGCCACACGACCCGACTTTCAACATAGGGCCCCTAATCTTATGAATTTTCTAAAAAAAATTAATTTACTCTGTTTGTTCTGTTTGGCTCCACATATTCTTACCTTTATCGAGTCGGGCCAATGGTATCCCGTTTTGATGCCTAAACTAGGCGTCCAGGCTTGCGCCATTCTTCCAGCGGGGGTCAGGCTAATAGGTACCGCTTCCCAGAATTATTGCTGAAAAGATTTTGTCGAGCGGATTTCTTCTCATTCATGCAAAATGTCCAGTCCATCGAAGTTGCGATTATAGTTGTAAATCTCATCATTACAGACTCTCTCATATCTAAAATACTGTCTCACATATTCAACAATTCTCCGAAGAACTTTCCTCTCGAATACGGCTAACAGATCAAAGTGCTTTTAGAAAAGCACACAAGTCTCGGATGCCTTATGTGAGACCGGTGAGATCATTGGCTTATAAGCGAATGTTTGGAACTCATCGTCATGCTTAGGTTTGAAGAGCCTTCACAGACTATAAAGAGCTTTCGCGCTTTTATCGACTGCTACTATTGAGTCAAATTACACGGCCTATCACTTTCCCAGACTCACTTTCCAATATTTCCAATAAACCGGTTTTTTAGACAAGGAGGCGCAGGGAAGGGTATGTGTTGAGCCTCACTTGTAAATCCAAAAATGTTTTCGGTCTCACAGCAAATTACACTAACACAAGCATAATTTTGTTCTCTGAGACTGCGAAAAATATGAGAATTTTTGTTGCTTTGTACACAACCACATAGACAATAGAATCGTTACACGGAAAAGAGGCTGAAAATTAGGTGCTTCGTGTAATACTCAAATCATACACAGACAAGTTTGACGTGAGTCTCAAGTGAATGGCCGTGTAATTTCACTCATTCATCCGCTTTTCTTCTTTGATTGTGGAAATAATGTTACTTTGCTCACTGACCCGGTTATCATGTTCTCTGTTTTGCTTTCCTTGCACTGTGCAACTCGCAAGTTTCGAATCACTGGCTTTATCTGGGTTTCAAGTGTCCAGAACAACTCTGTTGAAGTATAGATGAATTTATTTCTTCAGAAACCATTCCATAATTTTTAAGATAATCTGCAGCGAAACTATACGAACGAACTAGTCCATTTTGTGGTTCGGCACACGGTGTGGTGTCTACCTGGTATAGTCCAGAGGCGTTTACAATAAATTGGCCCTGCGATTTCTCGAATTAAGAGAAAAATCGTAGGAATTATATGAATATGTTTTGGATAAATTCGGTACTGGGGAAAAGTTTACCTGTCTTTTTGTCCAGGGGCCGAATTCCGCGAGCGTGAATCGTTTTCCTGTGCACACAGCAAAAATTAGTTCACATTCACAGCGGTTTGCACTTTTTCGATTCACCCGTTTCCGAAATCGACTGTGGATTTTGTTATGCTAAATAAGTACATTTTGAAAGCTTAGTGCGCGATTTGAAATTTTTCAGTTGCTAAGAAATTATTTGTCACTCGCTTTTTTCACTTTTTCGTTTCCATCACTACGTACTCACGAACGTTTCAAGTGTGATTAAATTTTCCCTCCTGGGCCGTATTTGGTTTCTCGAGTCGATATCGACTTCTGTCGATAAATGAAAATTGGCATTTGGCAACACGATATCGACAACGTTATCGTCTCTTTACGTGTCGGTAAAGACATTTAACGTTTTTTAAAAAGCTAAATTTATGCATACAATAAACTTTTAACAATTTATATTTTAATTAAATATACGTGGTTTGCGGCACTTGGAGTAATTTCACACAATCTGATGGTTTTGTATGGCAGCGTTTATCTGTCGATTTGGTCGTAATGCCAAATATGAAACTTAGAGAAAATCGAGAAGCTTTTTCTGTCGAGTCGATCCATCGACTCGAGAAACCAAATACGGCCCCTGCTGGAGCACGCACTCTGTTAAAAAACTCATGGGCACGCTTGCGGAATCAAAAACATGGCCGTGCACGCAGTAATTTTCACGCTTGCGGAATTGAGTGTTTATCTTGAAAATCTGGTTTCGGCACTTTTATTAATTCTTTTTCACCAGTTCTATAGGTCCGATTTTATCCAAACCATATTCATATAATTCCTACGATTTTTCTCTTAATTCTGCGTCGAACAATATCAGGGGTTGTTTCAACATATGAACACTTTTCCGCTATCGCTCCCTGGAGTAGTAGGCGTTTGTTCCAAACAATTTGTGGATGCACTTCCTTGCCTAAATTTTTCCTCCTGTATTACAATCAATAAAGGGCCAGCCCTTCTCTTGCTTCCTGCGATTGATTGTTTTATATGGAAACCCCAAGCTTAGGAGTCACCCTTTGCACTACCAATCTGTCATGGTTCAATGTCTAGTGGTAAGCTTAGTTCGAAGTATAGAAGAAAGTGGTCGAGTAAATATCGATGACCCTTACGTTTAAAATCGAAGATGTTGTACAAGTTCGTAAATACAGCGGTGAATTATTCCACAATCGAGTTATCCTGTTTACAAACGAACTTCTAAACTGTAGTGTGCGTGAAAAGGGGGTGTAATGAGCCGAGTGGGCTAGTTTTGCGTTGCACGAAAAATATTTTCGTTAAGGCAGAAGGTCGGTAATTTCAGTGTAGAGATAAAATTTTGTTAAGTTTACGGTGGCACAATTTTGTTTGCTACGGTGGTACAATGGGTTAATGGTTTCGCTAAAGGTGCCATTACCGCGATTTTGTCAAGCAACTCTAAGATGGATTTTAAAGCGTCAGCCCAGAAAAATGAGTTGTACTCGAGGCGGGGCCAGATGTAGGACTTGGAAATTGTAGCCCGCGCTGCTAGCTGAAGGAGGAACTTGTATCTCTTTAGGAATCCCAGTTTATGAGAACGAAGTTGCGCTACTATGGAATGACCTCTGTCATAAATTTTTCCAATGTTTCTCGTAGATTTTCCTTCACTGCTGATGAATTTCGTTGCACGTTATGCATTTTGCTAACCGTTATTGCTCTAAGAGTGCATGACAAATATCAAGACCGACATACCAGAAAAATTAATTATAATTAGGTATCAATCTACATTACTATTATTCTTACTAAAATTGTGCTCAAATCTGATCCTAATTGAATTTGGTAATATAAAACATTAATTGTATCATTCTACTTATAGTTTTTCTATCAATTAAGTTCAAAATATAAATTTACACCTTCAAAAACATTTTTGATTATATTTTTCAAAATCTGCTGACATCTAAGTAATTTCATATGATTATTTATGGTCATTCTATTAAAAATCCGTTATTTTAATTTTATATAACTAATTTCTTTAAATATATATATATATATAAATTGTATCTGTGTTCTTCACATAATGTAATTTAAATAACAAAAATATAATTTTTAAAATCAAACTAGTCGCTTATATAATTTTGCGATAAGGAGAAAGCAAGCTAAGCGCGCTACAAAAGTATTTTTTAGTTTTTATTTTAATAAAAATGAAAACCAGTTGTAAGTTTTTTATTATTAAGAAAAGAATATTTGTAATTGTCTCAGTCTTAGAATATTTTTAAGTAATGAAAAGAAGAAAGAAAATACAGAAAAAAATTGAAAAAAATGAAATATATAAGTTCGTTTCATACTGAAAATATATTTTTTGTATTTTAAAACTCTAGTATTTTTTCTATTTGAAACCTATTTATAATAAATACAACAACAAAAAAAAATATACTAAATGTGTGTGTGTCTATAGTTAGCGTTCCCTACGACTTTTAGATTGTATAAAGAAAAATTATACATATATTTAATAAATTCTATGATTTTATTTCTGGAATAAATTATAATTGTAAAATATTTTACTTGAAGTTGTTTTATTATAATAATAAAATTTTCGTTTTAGTATGATAACAACCTTTAATTTTTTTTAATTGCATATCTTGTTGGCCATTTCAGGAAGAAATTACTTCCTTCCAAGGAACAAGATTTATTTTGATGTTGTAGTTCTAAGCTCAGGAATCACCCTTTGTACTACTGGTCCCTCATGTCGTTGTAGTGACCATCATGGTACAATGTCTAATAGTAAGCTTAGTTAGAAAGATAAAAGAAGTCAGAAGGGTGTTTAAGGAGATGGCGATGAAGCCTGCGTTCGAACTCTTGGGTTTGAAGGAGTTCGGAAATGCAGACTGTGTAAAGGGCCCCATTCACGCTCAGTTTAAAACACAGTTTGAACGGCGCGAACCAAAACTGGACAGTTAAATCGGAGCGTGTGTGTAAAATTCGGAGTACCATTCAGTTCAAATTTTTTGACTGTGTAAAATCTGCGAGCCGTAGATTTTGAACTGCCCAAACTAGAACTGTGCAGATAAAAACTGAGCGTGAGTGTGGCTTTTGTGTATTTTCTCAGTCCATTTCAGTTTTGAGCATTGAACGGATGTTATGGATTTTTAAAAAAATGTCGTGGAGCAAGGAATTTATTTTGTTGAAGGTGAAATCGAAAGACTACAGACTTTTTCAGAACATCGTATATTGCATCACACGTCTCTGGAATCAACTTGCCCAGCAATTGGGGTGATTTAAATTTCAAAAATTCATGAGGTACACCACTAGCTAAAAATCTTAGGGTAGCAGTAAGGCCACTCGTGGGGGCTAATCGCCTTTCTCATGCAGCTGTCTTTCTTTTGGATGATAGGAGTTACCAAAGATAATAGTTGGAAATATGTATCTTCATCCATTCTTAGGTGGAATCTGAGTTCATTTAGAAGAGTTACATGAGAAAATTGATTCCGCTCTAATAACCATTTCTTTGTCTAAAAGCGTTTTCGTGTTTTTTTCTTCCTTCCGTTCATTTGAATTCGATTAATAAGAACACCCAAAAGTGATAAAAATAAAATTTCTTTTTGCGAAGACTTGCCTTGCATTATCGAAAGCGTATGAGTAACGCAGAGTACCGTCATCAGCGAAGCTGAAAATTGGGTTGAAAGGGTCAGAGGGTAGATCATTTATGAAGATTAGATTAGTGTGATAAAATTTACACCTGGGGACACCGCCTACTACCTTGATTGAACTCTCAAAACTGAGTGTTGTAGTTTAGCTAACCGAGCAGGGTACCAACTCTATCAAAAGCCTTGGATATAGCCAGGGCAACCAAACCAAGCTCACCAAATCGTTTGCCATTTAGGGCTTGGCTCGACTCTAGGTAACCCATAAGCCTTTTGTTGATAATCGTCTCCATGGCTTTGGAGAGAATAAAGTAATTGCTATGGGGTGGTAATTGGAGGGATTGGTCGAGTCATCTTTTTTCGGTATGGGTTGAGCATGAGAAAGAGTTTTGATGAAGTCCGGAGAAGTAGAATAGAGCAAAGAGTTTGCGCATAGGTTTAGCTAAAGGTGAGGCGCATGTGGAGTACATTGTCAGATGTCAGGGCCAGTGGATTTGTAAACATCAAGCTCTTTGAGGCATCTATATACCTCGTGAGACCTTTTCATTGTGTGAGAGGAACATTTGGGCAAGAGGTGGAATAGCAGCGTCGGTCATACGTAGTAAAATTCTTCATGATGGACGATACCAAGGACCAGCATTTTTGCTGCCAGCGGTTGCATTAAAGAGTTTGCTTCTCAAGCTATTATCAAATGATAATTTGACCTTACTAGTGGTGGATTTACAGGAATTCCTTGTATAATCCTGGTGACACGGATAGCGGCAGAGTTGACACACGTCAGACGACTGGAAAAAACGATTAAGCTCCAGTCAGTTGGCCTTCCCATAGTCCCAGATAATTTCTGTTGGAAGTTAGGGCTAATTAGACAATGGTCCAAATTACCATGAAGTGAATCGACTTCGACGGAGTATCGCTTTGGGTAGAAGGTAAATAAAAAGAAGCTCCTTAGCCTGCAACATCAGGGACACAATTTGATGAAGATTATTGGTATCTGCAAATAGCTCGTCGTTTTGCCAGAAACACTGGTGCCATTTGAGTAACTCGGCCAGTTTGTATTGTGAACATTGAAATCAGCCGCAACAATGATTTCACCCTCAGGATTGGATGATTAAAAAATCCGGAGATATGTTCGAAAATAACATCAAATATTGAAATTGAGGCTTCGTTTCTTTTGTAAGGACTTCTGTATAGGAAGCAGAAGAATATGACATGGTTTGAAAAGATGATTTTCACCCAGAGGACTGTTATTACACATTTTATGGTGTCACGTCATATCTAACATAGATGGCAAAACCCGCAGGGGAGGGGTTGTGCACTAAATTGTACTCCTACCTACTACCTAATTCAGCATCAGGTGATATTTGATTTTTACTAAATAGCACTCCACAAAAGAAAAATTTGCCAAATTGATACCACGAATGTTACAACAGTCAACACAAACAATTTTGTAACGGGACTTCAGTTTCGCGGGTTCAATTGCCACATTCTACCCACGGATTTTTCTCGGCAAACAGTCCTCGTCCGACTGTTTTTCCTCTTGAGACGGGGCAAATCTCATCAACGGACAGATATTGGCCGCGACACCTGCGGGTCTGTGCTTTGAATTTGTATAGGGAGTAAGGGTTCTTTACCCAAGCTGCTCAAGTCCTATCTATGTCTGTCAAGAATTGCCGATGTTCTTCGCTAAGAACGTGCAGCACTTGGATTTGTTCTTTTTTTCGATTTTTATGATTTTTTTTTGTTTTTCCGCTGATTGAATTTTTTTTATTTTACCGTGACTACGTAATATAGGGACTGGAACAGAACCTTGCCTTGCTAGCTTAGACCAAAATCTACCGGAATATCCTCTAATAACACTTGCAGGGCTCATCAATTGACGAGAAAATACATCCTGCTTTTGTTTGCTCCATTCGTCGAGACTATATTACAAATAAAATACTATTAAATTTGAGTATAAAATTTTTATTACTTAAAATTACTGTTAACAAGAAACTATAACAATTTGATTAGTAATAAAATTATTGCTCATTATCTATTTGCACCAAAAATTAAATAAAATAAAAAAATACATATTAAAATTTGATAGAATAATCAAGAGATGGTGTATAAATTTGCAACGGTGACGTTGGATACAATGTAACCGGAAGATTCCAGATCATTGTCTCAATAGATATATCTAATGGCGCTTTCCATTCACCAGTATTCTCATCTTGATTACCATAATCAACCATTGTACTAGTAACAAACTCAAAATGTAATCTCCATCGAACATCGACACGATCCGTTGAGAATGTTGGCGTTACATAAAGTGATACTGGTATTATAACTTGCGTTTGAAGCATTGATAGACAAAATTCATGGCATTTACTATGATCTGTTATTCTTCCAGTTTGTTCTAATGTTGAGCTATCATCTTGATTATTTGTATCAGTCAGTCCTTTTGAAAGTGTAGATTTAGTTGGTTTCTTAAATATTTCCTCACACTGTAGTGTTACAGAAAATTGGACGCAACGTACTTCACGATTACTAAAATCTAAAGTTCCTACTATATCTTCGCCCAGTTTATAGGCAGATTTAAATATACAAAAACGTCCAACCAATCCTCTTTTATTTGATATGCGAAAAAATTTCGGTGAACGGCGAGCAGTAACGTTCTATAATAGGAAATATTATATTATTTTGGATTTTAAATAGAGCAAAACAATTATACTAAAAGATGCTGCCATGCTATTTCAACGTCTGACATTTTTTTAGGCTCTAAAAATGGATTAGAGGGAGTCAATTCTTCTGTTGTTTCATTCCGCAAATCCTCAAATCCTATCAGTCTAGGTAATGGAAGGACTCGAACTGGTATACTTAGGGTTTGTACCCTGGATTTCACACGTTGAGTTGCTACAGTTACTCTATAAAAATATTTAATATCATGTCCTCTGTACGTAGGTGGCCCGTCGCTGGGTAAAATCTCACGATAGTAAACTTAAAAGAAAATTGTTTCTTTTAGTAAAAGTAAATTTTGTATAAACACTAGGGTGTTTCATTTTGTAAGGCAAAAAATAAAATTTAAAATTTTTGAAGACTTTGCTTACGCCCCGAGTCTCAGTGATGTAAAAGATATATAAGCCAAATTTCAAGATTGGATAATATTTAGAGGTTGCACACTTTGATCAGTTTTGTAAAAGTGGCAAAAATACGATTTTTTACTTATTGAGAAAACTAGAAATCATAAACTTAAAATATTATTAAAACTAGACACTAAAATTAATAGGTAGTATGATAGGCAGATCATGTGTTATATTTATCAACTTTGGACGATGCCTTCTTTTGTTCGCTTGGTGATGACTTTTCTGTGATGCTCGACTACCTTCAAGAGGAATTGTTTTTGTAGTTCGTCCCTGACCGATTGGTTAAAATTTTTTATCAGAGCAATTTCTCTTTCTGCAATATCATTGACCACCTTAAGAGCGTTCACATGGCTTCTTAAAGAATCACTGCAGTATTCTGGTACATCATGGATCCCAAACAATTCAAGGAACGTCTTTATTTTATTAGTAACGAAATGGCTCAGGTCTTTTCCGTCAAAAACTAGGTTTTTAACCTCCAATCGTTTCATTTTTCTCTTTGCAGGTTTGGTTCCTAAATTTTTAGTCATCTTTTCCTTATCAGCCTGAGTAATACGTTCGTCCATAAAAGCCAATCCTACGTTTGTTTCTGACAGATATCAAAGATGTCTCTTAGCAATTGTGAGTACTTTTTTTTACGTCTACAGGTAACGGCTCAGAATCTGCAGCATATCCAAATCATTCTTTGGAGCTCATCGAATTACAATTGCCTCGTGCCATCAACGTATACGAGGCTGATAAAATATGCTACCAGTTTCATTCCTTTCAATTCTCGTTGAGGAATATCCAACTGTTTATTGAAGAGGATAATTTTAAGTGCATATATTGCCTTTGCCATCCACCATGCTTCATGCAGCGCCCCTGGGACCCTGAAACTGAAGTCGTTTTGAGACCGACCTCCTAGGTATAGGAGTGAGAGTTATAGGCCGTGTTCCGTAATATCATCCAGTATACTACCCAGTGTGAAAGGGTAAATTCAAGCGTTAAGGCTGTGATTACCAGCAGCATACATGAAAGTGGTACAACTTGAAACTGATTCATCTTCCAATCTCTAATATTTTTGTGATTACAAGTACGTCACGGCTCACACAAGTAAAATATGTCATCCATTAATGACGTCATTAGCACTGCCAGACTGGGTTATATTTCGGAACCTAGCCAGTAATAACTCTTTGTAGCCTTCTTTTGCATGACTTCCGTCTTTTAGGACATTTTGGATATAGTTAAATATTTACACTCGTAGTTTTTCTAGAAAACCTTGAACGGGACTTTCTTCATTCAGCATTTCGTAAATGACTTCTTATCAAGTGAAGGCTTTGACTTTGAAACTTCCGAAAAATTTGGATATCAGGACCACTTGATGATATACCACAACACTCCTCAAATACTCCTTTTAATATTAGTTCATGCAAGCCAACCACAACAATGTTCGTCCGAATTCCCTTTCAATTCTGGTACATGCCCCTTGGATCCTGTATTAGATGTGGTAGTATCAAAAGACATACCAAATCGGTCCACTTCTTGAATAACTACTTCAGCCATGTGCACACCAGTGCTCAAAATCACTAGAACTGCAACTCACTAGTTTGAGATAAAAGTGCTCAATGTGTGCAATCCCTAAATATTGTCTAATCTTCTCGAAATTTGGCATATATATCTTTTACATCACTGAGACTCGCGGCTTAAGCCAAGTCAAATGAATATCACATATTTGGAAAAATGAAACACCCTAATAAACACTCTCGTGTTATAATTTACATGTTTTTGTTTCTCCAGCATAAAGTTTAAGGTCACAAAAGAGTATTTTCGGGTTGGTAGATATAAGAATTTCTGCTCCGCCCTTAACAACTGTCCCAAGAGCTGTGCTGCTGCATTCAATAAACTCTTGGTTGGCACTTTCAAATTTTTCACCACTTAGGTTTGTTTTACGATAACAGTGAACTTGGACGGAGGCCCACGCTAAATTCTGGAATGAATCCCTAGATTTTTGTGTTAATTTAATTATATAGTAAGGTGGTAACATTACATTGTGATGGTACTGACCTGCTATTTTGATATTGTTTATGTTGTGGCTGTTCTGGATTTTCAAATTCAACTAAACATTCTATTGCCTCACCACAAAAATATACTGGGGTTTGCTCTCTGGCAAGTTTTGCTTTCATTACTACCATTTTCTATTCATTTGGGAAAATTTTATTATCTGAAAGCAAAGACTATTGTAAACATTTTTCAGATGATGTTTGGATATCGAGAGTAAAATGATTTCGAAATGTCAAGAACTTTAGGGGTGGACAAAATACAAGAATTCGAAATTTTATAATTTCCTACTTTTAAATTTGTGTTGATAAATTTTGTTTTATACAATAGTGTAGAAAAATGATATTTTATTCTATAATATACTTATTTATTCTGTTTGTTTTTGTTATTTTATTCATTTTTTATATTAATTAGCTTCCATGTTTTTTTCATCAACAATTACAGAATCTCCTTCTAGAAGCAAGCTAATTCGAAATTCTTTAAACGCCATTTATAGTCCACTGAACTTATTTACACAAATTCCAAAAATCAAGAAGTTTGACGTGCGTGTGTGCACTTAGGTGTTTGTACTTTGTTGGGAAATTTGTTAAAAAGTTCTTATAAGTTTAAAATCGAACAGTAAGTTAAAAATATAATAAAATAATAGCATTAACAATTGCCAGCATATTGCGATCATAATAGAGAAAAAGTAAATATATAAATAACATTAATTTATAAATTTTCATCTCAACTCCAATCTATTAACTTCTGAGACAGACGGGGAAATCTCTTTCGGAAGTCTTTCGGCATTTTTAGTACAATGGCGGTTATGGCAAATTGGATACGTCACAATATTTTATATAAAAAATCTGTATACATCATAAATTGACTTAAAATTATTTTTATATATAAAAAATTCAATTGCATTTTTGATACAAGTTCAGATCATTGACCTTAAAATATCGTTAAACTGATGTAAGTGGTTGAGATTTGCAACATTTTTGTAGTGACATCATCAAGAATATTGTCCGGGTTCATATATAGCTAATCTGCATCTGTTGTCCGAGCCAATTCTAAATGTAAATTATTGATGAAGTTGCAAATATATGAATTGAGATATATTTTACAAGCAAAAAAAATATAGTTAGTTGATTTTAGTAGGTGCCCGTTAGTAACAAACGGTTTGACTTCATATGACCCGGATAGTCAGCAATTCTAGGATCTGGGAGGTTTTTTTTCCGACGACTAAAGTGCCACGCGATAATAATTTTATTTCTTATCTTTTAGTTTCAAATTTATTATTACGAAGAAAATTGTGTGTTTTTCAACATTTCAGTTGATACTTGGAGCTACTGTTTTTTGTATTATCTGGTATGTGACTAAAATTTATCAGTGTGGCTTTCGTTGATTATTTAAAATTCCAGTTATGGAATGCTGGACATCATCATTATCCATAACCATAAGTGCATCGTGTTGAAGATCACAGACCTCCAACTTAAATTGTTGTGTATATGACAAAGTGTTTGTTGCTACATTAAGAGTGGTTTTTTAAGATAATCTGCGCTTTGAGTAAATATATTCCCCATTATCACTTCATTCTTTTTGCGTGTTTTTAAGGTTTTTTTTAAAAATAAAATTCATTTTATATGCGTAATATCTTCTAGATAATCCTAACTTTTGTACTCACACTTGCAACAAAATATTTGTAACATGACTAACCAAAAAAAAATGCACAACATCCAAGAATTATTATATAAAATTTGAGTTTGAAAGATTTTTATACAACGCTTGATTTAAGCTTAAACTAATAAGTTTATAGGTAAAAATGCTCCGACCGGCTTTTATTTTGCTTTTTTGGTTTGGCATAGCGCTCAAGTTATTTTTGTATTACTACTAGGTTTTAAAATTAGGTTTTTAGCTACTCTTATTTAAAGCTCTAACATTTGACCTATATATTTAAAATAGGGACCAACATGGATTGCTTACGTGGTACAAAAATAACTTTGACCAAATACTCGTACTCGTAAAAAATATTCGAGAAAAAGATATTTAATAGTTATCGGAAAGGTAGTAACAACTGAAACGTAATAAGAAAAGAATTAATATTCACCAAAATCAACTTTAAAAAAAATGCTAAATTTATATTTTTGCTCTCTGTATAGTCTATAGTGCATAGTTATTTTTTTTTGTCAATGCGGTATAATCACAAAATTTTTGATTTATTTTCAATTTGCGTAAATCTAAATTTAATGACCCATATTCATATTAATTTCTTTACAAATGCCCATTCCATGGAAAATTTTGTTTAGATCTAGTCAAAGATTTTAGGGTTAGATTTTCATGGTTCGTCGAAACGACCTTAGTAGGAAAATTTATGGATAAAATTCGCATTGTTGAGGGTATTCTCCTGTGGTAAAGGTAATAAAATAGTGCTATTAAAACTTTATTGTTATTACCATCAATTAACAGACCCCAACTTGTGATTTTTATAAGAAAGCAATATTGTAGCCTATGAAAGAAATGCACGGACAATATATACAAATAACATTTCTATTTGTGAAATATTACGATTTATAAGAAAATAAACTAGAACATAAGAATTTAAGGGTCTAAAATTTCATGTTAAAAAGGTTGTTAAAATTTTTGATCGATGTAGGGAAAAAATTTAAGATTTAAAACAAACAACAAATGTTCTAACATTCATTTTTCAGGTTTTATAAAGGATCTATTGGTTTCTTTTTTAACTTCCGATTATTTATGAAAACAATTTCATTCAACTGATTTGGCAGTAGCTCCAATTTTGTAGTAAAGGCTTGGCCACCTTTTGCTTTCTTTTTGAAATTGCTGTAGGCTTGGAAGTATCCTTGATAGTACATTGTAAGTTGTTTGTGGCCCTATTCCTGAATAACTCTACGGACGCTTTCCGTAAGTGGGGCAATTGTTTGTGGATCGTTGGAATAACAACGGTCCTTACTATTTCCCCATAAAAAAGGACGTTGCCAATTGAGGACCTTTTTTTCAAAACTCGACAACTCAAAAAAGGAAAATTTTCAGGAGGAGGTTTTTTTTAAATTACTTTACATTACTTTTACAGTTAGATTTTTTACAACTAAACTTTATTTAATTCAAAATAGTAAACAACATTGAAAAACATAAAAACTTATTCAAAAGACAAAACGGAAAACAAAAAAAAACTCAATGAAAAAATGGCGTTTTTTCAAAAAGAAGACAAATGCTATATTTTTTTCGGTTTGTTATATGTGTTCATATATTTTAGTCCAAAAATTTGTTTAGGTTTGATATACCACGTTGAGTTTTGCATAGATAATTACACTTTTTTTTAAAATTATTTCAGTTTTATCCTGCTTTCAATAAGAATCGTTTGATAACTATATCTCATTTTTTGATTTTTTTGTTTTGTTGAGTTTTGAAAAAACGGTCCTCAATTGTTGAAAGTACGGCCAACAGCCTTCATTAATATTTCTTTTATTATATTAATAATTCGCTCTATTGTAAAAGATGAAAAATTAAAATTGTTATTTATGTTATGATAAGGGTTAGCGCCATATGAAGAATAAATTGAAAAATGAAATATTGATTTAAGATAACGATTGTAAATAATAATGCAAGGTGCTCACAGGTCCCTTCTTCTTTAGATATTAATTGAATACTAAGAAAAATTTACAATATAGAAGATAAGAAAACAATTTATATGACTCAAAAATAATCCAAAAAAAAAACTTATTTATTTTGCTTGAATCGAGTGCTATAAGTATTCTACTACTGGTTTCGGTCAAATATTATTTTAAATTGCTGGAATTTTGTTAACTAACTTCTAATCATTACAAATATTATAAGTGTAAAAAATAGTATTCCTAGTGAACGTCAAAATGAACTAAGCTAGAATATACCAACAATCAATCAGGTTAAGACTAATATTTGGAAAAATATTATAAATTTTACAATGATCCACCATCATATTCTACTAAAAGATATTTAAACCAGCAATTGACAGGCATTGATAGTAAGAAAATAGCTTAATGATTAGGTATTGCCAAGAAAGTGACCAGAATAAGGGTCGATTCACAATGAACGCTTCAAGCCTCAAGCTTCAAATTTTTTTACCATAGTTTCAACTTCGGTTGAAGCTTGCAGCTTGAAGCTTTGAATGTGAATCATTGTACATAAATCCTATAATCCTAAATTTTTGAAGCGTGAAGCTTGAGGCTTGAAGCGCTCATTGTGAATCGGGCCTTAAACACCGGCATCAAAAGCAAAGCCAACTGATAATTTCAATATATTCAAGCTAATGTTGTACTTTGCGTGTAGAAATATAGCGGAAATTGGGAACAATAAACCTAAATGTATATAAAATGATAAAGCAATGGCGATCAGAAATTTATTTATTTATCTACGCCAATCGGCATTGTACATACATGATTACAAATACGTTATAGAAAATAAAAGAAACAATCGGAGGAGAATAAAAATTAAAAATTACTTGATTAATTTAGGATTAATTAAAAATATAGTACAAAATTGAGCAAATGAAAAGTTATTGACCATCGCATAGCAACTTTTTAATACTCCCAGAAAACGATAACAGGGATCCTCCGAAGAAGTCAACAACCGCGCAGTACTGGTTCACCAGCCTGGCTATTCGGTTTCTGGGTCCGTGGTGGACGTAATTTCTACTTGAGCTTAGTACTAACAGCAGTCTTCTAGTTCTTAGCTCAACCCTCGAGCAGATAAGTCCAAAATCAGCTACAATTTCTGGCGAGTCGATTATTCCGTTAATGACCTTGTAGAAGAAAGACAAGTCAGCCACCTGTCTGCGACTTAGTAGACTACTGAGCTTATATTGTTGAGCAATGTCACTTATACAATGTACATGCTCAGAACCCTCAACATAGAGTAAGCATTTGCAAAACTTACGTTGGATTGTTTCAATACGGCAGATGTCTTGTTGAGTAAACGGAGACCAGACCACAGATCCATATTCCAGTATAGGCTTGACGAACGCTTAGAAAAGAAGTATCAGTGTCTTGACATCTTTAAACTCTTTGCCTGCTCTATAAATAAAACCTCGTTTTCGGTACGCACGAAGTGTAATGGTATTAATGTGTTCAGCGAAGGTTATAGACAATAAATATTAGGAAATAGACAATACATGGAAGAACTCTTCAGGTCGATCAAATAAGCGATAAAAAAAAATTATGTTAAACAGACGGCCATCTAAAATTTCTCATTAACTCCATTTACATTTAAAGATGCATGAAAATTAAAAGAAAATCTGATGTGCACATATTAAGCCTTTTAAGCCGAGATTATTCTTCTACATCTACAACGTAGATCCGGCTCTGGCTTCTCGCAACTGTTCTCTCCAGCGACCCGATTCTGAGCCGATGTCATCCAGTTTGGCATCCCTAGCAATTTTTTAGGAGCTATACTAAATGTAGCAGATAAATACACCCAAAGAAATAATGATAAGATTCTTTAACTATGTAAAACTAATTTAAATTCGTGAAAGGGCAACGATTACGGTGGGTCAGACATGTCACTAGCATTAACGTGATTTGCTCTCCAATGAAGAATGAGGTATATATCAATCACTGCATAAGTACGAACTCTACGACCAGAAGCGAGAAGTCGAGAAGGATGGGACTGAAGAAACTAAAGCTCATCCTGAACTGTGTAGCGTAATAGGGCTGTTTTCTATTAATCAATGTTAAATCTAAATGTAAAAATTGCGAAACCACCTGCGTACCAACATTTTTCAGATTTAGAAGTTTGCATATGCGGGCGTAATTTGTCTACTTTGCAAGTGTCCGCGTTTTTTGTTTGCCTGATTTTTTTAAGGGAATATGGAGGCAACCCATATGGCGAACACTGCGATCAATTTACGCCTATTGTGTACATACCCCACTAACGGAAAAAACCTTCAGCCCTCCGGACGAAGGCAAGAAGGTTATTAGATGAAGAAGATCGACCTTAAGCGGGGCTCATAAGCTCTCTGAAAAACGTTCTTCTTCTAAGACAGGTCAGAGCAGGATATTCACAAAAAATATGTGTGGAAGTCTGCTCGCCTTCCATGCAGAATCGGCGTTCTGTCTCCTGAGACAGTCTTAGGTTGTGGAGGTGATACCGCAGCCCTGCATGGCCAGTCATACCTGTCGGTTAACCAGGGGGATTTTTTGAATCCTAAGGAAGGATAAGTTCCGCCTACTCAAAGCGATATCCGGAATCAACGCCCTGAATTTCTTTTGGAACCGCAGTTCACCGACCAGCCTGATTTTAATCGTGAGTGATTTCGTTCAATAAGTTTTTATGACTTTCAAAGAAGTTTCTCTCAACAACGGTGTTGATGGAGAAACTCATCGCCTTTGATGGATAAAGCCTATTCGAAATTAAGATTTTGATGCCACTGCCTTTGTGAGTTAAATTCGGAACATATAAACATTTTTGACGGTTATTATGTCGGAAAATATCTATGGTGATAGTGAAATGGAGGTATCTTAATGTGTTAATATGACCAGCTCCCGCTCTTCGACCAGGCTATGTATAACAGTAATTTGTATAAACTCGACAATTACGATTTAACCATATTCCATCAAAATCTTTTATTAATGGGTTAGTAAATGTGAATTCGTTAAATGGTGTAAAACATTCCTTTTACACTAGTTTTAACATAAGTTTGTATATAAATATTTCTAATTAAGAAAAGAGTTAAATTGAACCCGAAAACATTATAATACAAACTATTATTAAATGAATGTACCAAATATAAAGCTCCAAAGTATTATGCACAAAAACATTCTTGCAGAAAATTAATGAAAAATGCGCCCGGTGCCAAAATGACCTTGATAAACCCAGTGTTAAAAAAAATAACAAACTACAATTTTTCCTTTTTATCTTCGTCATCAGTTTAGTTTTTTTATAAATTCTGTTTGCTAATGTGTAATCGTAATTCTATAAACAAATAAATCCATTTTTTCCATAATAATAATTTCCAAAATGAAAATAAATTATGTTCTAACTAATGTTTGTTAAAAAAAACTAATAAATAATTGTTGTTTTTCTAGGAATTCCTGATTTGAATAAGTACAATAAACTATGCTAAAATGGATCTCCACGTGCTTGTTGTAATAGCTTGTGTTTTCCTTGCTTCCCTATTTTCATTGTTGTTCATCAATAAATTTTTCCGTGGAAAAACATTCGAAGAAGTTGTTGCTGAAAAGAAACTTTTGGCTGAGAAACTCTATGGTCCAAAGGTAAAAAAGCAGCGCAATGTGCCAACTAAAAAAGAAATTAAAAAGCAGAAAAAACAAATCAAATCGAAAGAAGCAGATACATCAAACAAGGAAGCTGAAGATGATAATGATAGCGATGCACCATCTGATACACCATCAAATGATAATAGTCCACAGCACAAGAAACCTCATGTTGAATTCTCTGATCCAGAAATAATTGAAGAGGATATTGCTGCTGCTAACGCCCAAAGACGAGCTAGTAATACTACTGCACCGAAACAAGTTAAGAGGAAAGTTAGCAACACCAAAGCTCCTGGAACAGGAATTCTAATTAATAAAGCAGAACCGGTTGTTGTTAATAAGGAGACACTAGTTGTCGAGTCTTTGAATACATTTGACGTTAAGCATCCAAAAGATGTTCTCGAAATTAAAAAACCAGCAAAGGAAGAAAGTGTTGAAACTGGTAAAAAAGAAAAATCAGGTAAAGATGTTAAAAAACAAAATAAAGTAACAAAGAAGGAAAGTGATAAACTAGTCACCGAGACTCTATCTGCTCAGATATCTGACGTAGAAGTAATTCCAGCAATAAAAGAAATTAAGAAAGTCGAAGAAAAGCCAGCAAAAACTCATGATTCTCCGAAAACTCAAAATAAACAAGAAAAGAATAGAAATAAAAAGAAAATTGAAACATCCATTCTTGATAAGCTTGAAAGCACTGATGTTATTGGCGTTAATTGCTTGATGTCCTTATTTAGTCGTGCTGAATTAAATCGCAGTGAAATCCAGATTCTTATTGATTATTTGCTTAATAAACAACAAGATACTTTAGCAAATCATTCAGAATGGAGTGATGATATTGTTCAGAAGTTGAAGAAACAACTCAATGAGAAGGAGAAGGCTCTACAAGAGGAGCAAGAAGCATCAGCTGGCATACAAGCTAAACTAAGAGATCTACGTACAGAAATCAATACAGAACGTGCAACTTATAATGCTACACTTAAAGCTTATGTTGATGAAGTATCATCCAAAAAATCAGAAATACAAAATCTTACACAAGAAATCCAAAATATAACTGAAAAATTCAATGCTGAAAGGCAACAATATCAAGCAAAATTACGTCAAGAAAAACAATCAACTACTCAAGAGCTTGCTCAGTTGCAACAATTGACTGAGGCAAATAATATACTGCAAAATGAGATAGTTCAAAAAAATACTATCATAAATGAACTTCAAGTAATTGTACAAGCGTCACGTCAAGCTCTTGATGAAACTAAGGCTCAACTTAATGAAGTTATTCAGTCGCAAGCTAAGCAAATACATGCGCTTGAACAAAATCTTAGCGAGGCCGAACAAAAAATTTCTCGTATACAGTACGATTTGGACATGTCGAAAGTTGCTGAGAAAGATAAGGATAATAGCAAAGTTGAAATACGCAATTTGCAAAATGCTTTAGATTCAACGCAAGCTGAATTAAATTTAGCTAGGAATGATGTTAATGATGGCAAAAATACTGTTGAAGCCCTTAATGCCCAAATTGAAGAACTTAATAAACAAGTTGCTTCAATTAATGCTAACATCATCGAACATACTAAAGAATCAAATGAGCTTAAAAATATTGTTGCAAATTATAAAGATACAATTACTGAAAAAGATAGAAAAATTGCTGATTATGAAGTTTCTATTAAGACATTATCCATAAAGGAGGATGAACTCATAAAGCAAATAAATGAGCAAAAAGAGAAAAACAATGTAAGTACTTGAAAAATTAATATTATTATTTTTTTTGTTTACATTTATTATTTAATTTATGTCTGTGCGCACAAGCATGTTGCCATTGTTTTATTTATGTATTTTCAAGTATTTTGGTTGTCAGTTGAGCATAAATATGTACTATTAATAAATTTGTTTACTAAAATCTTATTAACTTCTTCAGCAGTCCATTGCTTATAAAAATGTTGGAAGAAAGTAAATCAGTAAACTATGGTGGATAATATTTCATTCAAGTATGCATTCTTGGGCAATTTAATTAATTTAGCCTCATAATTCTTTTAAAATTATTATGTATTATTGCAGAAAATGATATAATTATGTAATTCAAAGACGGTTCTATATCCCGGCATTACAAAGTGCCCTCCGATTGCGTCAATCTACGTCCTGATCTAAAATTAAGCCAATTATGAAAAGGGTTAAAAAATTGTATCAATAATCTAGTATCGTGTGGTGGATTTTAAAGGATTCTTCACTGCAATAGGGCACTCTTACCCTCGCTTCTTCAGTTCGGGTGAGTTCGAAAATCCATCACTGCGGTATCACTGCAATATTCAGCAATTGGAAGTCTGTAGCTGAATACTGCAGTGACACCGCAGTGATGCATTTTTGTACTCGACCCTAGGATCTATAATGCTGGTGAACAAGCATTAAATGATTAAGAATTTTCTGCGAAATTAAATTAAATTATGAGTCTGATGACTGGACCCTACGGAAGAAAATCGGAATATTTCTGGTTCAAATGCGTTCTTCAATTATAGTATTTGCAAACGGTTTGGTTGCTTGCACAATGCATCAGAATTTTTACGAATTTGTGTGAATTTTGATAAAATTGTATACAGCAGCCTTAATGAAAAGCAATCGTTTCGCCAAGCGATAGCACCTCATAATCAGCAATTTTCTTCCTATTTCACTAAAGACGCAGCAGTGTATTCTTTGCCATAAATATGTATCATCATCAGCTGTAGCACTACAGCCTTTTATGGGTCGTGGTTTCCTCCAGCATTTCTATCCATGCCGTTCGGTTCCTGGCTAATGCCCTCCAATGACCAACACCTAACTTAACTAAATCTTCCTCAACGGAGTCCATGTATCGTTTCTTTGGTCGACCGGAATTTCTCTTTCCATCAGGGGTGCGATTTATCGCTATTTTAGAAGTATCGGTATCGTCAAGCCTTTTTATATGTGAAACCCATCTTAATCTGCCTTATCTCCTTCTCCATTGACCATTTTTACAGACACAACCAAATATTGTACTTTTCTTTAAAACTGCCTAGAAGATTTTCATCAGCTATTTTCAAAGTCCATGCCTCTGACCAAACATCAGAACGGTTTGATTAGCGTGGTATATAGTTTACACTTCATTCCTCTAGACAAGATTCGTCAGGTAAGATGTTGTCGAAGGCCAAAATAGCTTCTGTTCGCAACGTTTATGCTTCTTCTGATCTCCGGTCAGCTTACACTAATTCTTTTACGTCGTCCCTTGTCGGCACCTCACTTTCATTAGCAGTACCAGTATCACTATCGTTATCGCGAAGTTCGTTTCCATTGGGATTGTTCACATCACTTTCATTTTTGTCGTATCTATTCAGTAGCTCATTAAAATACTCCCTCCATTTTTCTAAGATTTCTTCTTTTTGGCTCAGTTTTTGTCCTTCCACATCGATTCTCTGGGTTTAAACTCTTTACGTTGCTTGTTCACTTTCTCATAAAACTTTCTCACTTCGTTATTATTCCCGAGTTCATTTATCTCTGCAATTTGTTCCTGGCTGGAAGTCTTCTTCTTTCTTTTTAAACACGTTTTTCAATTCGTTATTTTTCTTTATAAGTCGCTACAGAATTTCTAGTTCTGTATCTTTGCAGAATATTAACATATGTTTCATTCTTATCTTTCGTTACTCTTGCGCACTCTCCATCGAACCAGTCAGTCTTCACGTCCTCCTCGTGTTTCATATCCTAGCTTGCTCTCTCCGGCTTCCTTGATTATAGTTCTAATTTTAGTCCACTCTTATTCGTATTCATATTTGCAGTTTCGTTATCCGATGCACTGAACCTTCTATTTAACTCTGCGACATATTCTTCCTTTATTTGTTGTTCTTTGCGGGCTGTGGTATTATATTTTCGCTCGCTTTCTTCTCTCCTTCCTCCTTCGTGTCTTCTCATAGATTGAAATCATTTTCAAACATCATACATCAATCGTGGGCGGCATTGGGTACACTTGCTTGCTTTGAAATTAATTAAGATTGGAAATTAATATCCATTAATATGTTTTATATTTGTTGCAGTGTTTTCCGGCTGCTTCTACTTCAAAGACCAAGAAGGTTATTTCTCATAAGCTACTAGCACCCCTAACACTAGCTCATATTGGTCTTTTCTTATTCCAAATTCGTAGAGGTGGGGGATGAATTTTAACAGGAATAAATTCTACTAAAAAATATTTAGTTATTGTTATTTTTTATTAACAATTTAATTTTAGTGATTTGATTAATAAAATAATGATTTCGATAATAAACTAAAATTAATAAGTTTCAAAATTAATGAGTTAAAATAGGATAAAAACTTTGCCATTAATGATTAAAATGATTTGGACACTGAAATGCCCTTATTTTTGAACCCATATGAGTTGATAAAATATTCTTTGAATGGAAAATCTTTCGTTTATATTTGTATGACAATTTTGTTTATTATGCCAGCATTTCAATGTTATGGAAATGTGCAACAACGATATTAAAAGGGCAAGAGTAAAGTTACATTGGTGGGTCAGTTGGCTACTATCCACTAAATTCTGTAAGGGGTATTAAACACCCAGAACGCAGTAGATGTCATTCTTTTGTTATAATTACTACTTAATATTGTAAAAAAAAAACTTTGGAAAAGGGGATTGTGGGGTGGGATTGAAATAGCATAGCTTAGAACTTACTAGTAATATTAATATTACCAGTGGAACAGGTCTGTATGAAAAAAACAAAGTAGCAGAAATTGAGCTTCAAATATATTTTTCCTTTTTGAACTGTTTGTTTGTTAACAGCGCTCGCGATCTCTACATGTAGATTTATTTGCTGTTTTTAGCGTAAAACCAAAGTAGTTGTAAGTTGATGGCACATATGTAGACGCTGTATGAACGTTTTAAATGGAGCCTACCATTTTAAGTATAAATATACGTTAACAATTCCATGTAACTTCCTGATTTTGTTATATCGCATAAATAGTCACTTTTTCTGCTCGTGGTTTGTTGCTTCAAGGTCGCAGTATTACTGTTATTTGATTGGATATTAGTTTCGTGTAAGTTGGGGGCTAATTATAGTGCTGCTAATATAGAACTATGTTCCTCCACATTTTAGTATATTTTTGAAAAGTTTGGTAAATAAATAGTATTTTTCAACTATAAAATAAAACTTCACCTAATTTCCACATTAGTATGTAAATAAAAAAAATCAACATTAAAAATTTCTTTCTTTTAAATCTTATACATACTTTTTTATATTCTCTTTACCTGCCTTGGAACTTAAAAGGATTTACGCACGAAGAATTGGAAATTGGTTGAAGCGTTACAAAAAGCCGAAACAACAGCTGTTAAAGTTGGCCAAACGCCTTTAAATAATTTAGTTGTAAGTCTTTCAGTTTATTTTTTTTCAGGATTTCAGTTTATTTCAATAACCAGAATTAATTCCAAATTATTCTATCCTTTTTTCTAATTTTAATTTGTTTTCTGCACTTTATTTGAGTATGTCTTTATTTAGATTTGCTTTTTTTTTTAAAAAAAAACTTTATTTTTCTTATTTCTTTTTATTACAATTGGAAATCTTTGTTTTTTTATATAATAAACGTCATATTATTTTTTATCCCATTTTAGACACAACAACTATCCTCATCAACATCATCATCGTCATCAAGAGATGAGCAAAAAGTTCGTGATTTATTTGAACGCTTATTCCCTGAAGCTACAAAAGCTACTGCTAGTTCAGCATTATCATTATCATTTGATCAATGGATTGAACAGGTTGTAGCAGCACATAATAAACAAATTGTTGCCAATAATCAACAAAGTGAACAAATTAGCAAGAATAATAAATTACAAACGAACAATATTGAATTTAATAATAGCAATCATAATCATCATAACCAGCACAGCACACAATCAAATAATCATTATCCAATTAATGATGAGCACAGCAATGGAAGTAGTAGTAGCAGTAGGAGCAGTAGCAGTGAACAACCAATAAGAGAAGATCTTGTTGCACAGAATGCTCAACTGCGAGCACATATAGACGAATTGACTTCTATAGTCACAAAAACGGTATGTTTGTTTGTTTCTGGTTTATTTGTGGCAAATATGATTAAAAATTACATATATAAAATTAATTTTTATTATAGGAAAATTTATTAAGAAATTTAGAAACGAAAGCGCGTGATCAGGAGGCGTATTGGCGTACTGTTGTACAATCAAAACAGGAAGAAATTAACACATTAAAAAATTCTAATGGGGAGGTAAGTTTAATGGAAAAGAACTATGTATGAATTAATATGCATATCAAAAAACTGTGGAACAAATTTAAATATATAATAATAGAAGATGGCTATTTGTATTCTAAATTAATAATGTTTACTGCACTTTGGCTTAATTACGCGATTTCTTAAAATTATTTTTTGTCTAGTAATAATGTTCCTTAAGAAATAATTGTTGTGTGAATCTGTAGCAAAGAATTTTAGAGCAAACAAATTTTTGTAACTTTCGTGGACTTTATTCAATTTTTCCTTTTTATGGTGACACATTTACTTAATCTGTGTATTCAATTAAATTCATGGCCAATCATCTGTTTGGATATACTGAGGTTCGCACTCCTTATCATAGGGGAACTGCTATTTAAGCTAACGATGGCGTTGATTTAATAAACCTTCTGATTTCAATTGGCCAAACTTTTAATCTTCATTAAATCGGTGTAGGTCGGTCTTGGCAATACGTTCTAGCGATTGTTTGCTTCTCGCCACAGATATGCTCCTCCATGAACCTGACGGACATAATTCTAAATACAAAGAAGAATCGATTCTCATGGAAAAATCTATCAATATCGAACATTTTCATTTAATATGAATTTTTTTGTTAGATTTTTGATTAAAACTTTGCAATATCTTAACGCGGCTGGTGGAGGCCAAAGGGGTGCCGTCCTAGATCCGGCGCTTTTCCTCATCCAAAGTTATGTTGCAGTCTGTTTCAACAAGTTAATTATACTAAAGTAATACTCATTAATGAAATATTTAAACAATTTGTTATTGGAAGCAAGTTGACGGTCTTTCTTTATAATTGGTGCTATTGGTTTTAAATTTAAAAATATTCTATAAATAACTCATTTTGTGCGCATAAGTGTAAATACATACATACTGTTTTAGTTTCTTTTTAAATACCATTTATTTGCGAATCATAAATTTCTAAATAATTCTTTTTTATATTTTTCAGGCTATTTAATATTAATCACTTCATCCTTATATGAGTGAACAGTCTACTCTGCCTTCCAATAAAATTTAAAAAAAATATTTTTTGACATTAAAAACAAGCAGAAAAAATAAATTTAGAGAAAGACAGGCGAATAAAAACTTAATATTTAAGCAGATTAGAACAAAAAGACAAAACGATGTCCGCGAATTAGTTTCTACATGGCCACAACGTTTTTTTTATTAATATATTACTCATAAAAAACCTTAATTTTTAGTAATATTTATATCGTAATAAATTGAGAATATTCAAATAAAAACAACCTCTGCCAAAAATGCAGGCGAAAGAAGATTTAAAAAAAACAAATAAAAATAATAAAAGACGAAAGACAAGAGAAGGTCTGCATCAAAAATCGAAATTAAAAAAAAATTAAAAGAAAAAATAAAATTATTTTCCTATATTGTGTACACTTAACTGTTCTTCTAAGTAATAAAGTTAATAAAATTTTGTTATAAACAAAAGAAAAAATCTCTTAACCAGAACTAAAATAAAAAAAGGAAACGAATAAGAAATGATCGAAGTTATTATACTTTAAGCAATAAAAAAAATACGATACAATATTTTCGACTTTTTGCAAAAAAAATGTTTTAAAAAAGAAAAAAAAATAATTTTTTTTTGTTTCAAATTTATTGAATGATTAGAAAATAATCACTGGTTTGCTGTGCAATTTTTTTATGTTTTTATATTTACAAATTTGATTTTCTTTAGTGAAATTTTTGTTTTGTTTTCATTACATGAAAGTAAAATCGTAAGTAGTTAGTGTACTGATTGATTTGACTTTTTTTAAGTTTAAGAAATATTGAGAGTATCTGAAAATAAAAAAACAATATTTTTTTTTAATTTATTCCAATTTCTTTTTTTTAAATGAAACTGAAAAAAGATATAAAAAAAAGTAATCAATTCCATTGTGCAACAATAAATTTTAGTTTCTTATATATTTTTTTCTCTTTATGTTAACCTAATTAAATATATTAAAGCTAATATTACTAGTATGAATATTATTATTATTATTATATGTTATCCAATTAAAAATTTTCATTTTGTGCTCTTCGTTTAATTTTATTACAATATTTTTTTTTATAATTTGTATTAAATAAAGATATTATTATTATTAATATTACAAGCGATTACCTAGTAAACAAAAGTGAAAATTAAAACAATAAGAAAAATTTATCATACGAAGAAAAACTTGTTTTTATTTTTTTTAATTTAACCTGCTATTTGATAATAATCGTGGAGTGTGCCTAGGGATAAATTTTGCCTTATCCCTTGTAGCACTGGGATGGGCAAAAGCAATGTGTGATCATGTTCCTTCAATTAGGGATCGGGAATGCATGAATGCAACAAAAACAGTAGGAGCCGCGTGTACAAGCGTTCTCCGAATAAATCACCGGGAAATCCAAATCATTTGCCCTGCCCCTATTGCGGTTGTCGAGTCGACTAGCAATCGACCCGACAATCTCTAGTCGAAGCGATTTTGATTTTGTATTGCGTAAGAGAATCGACTTGAACAAACAGGAAAAGCATAGTTAACGACTTTAAATGTCGATAAAATCGACAAATATTTCGCACAGTCGACATTCGCAATACGGATTCAGTCATCGTTTTAGAATCGACTATCGACTCGACAATCACAATAGGGGCGATTATTTAATAACAGTTTGAGAAGTAACCTATTTATTGCTGCCGCTGGCAGTAAGAACTAGAGTTGAGCCGGATTTACACGAGGCGGTACATTTGCCCCTTACACCATGGTAAATTATACTGAGGCCTCAATTTTTTGAAATGTCCCGATTCAAAAATAATGTCCTGGGGCCCTATTCTCTATTACAATACTCAAATGCTTTCTACTCGAAACTGATATCCGAAACTAAAATGATTTCGTATTCTCTATAACAATATTGTTTCCTCTAGTCATTACATGAACTACCTTCTACTACTTTTTGAAGAGAAATGTCAAATTTGACGAGAAATAAATTTTTGTTAAAAGAAAAAATAAGTTTTGTGAAGGAAATAGTGTAGTAATTCCAAGTTTTCTTTTTAAAAAATAAATAATGGATACGGTTTATCCTTTTTTAAGTACCAGCGAGGTCAGTGATAGTGAAAATATTGCCATTGCACGTCTTTTAGTGATAGTGGGAACAAAGAAGCGCAAAATATTATATAATTAATAAGGATAATTTAATAAATATGCCAAATGTATAATAAATTTCATTTATTTTAATAATATAATACTTGTAACAAAAAATTAGTATTTCATTTAAAAAAAAACTTAAAAAAGTTCAACAGGAATAAATAAGTAGAAGAGGTTTTAATTTTGTCTGCCATACCTGAGGATAATTGGTTTTTCCCAATAAGATAAGAAAAAGGATAATTGTTTTTTCCAACCGTCTACTCATCAATTTTTCCAATGTCATGCTTTTTCTCTGGGATTAACGTACCATTTTGCAACGTCGGGTTGTTCTTCTATATTGCCTACTAAAGCACTCAACTCCCGTAAATTTATTGCCTTTTGCCTAATTTTTATAAAAATATAATATAATAGACAATTAATTTAACAACAAAGCGATTTTAGTTATATTTTATAAAGTTCTCGATTACTATTGAGCTTTCGAGTAAAAATCTAACAATATTGTTACAGTTTCGAGTAGAATTTAGCCACTTTTGTAATAGAGAATACGATTTTGGCAGTTTCGAGAGAAATTCTCACAATATTGTAATAGAGAATAAGGCCCCTGGTATATGAGCGTCTATCGAGATAAACGAGACGAGGTGTGGTTGTAAATTATGTAGTGGAGAGACATTTCTTACTTCTTTGCGACAGTAAAATATACAATTTGAACTACGGCGAGGTAAACACGAACTGGAGAGACATTTCTTAATTTTTTGAGGGAGTGAAATTTTGTACTGGAGAGATATTTCTTACATTTTTCGAGGAGGTGAAATTTTGTACTGGAGAGACACTTCTTACATCTTTTGCGGCAGCGAAATTTCCAACTTGAAATTAGGCGAGGTGGGATTGCGAAATATAAATATACAGCCACGGACAACTAATTAGAAACAATTTCATAAAAATTGCAATTGCAGATGGCACATTACGGATAATTCACAAGAAGCCCCGGAATATAACAATAGTCCATACAAAAGTTATTGTATCGGAACTTCTCTTATGCCTACTTGAACAAGAGGATTCCCATCGAGCGAGCAATATAAGCTGTGGCGCCGGCGCATCCAAGCTGGAAGAACGGGAAGCGGGTAAGGAAGACTTACTTGTTTTTGTTAGCCTCTTCTTAATTTTTCAATATTTTTCCGATATTTAGTTCTTAAGAATCGGGTTTAGAGGACTGGGGAAAGCACACGATCGTACTTTACGCTAGCCCAGTCCAGGGGCCCTATTCTCTATTACAATATTGGCCCTTATTCTGGTTGTCACTTCACCATAGTGAGAAATGTAACCTTTAAATATCAAATGGGAAAAGTGTCACTTTACAAACATCAAGTGAGAACAATTGTCACTGAATTCGCCGTTTCTCGATATCAGTGACAACTCTAATTCGCCTTATCTCACTGAAATGTTACTTTTTTAGAGAACCATAATAGCATTTTTGCCTCACTTCGCCATTTGTCACAATAAGTGACAACCAGAACAAGGGGCCATTGTTGAATCCGATTCGAAAACGAAACAGCTTTCGAGTAAAAATTTGACAATGGCCTCGATTCCCAGATCCGGCGGATCGGACACTCCCGCCGCAACTACGGATTTGTGATCCGCAACAATTTTTCCGCGGATTTGAAACGACAAATTTGCCTAAGCAAATCCGATATCCCGTATTTCATAATCGCATGAGTGTTCACTTTGAATTTTTCGGTAATTAAATCCACATTCAATCCGCAACCGCTGTTTTGAATTCTGGGCTGCGGATTTGAGAGCAAAGTGTCAAATCCGCACTCACTTCCGATCCGCCGGATCTGGGAATCGAGGCCAATATTGTTAGATTTTCAAGTAAAATTGATGCCAATATTGTAATAGATACTATGATTTCGTCAGTTTCGTTAAAAAATATCAATATTGTAATAGAGAATAAGGGCCCAGACTCAAGGGTTATTAGAGATGTCCGATGTGGTGTTGTACTATGTTATAGTACATTGTAAGCTTTGTTTAACACTGTTGTTGGTCTCCCATTTTTGCAGCTCATTGTTTCATCCTTTTTTCTGGATTGGAACAATAGAAGCCACATGTTCGTCATCTCTGCCATCTGCCTTTCTATACATTGAAAATACTTATATGTATGGCATGTGTAGTTCCAGCATATTTTAATATTTCGGTTGGCATACTATCTAGATCTGGAGTTCTATAATTTTTGAGTTTTCCATGGGAACATCTTCAACCCATCGTTTTTCTGGGTTATCTCTTCTTTGGTTGTCTATTTCGTCCTATATTATGGTCATGTTTTCTTCGAAGAAGTTTCTAAAGCGCTTCTTCCACACCTCAAGTATGTCATCGAAGCTATTAGTACAACATCCGAAGTTATAACAAAAAAACCATTTTCAGCAGTTTTTTTAGTTTTTATTTTTTTTATGTTATGTGTGCAGATTAAAATTTCATATTGTAACCGCTGATAGCCAATATCATAACGAACAGCTTCGCTTTTTTGGACCTATACATACCGAGATATACTCATCTATATTTAGAAAGAACGACGAAAATGGTAGATTTTTTACAAAATGGCCGATAACTTGGGTAGCGGCGTTTGCTAGAGGTAGAAAATGTCAATTTCGTCTAGTATTCGATGTAACTAACATATTACAAAAAAAAATTGAGACTCGAAACAATTCCTTCTTCACTAAAATTTGATGCTTGTCTGCCTCCACTATATTGGAAAACTTCAGAAAATACATTTGAAGGTGCATTACGGACGGGACAAAAAAGGAAACTTAGTTTTGAGAATTGTTAATACATTTCCGATAGTCTGCGAAGCGCAGTCATTCTCCGAATGGAATGGAAATGTATCGATTTAATTATTTAAACGTAAAAAATTCCACAAATTTCATATCCGTAACGCGCGCAATGACCCATATATATGGAAGAAAAAGTAAGATCAAGCAGGTTTTCGAAAGAATAGATCGACAAAGGCGAGATATTCATAATACAATAAATGCTTGGAAAATGTTGGGAAGAAAGCATACTTGTATCTTCTATTTGTGCGCTATAGAAATAGAAACCCTTATAAAGCCCGGGCCACACACATCCGCACCGCATGACGGCCGTGTGTTGGATAACACACGGAGAAAAAGAAAACAAGTAAACTCTTACCAGTCAGTCCCCACTTTTCCGTGCCTCCATGTCCGCACCGCGTCAAATTTTACTTGTTTAATTTCCCTCCGTGTGTTGCCCAACACACGGCCGTGACGCGTTGCGGATATGTGTGGCCCGAGCTTAAAGGACAATATACGGCCGTATTTGGTTTCTCGAGTCGATATCGACTTCTGTCGATAATTAAAAATTGGCATTTGGCGACACGATATCGACAACCTTCTCGTCTCGATAAAGACGTTTGACGTTTATTAAAAGGCTCAATTTATGCATACAATAAACTTTTAACAGTTTCTTTTTTAATTAAATATACGTGGTTTGATGCACTTGGAGTAATATGACACAATTTGATGGTTTTCTATGGCAGCGCTTATCTGTCGATTTGGTCGTGATGTCAAATATGAAACTTGGAGAAAATCGAGAACCAAATACGGCCCCAGACTTGACGGACAGACGGCGGACAGAATCGAGTCATACAAGGACAGTAGCACCATTTAACAAGACGAAATGAGTTTAATAGTCGATTTTTTTTATACTAGTAACTCTGCACTACCTTTTCTACGCGCCTAATTACTTTTTCAGATAACATCAGGAGCGCGTTCAAAAACCTTACTATGGTTAACAATGGTTAACTATGGTAAACTTTTGTCGTTCAAAAACTCTGTGGTTAACTACAACATAACCACGAGCACAGTGGCGGACTAAGCCCGTCAGAGGCCCGGGGCGGCAAAGCTGAATGAGGCCCTCAGTCTAAGAAGTCGATGTAATTTTAGAAGCCTTTTATTCAGTTGCCATTTGTATGGACAAGTGTGTGTATATGTTTATTTCCCAGTAGGAAAAGCATTTAATTACCCATCGATTCCGAAAGTCGTACTAAAGGCAGGTGTCCACTATAGAGTTTTTTTCGGTAGAATGTAGAGCGTAGAGTGTAGAGCTCTACCTGTAGTAAGTACTCTACAGCGCTTCTCTACCACTCCACCGCCCGTAGAGTTGATCTAGAGAAATTTTGAGTAGAGATCTACCACGAGCTGTACAGACTGAGTACACTGCAGATGCGTTTTTCTCTACTGTAGAGTCGTATCGTAGAGCGCGCAACTGCGGCCAACAACTTTTGCATCTCATTTCATTTCTCAGTTATTCAGAGATGCGTACGTACATATATTGTGTAAAAAATTTAAAGGCAATTAATAAAAATCAAAAAAATAATAAAATGAGTTTTCCCCAAAAGAAGGGAAAAGAAGGAAAGGAAATGTTGAGAGCGAGATTGGATTGCGAAAAGAAAACAAAACGCTGGAATGTACCGAGAATTATGGAATGATTTGTCGTATTCGAATTTCGTTGTTATTTAACACGCCGATGCAGTGCTGCGGCTGGCATATGTGCTGGGTATGCAACTGCACAGGGTCCCGCGTGTTTGGGGCACCGCGAGCGAAGCGAGCAAAACATTTTTTTGGCAATAAAAATCATTTGAATTCTTTATTTGCATTTTTACTTCAATGAATGGGTCATACAAATCAGCATATGGGTCATATCAGACGAACTCGCATCACACTAAATATTACATGGGGCCCATTTTCCATAATTCTGTCGAGGGGACGGGTCTTTATGACAGAAATTTTTTTTTGGAGACTCTGGGGCCCCTCGCTGAATTTTTGCACAGGGCCCCCAATTGTCTGGCCGCGGCACTGCGCCTATGTACAACAATTCGAAGCGCAGTCGAAACGCAAATAAGAATGAATACTGTAGAGAGAAAAACTCTATCAAACATGCTTGTTAGAGCGTAGAGCTCTACCAAACACAAAAAAATTGCGTATACACTTTATAGTGTAGAGTGCTGTAGAGAGCATGTGTAGAGCTCTAGACGGTGTATACACTTCTCTACGCATCTCTACGCGAGAGTTTTCTCTAGCTCTACGCAAAAAACTCTATAGTGGACACTAGGCTTAAGTTTACAAAAACTCCTCTTGCATGATGCAACCGAGATGAAAATGGTCAAGAAGTATTGAAGTATATGTAAGCGATGTAGAGGGTAACGATTCAGTAAAGACCCATTTTAATAATTACATGCTGTACTTATTTGTGTCTACGGGAACATTGTACGCGACCTCCGACTCCAAAGTACCACTTAGGCAGGCACTGCCCTTATTTTAAAAGCCTTGTTTAGGATTTGATCAAGGGAACTTGTAGACATTTGGAGGCCCCCGGAACCAGAGGCCCGGGGCGGACCGCCCCCTCCGCCCCCCCCCTTAGTCCGCCACTGCACGAGCATAACTTTTAGGCGTTCAAAAACTCCCGTGGTTAACCATGGTGTAGTTAAATTTTAACCCTGCTCGCGGGCATGGTTAGCGATAGTTAAGAAGAAGAAGAATGAAAACAACTCTCTGACAGTTGTTTTAATTTTAATCACATGAACAAATCAAAGTGGGATTTGTGGGATTACTACAAATAATAATTAATAAAATAATTGAAGCAATTAGCGGGGGTTATTTTTTGGAAAATTTTGAATTTATTTTTTTTCTTCTTCTTTAACCTGTAGTTAACCACGGTGCGTTCAAAAACCTCCATGGTTAAACATAAACTTTCGTGGTTAAGTGAAGTGATGCAGCATAACCACAGCTTACCTCGTGGTTTACCATAGTAAGGTTTTTGAACGCGCTCCAGGATTGTAATTTAATTGGTACTGTGAAGCTAGCAAGAATTTAAATTAAATAAATTTTGTTGTTGCATTGTTGATACTGAGAATACACCCCCTAAATAATTTTTAACAATTTTTGGATATTAAAGTAAAACATTCACTTATAATAAGAATTTCTTTTATTTTTAAAAAATTTAAAATACATAATTCCGTGTTTCTTGTGAACAAGTATCAAAATACTTCATAAAAATATCTATGCTCCAAAAACTATTAATTTTTAGAAACTTTTTTGTATTATTATTCTTGCAAAATTCCTTTTTAAGAGAAATATACTTATATACTTAACAAAAACAAATTAAAAAAAAAAACAAGAAAACAATTTGAGCAACATTTTTCACAAAAAAAACATTTTAGTTGCACTTAAAAAACAACTCGTGTTTAAAACTTATCATTTAAAATGTATATGTATGTAGTCATCTCTTTGAGTAATATGTAGGTATGCACAAGATTCGTTTAGCAACACTCTTTCATTATATAAATATAGTGTGCAATTAAAATTTCCTTAAGTAACACAATGCTTTTAACTAAACATGCCTAAATCAGGTTTATTCTTCCTCAAATTCCTATTAGTTTTTCGAATAGACATTGAGAATCATCTAGTAATTGGTCGGTGACACCAAGACCTGCCTTAGCGTATTCGAGTGTGGCTATTGCTAGCTCACCAACAGTCCATTTTCTGTCGCGAAGAACACGAATAACGGTATCGAGCTGAAAGGAGTTGAAAATATTTTTTTATGTTTTTTTTTAAATTATAATTTTTTGTTACTTTTGTTAATTTTCTGTGGCCTTTGGTATGATAGATTAATACAGGTAGACCAGCCACACTAGCTGACATCCATTGTATTATTAATTTTAGCTGAACATCTCCCATTCCTGTGGAGCCACAGCCCCAGTTTCCTGTAGCTACTGGACTTAGATTTGGATCACGACCTTGGCGCTTTTGACCCAATTGAGATATCTAAATATATTGATTTAATTTTAAGTTAAGTTATTTATATTCGGCATGAGAAACTATATTTTAAGAGTAGTTACTATAGTTTAAGAGTAGTTGAGTATAAGTTTACAAGAAATAACTGAAACATTACTTCGTAAATGAAATAATTTTAGGGAGATTATAAAAAAATATGTTTTTTTGAATATACATACATAAATACTGTACGTTTTTGTGTATATACATGAAACGGGAAAGCTATTAAAAGTACTACAAAAAACACGATATAGTAAAAGTCCACAAACTGATAAGATTGATTCCCGAATAAAATGAATCCTTTCACTATGAAATTAGTCAGCTTCATTGGAACAATTGCAGGTTCTGTAGATGCGATTCTTATCTCGATATTGTCTTTCATTTTCCAAATTTTCATAATTCTCTTCACAAAACTAGTCATGGCTTCTCCTCAGCCTTCATCTATAGCAAAAAGAGCAAGCTTGCCTGCAGTTCATCACCAAAGACTAGCTATTTATAAAAAACGCATGTAGCATCTTTCATTCTTCATTTTGTCTTGTTTCAGTCTACTAAGACTTGTTGTTTGACATTGTAGCTATGTTGCATTGAATTAGAGCAATGCGCAATGATTATTTTAAATTGAAGAGTGTGCAAGAAGCAACCGTTTGGTATCAGTAATATAAAACAGCACCAATTAACTCCCTATCCTCTACCTTATCACATGTAAGCACAATAAGCGAGCAATATTGGTAATGGTGGTAATTCCTTCATTCATTCATTTTCCAACTAGAGCTTGTTGTTCGAGTTGGCACTGTATACAGAATCGTCAACAGTACAAAGCGGCTTACTTCATACCTTTAATTTTCTTCTTAGATGGCGCTACAGTCCTTGTAGGACTTGGGCCTCTTGAATTCTTTGCTAGTTATCTCCAGTTTGTTACATGAAGTTTTTGTAAATCTTCTAACACGTCATACATCCACTTATTTCTTGGTCGTCCTACGGTGCTTTTTCCTGATGGTCTACCATTATTTCTTCCGAAGCTCGTACAACTTGTCCGAGTCATCGGAGTCTGCTCAATTTTATGTGTGTAACTATATTTCTTTCGTCATTCATTTCTTAAAGTTTTTCGTTCCTTCTAATGCGCCATTCTGTTTAGTTAACCCTTATTCTTAGGATTTCCTTTTCAAAGATATTCTGATTTTTTTTCTCAATGGGTAAAAGCTTCCTGGGCAGCTCTTGATGTTCTACCAATGGGCTGCCGTACACGGCTCCTCAATCAACTGTCAATACAACAGTTTTTGATGATTCTCTTGCCGTTCATGGCTCATCGTCAACAGCGAGCAGTTTTCTTGTCTTTACATGGAGATATAAATGTGTGTGTAAAGTTAATATGCTAAGACGCTAAGACAAATAGTAAGAAGAAGCACATTGTGTATGCGTTAGTTTTCACGCCAAAAATAGTTGTTGAAGATGTTACAACACCTCGTCCCTTCCCTTTTACCCTCTCTCCTACAAATCCACTGTGTTGATTGTTGATTGAGGAGCCGTGTACGGCAGCCCAATGATATCAATGTGACATACCTAAGCCAGTAATTGGGTGGACTTGTGGAGGATTGTGCCCCTGATGTCACGACCGAATCTTGGATTACTTTCTGCAACGCCAGGTTGAAAAGGAGGTAGGCCGGCGGTCCCGTCAGAGTCCATTATAGATGTCCATTGATCTGTACAGTATTCCGGATGGCTAAGCTATCATAGGCCGCTTCGCCTGCCTCAGGGTCACAATGTGATCAATTGTTGAATTACCTTGCTGAAGCCACACTGGTATTGGCCTATGTTGTTTCTAGCGTATAGGGCCGTTCTGTTTTGTATAGTGGAGAATATCTTTTACGCGGTATTCAACAACGTCATTCCGCGACAATTGGGCACGCTGTGATATCTCCTTTTTTATGTACCGGACACAGAATGCATTTTTCCCAGTCTTCTGGCATCGCTTCCTGCTCCCACACTTGGGCAATTAATTCATGAATCGTTTGGTGTAGTGTAGGCCTTAACATTTAACCAGAGCCGTGGGGATACCATCTGTACTCGAAACCTTGTTGTTTTTGATCCGATTTATGGTTCTGATAACTTCTGCTGAGCTTCATGGCTGCACCATAAAATTATCAGGAGATATTGGTAGGGAATCCAATTCGTCAATTAGCTCTCCATTTAGCAATTCATGAATGTGCTCGTTCCGTCGTTCCAAGATGCCTTTAGGATCAGATTCCTCTCTCGGTCTTTGCAGAATATGCCAAGTAGTGTTATTTCCTTCATACCGCGAACTCTTCGGTAAACCTCTGCGCTTGGTGTCTTCGCTCTCTGTACTATTTTACACAAACGAGATTTTTCTCCCAGGCCAGTGAAGTTACAAAAAGCAGATGTCGCTTAAGAGTTCCTGCAACCGCCTTTGCTCGGAGTGCTAATATACGGAAAGGATGTTCTTCTTTAGTCGTATTTGCGTTTTGCAGGCGAGTTAAGGATGATGATTCAGACTTCTCTAAAGATGTCAACGTCTTGATTGCTCACTACCGTATAGTATACTGTGTGCTATCTTGAATGATGCCACTCGTATGAAACTGGGCCTTCAATTGGATAAGGCACACGTCTGAACTTCTTTTCCAGAATGATGATACGGCTACTTTCGCGACGACGTCTGCTTCTTGGATAAGTGCTCAAAATTCGACAGGCCTCAGGTTCGCTTCCTTCTCCATGTTTGTGTTACTATTGCACCTTCGGAGTCACAGTTTGGCCAGCTTCTGATTAGTAACTAAATAAAATATTTCTATTACGGTGAAATTCTCCCGATATGATCCCGAGATCACAAATAAGACTCCTTAAATAAATATCGTTCCTTGTGCTTTCCCAATTCCCACCTGTCCCTACAGGGCACATATTCTAATTGAAACATCAATCTTCAGTTACTGTAGGACTCGCGATTGAAATCAAGCCCATCTGTAATGCGATCCTATGAACAAGGTATTCTTGGTAGTAGATTGCGAATCCCAATAAATTTTGCTCTGTTTTTATCGCTTTACTTATATCCTCTAAAAGAATAACACAATCGATAGGAGAATCAAGTTTTTCAAGTATGTGATTCGTTCTATGGGCTTTCAAAATTATCAAACAGATAAAGTTCCATAATAAAATAAACAACTTGGGCATTTTCATAAACGCAGAACTGCCGCAGTACTGCAGAATTCAGCAATTGGAAGTCTGTAGCTGAATATTGCAGAATGACCGCAGTTCTGCGTTTATGAAAATGCCCCTTCTTACCAACTGTGCAGCTAAACGATGCTTATATTTGGCCAACTCTAGAGAAAGGGATTTAACATTTAAAACTGGTTTACTTCTTTTTTGTTTATAATCTTGAAGAGATGAATCATCTCCTGGCATTCCTAAAAGATAGAATTAAAACTTAACGAAAATATCTATAAATTGTTTCTTGCCTGTACTTAGTGCACAACCATCAGTTAAAGGAACACCAACGAAGCTCTCGCTTAAGGTACGTTTTAATAATGAATTTGCAAAATTTAACACAGCCTCATCTCTAGGACCTAATTCTTTCACTTCGTTCTTAAATACTGGATCTTCCATCCACCTTAAATGTAAATTTTGAAAGTGTAAGGAATTTTTACTTTTTAGTATTCAGAATTCAGATGAAAAACATTAAATGGATTACAAATGCACGTTTTAAGCAGTTAAAACACACTGAATGCTATTTATTTACAATATGTACAATAATAATAACAATAAAAAAAAACAATGATTTATTTATATTAATTGTAATTATTAAGTTTATTTGTTTTTGTTAAAACTTGTTTTTGTACTCACCTAGTAAATTGTTCGTAAACTTCTTCTAATTCGGAACTATATTCTGTACTAAAACTATATTTTGATGATTCGTGTGTGTCTTTTCTTGGAAGAACTGCATGTCGTTTACTACGAAATTTATCGAGCCATTCCTGCTCTTGAGCTAATGAGTCTTTATAAAAATTTTCATCCAATGAATCCTCGGTTAATACAAAACCTGTCGACCCGCCACGTCTTAATCTACGAAAAGGATAGAAGAAAAAACAAATCTATTTTTTTACGTTGTTCTCTAGCTTAATACTGAGGGTCTAGTTTGTATTGATTTTACATAGCGACAACTGAAGTACTTGTGTAAGGGGTTTTTTTATAGACGTACTATAAATGAGCAATAAACAGTCAAGGCGTAAGTTAAACTATAGATTTGTATACAATTCTAGTAACAGTTTTAAAACAAATGAATAAGACAAAACAATTGTATGAGCTTGTTTATGTCTTATTAATTTAGCGGGTAGATAGTTCTACAGAAATATATGAATATCCTAGTCTCAAATCATAAGATGTACTTAGAATACAAGAAGTACGGAAAAAGATTGTAGTAAGGTTCATATACGCCAACTCAGTGAAGGTCTAACTCCAGGGGGTGTGGTAAATGGCTATTTACATGATAATAACAACGGTGAATTATAAACACACAAATATAAAGAAGTCTTCTGTACAGCGTGCAAGAGTTCATGGTTCCGTAAGAGTTATTTCGTCAAGAGAACAATTTAATAATGTAATTGCAGTATATTAATCATCAGGAAATCTTCAATGCTACTGTTGGTAGTAAAACCTATTGATCTTAGATAATTTCTATCAAGAAGAACTTTATTACATTCAAAACCCCTATTTCATTTACAAGGAGGGAGTTAAAACAGAAAGCAAACCCAAAGTCAAGTTACCAGAATTTCAGTTCATTTGTCCTATGGAGGCAAAATTTCTTATAGTTTACTGCTTTCGTTGCAGTCTGTACATCAACGTATTGTGCTTCAACGATTACTGTGCGTTCAAGTATCGGCGTGTGCTAATCGTAGAGCACTTTTTCGAATTTAACAAAAACGTATGTGCACATAATAAACATAATATACATACATATATTTTATTAAAATAATATTAAGGATACAAATCATGCGCAAGTAGTGGTGGAATGCTAACTAGATAGAGACTTAAGCATTGTCTTAAATGAAGACTGAAAGCGATATTTACTATAAATACAACAAGGTTTCGGCATGTGCCATCTCAAGACCACAGTTCACAGTACCGAACCAACAATTATCGAGGTGAAAACCGCAATAAAAAAGCTGAAAAGTGGAGAAGCGCCGGGAATAGATCAAGTAATCGCCGAGATGATCAAAGCCGGAGATAATGTCTTATCACAACAACTCCAAGTCCTCATAAACACACATATGGCATTCGGATCGTGTCCTGTCGGCGTGGAAGAAAGTGATCGTTGTGCCAATTTTGAAGAAAGGCAACAGTCGGGAATGCAACAATTATCGCGGTATTAGCCTCCTTTCGTTCGTCGGCAAGGTATTTACGAAAATCATACAATCTAGGCTACAAACATCGAGAGCAAACGAGCCGGAAAGAACAAGCGAGATTTAGACCACATCGAGGATGCATTGATCACATAATCGCTCTCCGTCAGCTAATGGAAGAAAGAATTCGTTGCGGTAAACGAATTGTCGTCGTTTTCATCGATTTCAAATCCGCTTTCGATTGCATCGATTGGAACAGCTTGTGGAGAGTCTTGGAAACCGAACACGTGCCATTGAAAATCATCCAACCTCTCCAAGCGTCGTACGATGGCTCAACCAGCAGCGTTCGTATTCGAAGCGACTTATCCGAGGAATTCCCGATTCAAACAGGTGTCCGACAAGGAGACGTCGCTTCGCCACTTCTCTTCAACGTTGTGATCGACACGATTATGCGTGAAGCATTCCAGTTCGATACGACGACAACACCTTCATAACTGACTTGTTGTTCTCCGACGATAGCCCCGTTTTCGTCGACACGGATGCCGAAGCAACGGACATCTTATACGACATTGCCCGCATTGCCCGGTCATACGGGTTAAAAATCATTGCGGAGAAGGCTAAAGTGCTCACAACGGACGGATCGAAAGCCAGTGTTCACCTCGATTGAACCCAGTGGCATCGACAGCCGACGTTCCCAGCCGCATCGGCCAGGCAACAGCAACATTCGCCTCGCTCAAGTGGTGCCTATGGAAACGAACAAATATTACGGGACGTCCCGCTCGGACCGCCAGCTAACGGATCAAAGAAGAAGAAAACAGTTCACAGACCTCAGCTTCAAAACGTTTGACTTTGCTAATTTTGTATTCATTTAAAGTAACCACTAATTTTTTGTGCTTTCAGGTTTTCAGCCGTTGATCTATTTGAAATGATTCAAAATGCAATTGATTACATACTTATTGATAGACGTCGCTGTTTAGAAGTATTAGATGTCAATCCTATCGCGGTGCAAGCAGTGGCTCTGATCATTACATGATTGGAATGAAAATCAAAAACGAAATATCACAAGTAGGTAAAGGAAAAAACGTCTTGGGTGGAATGATGTGCAACCTGATGGCGAATCCTCGGATATCACGCCTCCCATCTCTACTCCCAATCTCCTACTAAGATCTCCAAGTGGTGATACTGTTAACTCCGATGCTGAACAATACCCAGCGGAAAGGAAGAAAGCGAATGCAGTAGGTGAGATAAAACACACCTTTCAAAGCCTACCTCGCCAAAATGTAAATTTCATTGTTTCGAAGGCTGCATGGCGGTGCGTAATTTTTTACCTGTCGCTACGATCATCTCTGGGCACCAGGCGCACCCAGTTGTATAATGCCTTATCCTCATATGGAGGCTCTGCCAAGATAGAACTTCCCCTTTCTACCATACTAGTCCGGGGCTCCCAACGGGCTTTGACATTGTATTCCTCTTTCCAGAATCGACTATTGGGGTACCTACTAGTTTGTTGAAAAGGGCCCTTGCTGATCGAACTTTTATGAAACACAACGAACACTAAAGGTCCACTAGGAGATGTCATGGTGCTATGTATAGTAGTAAGCTTAGAATGGAGATAGAATAGGTTTGGTGCTATGAGGATCAGGGAGGATGATGAAAGAGATGGCGATGAACCCTGCCCTTCAACTCTTGGAGGTTGCAGCAGTTCGGAAATACTGACTGCGAAAGATTGTGCGAGATGCCTCCCAACTACCATGTCCATCTATTGAAGCACTGGAGTCACGTGCTTCTAGCGTTTAACTAGAACGATTTTAATTTGTCTCTTAAGTTTATTTATGTTTATTTTTGTTTTTTTTTAAGATTTTAAGTTGTTTTTAAGTTTCTCCTGTTTTGTTTTTTTTTCTAGTTCAATTTGTTTTTTTCTCTTTCTTTTCATTTGTACTATTAATGCTTTTGTTCCCTTTCATTTTGTTTTCATGCTCTAACCCTGCAAAACTTTTTAGGACTATTTGTATTTGTTCTTTCGTGCTTTTGCTTCTTGATTATGTTCGTTGTTCCAGGTCATTGCACTTAATTTATGCCATATAATTTCGGCTGCGAGGACCGGGTGAGAACGTTGCTCAAAATTTTTAGTTCGAGACATTGTGGCTTTAACGCTTGCCTATTAAATTCCCGAAGTATTCGTCCTAAAATTGGCGAGTTGAATGAGCTTTTCATTAATTCCGGTGTACATGCTATTTTCATCAGCGAGAGTTGGCTCAACGATTCCATTCCCTCTTCTATTGTTTCCATTGAGGGGTACAAGTTATTTCGTAATGATCGACAGGGACGTGTTGGTGGAGGAGTCGCTATTTATCTGCGAGAACACCTTAAATCAAAAACCGTTGGGTTCTCTAAACTCCCTGGGATTGAATTCATCTGTGTTGAAATTTCTAGTGCTTCTGATAAACTTCTTCTTGTCTGTGTCTATTCTCCGCCTGGCATCTTCAACCCCATTAATGCTGAAGAACTTAGCGAAGCTCTTGAGCACTTATCCGCTGCATATAAATACATCCTGGTAGGTGGTGACTTCAACGTCAACCTCTTAAGGAAATCTACCGTTCAAAATTCTTTTGTTCACACGATTCACTCTCTTGGCTTAGATGTAACCAATGTTCTCCCAACCTATTTCAATTGTAGTGCACCCTCCTTGCTCGACATGTTCCTCACTAATGATATCAACTCCATCACCTTTCAAAACCAAATCTCTCCCCCCAGTTACCTATACCACGATCTTTTATTCGTTTGTCATCGCTTTTGTGTTGACCCTCCTTCCGCGGTTACTCTAAACTATCGTAATTTCTCCAGTATTGACCGAGAACGACTCGTCCAAAGATGCCTTTGTCTGCCTTGGGCTAACATCTTTTCTAAGACTGACGTCGACGACAAGATCGCTGCATTTGACACTATGTTCCTTGATCTGTTTGATGAGTGTGTACCTCTGAGAAGTAAAACCTTATCAGCTAGTTCTAAACCTTGGTTTACTGCGGAAATTAAATCGCTGATTGTTGAAAGGGAGTTTCTTTTCCACTGGGCCAAAAAAGTCAACAGTGATACTGCTAGAAGATCTTTTAAGCGTATTAGGAATATAGTTGTAGCTAAAATTAAGGAAGCTAAGAGGAATTTTTATGCTCGTAAGCTTGATCCTTCCCTCCCATTGAAAACGATATGGAATAATTTGCGCCAATTGGGTATTCATTCTAAAAAAGAAGTCACCGCCCCCAACCTCTGTCCTGAAACCCTAAACCAACATTTCTTATCTCGCCATTCGGCGGACTTGCCTTATACCCCCATCACTTCCTCCTCTGATGGCTTCAGCTTCCGTTGTGTGGACTCCCTTGAAGTGCTCACTGCCCTGAATTCTGTTAAATCTAAAGCGACTGGTAGTGATAACATCTCGCCTAGGTTTCTAAATTTGCTCATCCCTTGTCTGTTGCCCGTCTTAACTCATATTTTCAACTCCTGCCTCACAGTATCTAGGTTTCCCTCGTCTTGGAAGCTTGCTTTAATTATACCTATACCCAAATGCCCATCTCCTGCTAGTCCTTCTGATTTCCGGCCTATCAGTATTCTCCCATTTCTGGCTAAGGTTTTTGAAAAGCTGATAGCTACTCAAATCCTTGAGTATTGTGATCGACGTCGACTCATAAATGTGTGGCAATCTGGCTTTCGCAAGCACCACAGCTGCGAAACTGCGCTCCTCAAAGTTACAACTGATATCCGCAACTCTCTTGACGTTCACCACGCTTGCTGCCTATTGCTACTCGACTTCTCTAAAGCCTTTGATAGCGTCAACCACTCTCTGCTTTTGCAGAAACTCTCCTCTCGTGCCCATTTTTCTTCTTCTGCTATCAAACTCTTGCATAGCTTTTTAACCAACCGCTCTCAGAAAGTTATACTTGGTGGCTGTAGTTCCTCGATAGCTCCACTTTGTGCTGGCGTCCCTCAAGGTTCCATTCTGGGTCCTCTTTTATTCAGCATCTTTATCAACGATCTTCCTTCGGTAGTAAAACATTCTAAGATACATATGTACGCCGATGATGTGCAACTTTATATTTCTGCGCCCGGCGACCAAATTCAAAGATGTGTGGAGGAGCTTGCTGTTGATCTACGTCGTGTTTCTTCCTGGTCGACCTCAAACTTACTTCAGCTTAATCCTTCGAAGTCCCATTGCATCTTTTTCTCTCATTCTGCCACTGTTCGTCCCGACTTCTCCGTTATTGCTTTAAATGGGGTTCCTCTAGTGAGTGTTGAGAAGGTAAGAAATCTAGGAGTTATCTTGAATACCAAAATGACCTGTTGCGATCATGTTAGCTCCATCATTCGTAAAACATATGGGCAACTGTCGAAACTTAGGTTCCATTGTAACTTGCTCAGTAGGACCGTCCGTATGTACTTAGTGAAGGCACTAATTTTACCTCTTCTAATGCATGGTCTTTCTATTTTTCCTGCTCTAGACTCCTCCTGCGCCCGTAAACTTGAAATTGCCTTTAACGACTGTGTTCGATTTGTTTACAAATTACGCCGTTTTGACCATATCTCGCCCTATTCTAATTCCGTTATGGGCTGCTCTTTTAGTGACTATCGTGAATATAGACTTCTGCGTCTATTTCATGATATCCTCCAGCATCGTAAACCATCTTATCTCAATCAGTTTGTGCAGCTCACACAGTCATTTAGAAACAATAATGTGATTATTCCGCGTTTCCGAACTTTAATTGGTCAGCGTTCTTTCTTCGTCCACGCAGCTCTTTTATGGAATTCTCTCCCTGTGGAATTACAACGTGCCGATTCAGCGGGCATCTTCAGGAAGCATCTTTTTGATTTAATTTCGAATAGGACTGTTTAGAGCATGAATACTAAACTTAAATAATTGTTTTTAGTTTAAATTTTTTTTTTCTTATTACTTTACATATTCTTTTACTGTAATTCTAATTTCTAATTTTTTTTTCTCTCTCCTTGTCATTAGTGCTGTCTTCCAAATTTTTAATTAATGTACTATTATATAAGATTTTAATCTTTGTACATGTTGTCTCAAATAAATAAATAAATAAATAAATAAATTGTTCCACAGTCGAGTTGTTCTATTTATGAACAGTCGAATTGTTCTATTTATGAGTTGTAGGCAGAGGGAAGGCAAAGGTCAATAACACACTGTGACTCGAATGATGATAAGAAATATCTGCGACAAACGTTATCTAATCTATGAATGTCTATTTACACGCTTCCTATTCTTCATAAAGGGTAAGTACTATTATGATTTCTAAACTACAAATGCAACACTATTTATTTACGATTGCATTAATTTTCTAAATCACTAAAGATAGCTCATGCTTAAAAGATATTAGTCACGGTTGCGATTATTTATAGTATAATAGTAAAAAGAGTAGAAATAAAAGAGACACTAGAAAAATTCACTTATTTTCAGACAGAGGACTATCGGTGCTATGAGTGTAAACATAAAAACAAAAACCATATCTCAATTACCTTATAGCTTCTTCGCCATCTTGTGATCCAGATATACTAATACCAACAGCATAGCTACTTGCAGTACTATCTGTATAATTACTGGACTGTCTTAATGCTTCCTTCAATCTTTTAACAAAAGAATTTCGTTTTTCTGGTGTATCTGATTCCTTGGACTGATTTGTTTTTGCGTCATCATCATCATCGCTATCAAAGCTGTCTTTAGCGCTGTGATATTCTTCATCTGAATCACAGCTAGAATAAAGGCTGCTACTTTTACGACGGATTGGTTCACGTTTAATTGGAAGACATTCACCAGATGAGCCTAAAACTATAAAACGTCCCTTTCGTCCAGACGCTGTTGGTCCAGATACAACGGATCCTTTACTATTAGCTCGATTAACTTCACCTTGTTTTGGTGATAGCCAGAATCTTTTTCGTTCAACATCTTAATTGGGGAAAAAAATATTGTTATGAATAATTATAATAGTGTAAGAGTTTTAACCACTAACCATTATCTATGCTTCGTGTTTCAACACTTGAATTAATTGTGGCGTTGGATGGTTGTCTAATAACTATTGTTGTTGATACATCATTCGGTGAATTGCTGCCACTTTCACCGATTGGCGATAATCGCCCATTATTATTTTCTTTATTTTTCGATCTTTTATCGTAATTATCAAGAATTTTGCATACAGTATTTTGTCTGAAAGCTAAAAGGCACTTGTTTAACTCTCGAAGGATATTGTCTTCTTCAAATTGATCAACTGGAAGTACGGAATAATTTTCTGCATCAATGCAGCTTAGTGAAATAAGTCGCGGATCTGAGATTACTTCAAAAATCGCCTTATTTTTTGGATCCATTATTCTACATAATTGATAAACATCTTCAACTAAAACCGCCTCATTATCTTCTAATGCTTCAAAAAATAGTAGACTAACTAAGGATTCGGGTTTTGTAAAATATTGTAGACATTCTTGCGAATTGCCATTAAATAAAACATTTCCACCAATTCTGGCTGATGTGAATACAGTTTGAATAGCATTGTCCGGTGAACTCTCTATAGTGCCTTGATGTTTTACATCAATCTGGCATAGCGGTAGTATACATTCTGTCCAATCTTCTATCGTAAGCCATTGCTTTCCGTTCATTACTTTACGTGATACTCTTATGCAATCGGTTGTAAACTTTTTCTGTTTGTCTAGCCAATCAAAATAATGCAAGAAACATCGCAACTTTGCTTTTTGGCTATTGCTAAAAAATAAATTGAAATGTTAACAGGCGAAGAAAATATATATGACGAGATTTACCTGGACAGACCAGAGAAGAAGTTTGTAAAATTAAAATCTTGCAGTGTTGGGTGCGTTTTTTCAGTTCTTTTCGGAAACGTCGAAAAAAATGCATTTGCTAGCAGAGCAGCTACAAAATATCTATCCAATTCCACATTATCACCTAAAAATAAAAGTCGTGAAGTATTTAATTTTTAGATATTTGTAATCGCATTAATTTCAATGAAGCACACACACAGTATGTTATTCCTAAGAGCTTGCATATTAAGAACTGCAGTGTCTGTCCATCATTCCATATCAAACTTGGAGGGCACTTGATAGCCTATTTTCGTACTTTGATATTGAAAAAAATATATAACAAACTTACTTTGTTGCTGTAAGCTAAAACTTAATCCTCTTGGCGGCCTCAAGGACTTTATGTTTTGTGCATGTCTTGCAATGCTCTTGACAGTGTTCTGCATAAAATGAAGCTTTTCATCTGGCTTTAAATCTTGCTCAATAAAATTTCTAAAGCCATCGAATATCGTTGAATCTCTCTTATCATCATCTGGATCTAAGCTGACACTAAAAACAGATGTGGAGGACATGAGTGTCTTTCTGGGTTAGGTTACTGCATTTTCAACTTACTTGCATAAATCATGTATTTTTTGCATGTTCTCCAATACGGCGTCCAAATCATCAGCTTTTTGGATGGCTGTTAATTTTCTATTTACTGTCGGCCACCATGGCAGGTCTGATGGGAGCATTACTAAAGCCATTTTTAGGAGGCAATATCTGAAATATTTAAGTGAGTGCTTTGATTAACCAAATGGAATATTTATTTATATTGAGTAGATGAAAAAATAAGGTTTGAAATTATTTAGAAATTATTATAGAGAGCATAAACTGAACTAAAAGAATTGAAGGGAAACGTTTTAAATTATGATGGGTAGCAATAATTTGGATTTTGTGATAAACTTGCATGGGCTGCATTCGAAAATTCAGCCAGATGCTCAGAATTGGCAGTATCGGCTGCAGAGCATAATATGCCCGGCTGGCAGCGGTTTGATTTTTTGAATGAATTTTCGAATGCAGCCATAAAACCCACTGTTGAAAATCAGTATTCACACAAGTTCCGCAACGGTAATTATGGTCAAGCTAATCCAATTTATTAGTAGAGAGAAACGACCACATAAGGTTTTGTTTAGAGTAATGTCGTTGATGCGGAAAACTCGGGTTCGCTGGTTTGCAATCTTCAGATTTCGATATGAAATATGCATGATTTTTGAGTGAAAAACTTGACTTAGAAAAATCATCTTTCGTACTACTCGTCCTTCATTTTATTCAGGTCACCTTGATATAGGGTAAGGCTAGAAGAGGAAAGGATAGTCTAGGATGGGCTTTTGTTTGCTATCATGGCCGTCACTTAATTGCTATCATGGCCGCCGCTGTCAGCTAGTTTGTTGAAGCAGTGTGGAAAATTGCTCTTTTGGCGGTGATCTTCGCGAAGTTCATCAGTTAAGTTGTTAAAATCGAAAATGTTAAACGAAACAAAGTGGAAACTAAATTGTTAGTATACTTGTGCATTCATTCGTGTGTGATTGTAATGTGTGCGAAACGAGGACTGCTAGGAGTGAGAGTAAGCCAAGTGGACTAGTTTTTTATTACAGTGTAGGGTAGGAAAATGCTTGATAATAGCGATAAATTTGTCCAGAGCTGCATTGTTCTGGTGGCTGAATAAATCAATAAGGAGCAAATGGTGCTATCACCGATGGGTGATTCCCCTAAAATTTTCGAGACGCTACCCTCAATAAACGATTTGTACTCGAGTTGCGACCGGAAGCATGATTTTTAGGTTGGAGCCAGGCTTCTGGCTGAAGGATACAATGTCAGCCCTTTTTTTAGTAATTTGGAATATATAGTCAATCCATCACAGATGTTGCTTTGAAATGGGAAGACAAAAAGACAAGTTTTATTATATATTAATTAACAACTACTTTGTTTTGTAGATGCGTTAAATTCAACACGATTCTTGCAGCTCAAATTCAGGCCCAGATGGTATAAGGTTTATATTTAGCGCCAACCCGCACTACCTTGATTGTACGGCCGGAAAGGAAACTATCAATCGAGTTCTTTAGAACCTAGTCGATACCAATAGCTTGAAGTCAGCATAGCAGGGTGACATAATAGGTGCGTTCTATTGGGCGATATACTCCGGAGTATTCCCGAGTACTTGCAACTACCCCTGCTCTTGTTTTAGAGTAGAGCCCAATGGAACGCAGCTAATAAATCTATCAATAACTTAGATGTATATACATATCTAGAGCACCCAAACCAGAATTACGGAAGCGTGCTTGGGATTCTCTGTTAGAAACACAAGAACTTTGTCTAAAATCATACTGTTGGCGGTCTAATACAGGGTGGGGCACGAATGCTGCTACAAAAACAAATGTGAATATTTCTGTTATTTTTATTTCTTTTTTTCCAGAGTAAAAGGCGATATATAAATTTTTTAGAATGAACAGATTGGAAGACGCAGATAGTAGTTACTAGCTTCGATCCATTGGGACTGGTAAAGTATTCAAAACTGCTGCTAGCAGTACTACCATTGCTCTTGTTTTTGGGCAGTTAAGTCCACTGACATATAGAATGTACTGCTCATCAGGAAATTTTCATGGCACCAGTTCGTTCCATAGTTGACAAACCTTTTCTCACTGACATGTAAACACGTCAGTTACTTTTGTAAATTAAAATTTTTTATATTCGCTTTTGGACGATAAGAACAAAATAAATTTTTGTTAAAAAAAATTAGAAATGCAATTTTGATGTTATTTCCCTTTTAAAATGCAAATATTTAATAAAATGGAAAAGTGTGCAGTTTTTTAATGTCAAATTTTATTTTTTCAAGTTTGGCACTAACTATCTGATTTTATTTCTGCCAGTGAATGCACTGAACTCTTAATATGAAATTGAACAAAATTTGAGTTCAGTGACAAAAGGGGCTTATGGATGAGCGAGAGGACTATACTTATCTATACTTTTTGGTGCCATGAGTTTATATGGGATAATGTCTGATGAGCGGTCCATTATTATATGTCAGTCGGCAGAAGCTACAAAATGCAATAAACAAGATGCTTGCGCAACATTGCAGGCATCTAGTGGTCCAAAACTATCAGCAACGAAGGCTTATGGAGTACACGCAGGAAGATATCGGCGGCAGAAAATCTTTCATTGAACTAAGGGAACAAGAAACATTAAAAATTGGAAAAACTATTGTTTATAGCTTATGTTACTAGAGCGTTAAAATAACAATCATAGCGGCAGCATTCCAATTAGTTAGACAATAGAGCAATTTTAACTTGAATACGCGACGGAATATAAAATAATTATATAAGTTATGGCTAACACGAGGATATTGTATTGATATACCCAAGGACCAGTCTTGAAAGTCAACATCCCCTTGAATTCCATTTTAGGCCAACTTTGAAAATTGGAAACTACGACAAAATCTATACAAAAAATGAAACTTGAATTCTCATCATCTAACATCAACTATTATATGCTAAAAAATAAAACATTTTCGTGTTTACTTTAGCATTTATCATTCATTTTATCTAGACGTTACATTTCTGGGCTATTTTCAGATAAAAGATACGCTTGTTTGCTAATCCAATAACAGGTTTAGAATTAAAAAGAGTCCATGAAACGCTTGCAGAACAAAATGAAATTAATTAAGCCGATAAGGCAAAGACTAATTCTTTTAATCAATGCCATTGTCGTAGCCATTTTTTTGTTCTTCTGTATTTTTAATATTAACGAAAAAAAAACAAAATCCGCTGATTGAAATGTTTACTTCGTTTTGCAGATATGAAATGTAACAAAATGAGGTTAACTCTTTTCAATCAGTGCAGATTATTTGAATTGTTTTAAAGTTGTTTATAATATTTTCAGTTGTACGTGTTCGGTAATTACTTGTTCAATTTATTGCTACTCTGTAGTCATAGATAAGGTTTATTGTAAGTAGCAAATTTCAGTGGCTTTTTATGTACACGGAAGCGTTATCCGTAACGAAGTACAATTAGAATTGAGAAGTAGTATGATGTAACAAAATGTTACGTTAACCAAATATAATTTAAAAAAGAGTACATATTTCTCTATTATTTAAATATTTATCGAACTACCACAGTATGCTTGATGAGCTTAGCTTGGTAAATATTGGTAGATGGAAAGATATTCGATAAATCAAAATGCCCAAAAGGGTTTTTCAAATTTAATCACTGGTAATCATAGCCATTGGATATAGTACTGTGCCTTCAAGTAAGACCATCTGTAGTTTAAACAACTTTAACTAAGAGATGCATCTCAAGCTGTTGCACTTACAATGAATATTTTTAGTGTTATAACAATGTTTCCGAATTCACCTCAACATCAATCCGACAGGGTTCTAAGTTCAAATTGATTTTGGAATTAGTCCAAATGCTTTGTACATAATAAGCTTTTCACAACCATTCGGATTTGTATTGAGACAATAGCTTCTTAAGTAAATCCTTTCACATTGCTGAGCATCTGAGATTTTACAGCTGGGTTGGGTGATGGTAATTTTGAAGTTCATGAAATAAATACAAAACCGAATTTGCATTGTAATCGTTATGTTTATAAAACAACAAAACATAGTTGTTTAAAAGCCGAGGAAGCAGATCGACAACGTATTTGTAGTTGTCATTTGGCGCTCTCCAAATCGATATTTATGGGCATTAAATGCTTAGGAAAACTTTGGTTTACCGGTCGGTGATGTCATTCGAGTCATGGTGCAATTTCTAGTAGTAAGCTTAGTTTGAAGGATAGAGAAGAATATGATAGGCTAGGAGGGGTCTGCTGGTCCATTTAAAAAAAAAGTCCGTACGCGGCACGTGTCACACAGTTTCTGTGCCCCATCCACAAGTGTCGTGATTCGTGTTACCTGCTCTGCGTTGCAATTCGCAGTTCTCCCTTAAAAAGCATGAGACACAAAAATCGTGCTGCTCTATCTGTGTCACAATGTGCGCCCGGCCTATTAAGACAGACAACGCCTCAGTTAGGGTTCATACTACGGCAACATAAATCCCACTCAGTGGTTTGGAAGAACCGAACAAGCCTCAGCCAGTTTGCTTTCCTTAAATGCCTGAGTGGAGTTAACGTTGACAGAAATATATCAAGGAGGTGTGCTCTTTGGCCTGCAACGTCAGCCACTCTTGTAGGACGATCTACAATTTGATATAGTATTATAGTATATTTGGTACGTGAAAGACTGGCTCCAGTGCTGTCTCCGCACTTAGCGCGCCGTTTTGTTGTCACAACTCGTGTACCTTGTGCTCAGTATTTGTATGGTCGGATGTGACGGATGCCTAAAGCCATCCTGTGGAATTTAGGAAGCTTAACAGTGATCTGATCTCGAGTCTGGAAATCTCTTTTAAGTCTTCCAAAACGTAACTGCTTAGTGTGCGCTGCCTGGCTTAAGCTAAAGCCGGGCATTTACACAGGAAGTGAACAAGTGTTTATCTCGTTCGACTCCCCGCAGTTACGACAACAGACGTTGAACGTGATGTCCAACTTGGCAGCGTGGTCTCCTATGGGCCAATGTCCCGTGCTGATTGCCGTGATTCTAGTAATATCTCGTCGGGGACTGTCTGAGGCCCATTGTTTTTTCTTTGTTATAGTGGGCCAAGTCGCCCTAGAGATAGTGCAGGTCCCCAGTGTTCTCCATTTTTGGTTGGCTAGCAACATGTAGTCAAAAATAGCGTTCCCTTGTTGCCTGGGTAGTCGGCATTCTCGTTCCCCTTTCCGGCTAGCATTTAAAGGGGATGCAGATAGGGTCCCTACGAGGCTAGCCCCACTGCCTCATGTGGTGAATGGCTTTATGAGGCCCACAAGGGGTTTCTAACGCGTTGCCCCATCTCCAGTGGAAAATAAGCTAAAAAATTCTAGAATTGTGGCGTGGATATACGAATAATAAATAAATAACTTGCGGTGGTGTTGAGATTTTTATTTTCAAGCGCGAATGTCGTTTTCCCAAGGGGTCCCTGCGTTGAGTACTAATCTCGTCCAATGCTGCTTGCCTCCGAAATCGAACGAGAATTGGTCTATTGAGTATGCTAAAGACAGCTTTCATGCCCATCAACATAATTGTCTGAAATATGAACAGCAAAAACTAAAGCTTTATGAGTACCATTTAAGCTTAAGCTTAAAGCTTTTTAAAAAGCTTTACGAATACGTAAGGCAGATTTTGGAATTGCCCCATTTCATTTTTAATGAGGTTTGCCTTATGGGGCTCCTATGAGGAACTGATAGGGCATACCTCACTTCAGTATCGCAGAATTTTCTTTTGTGTAGTGCTCATGAGGAATCTAAGGGGAAAGCCCTCTTTCGTCATGGCCCTTATTTGCCACAGGGGGCCCTCATAGGGAGCCTACGGGGAAATCTTTTCTTCCGCATGCCCCTCATTTTCCACATGGGGCCCATACGCTGCATAAGGCATGCTCATTTTAAATGTTAGCCGGGTTATCTTCTTATTACCGGAAACCCAGACGAGAGTCACGTGCTTGCTACCTAGCCTATCCAGCTCAGCTCTACATCGCTCCACTAACTTCAAGCGCATCATTACTGAGGTCCAGGCCCCGGATTCCTTCAGTCTGAGGGCACTACACGAGGATAGATGTTTGATGTGAAGGTCGGGGGGAGTAGATGCAAGAGAACGTCGAGGGCTTTCGTGGGGCATGTCCTCATGGACTGTTCTCTGAACCCTTCCCAATTTTATGACGTTATAAGTCCTGCTCAGCGCTCCAAATTTTCCGTACCACAGCTGTGTAGATCCACAGGACAATCTTTGGCTTAAGACCCCATCTTTTGCACAAAGTCTTGTTACGTAGAAGGCGGCGTAGAAGGCTATACAGGTTTTCTTTACCTTTTCGTTGATGTACGTCTTCCAGTTGAGTTTAGGATCCAGTATTAGACGCAGAAATTTCACTTAAGAGGATAAGGTGAGAGTATGCCCTCCAACCTGTTAAGATTGAAACTGTTAATTTTCGTTTTTGATATAGATTATTTAGCTCTGCAAGGGGCTCACTGTCTTTGCCAGAAACACTTATGTCATTTCAATAATTTAGCCAATTTACATTATGAACGTTGAAGTCACAATTATTACACACTCTGGGTGGAAGGATGATAATTCAAAGATACCTTCGGAAATAACATAAAGTTCTTAAGTGAGGGCTTCATTACTAATACTAGGACTTATTCAATAAGTTTTGAAGATATTCTCTCCACCTTTCTTTTATCCTATGAGGGTCTGCTAATATGTTCTCATCTATGTTTCTGTAGATGTCTATTCTTAGCTGAAATTGATTACTGATCTGGTATGTTCTGTCTAATTCTCCCTTTATCGAGGTCTTCCTCTATCTATAGGATCCTCTTGTTTAGATATTCTCTCTTCTTCTATCTTCATAACTTGGGTGCAGCTCTTCTTTTTAACTTGAAGACTTCCATTCTTGCTCTTGTGGGCCTTGCAATGTACTCCCGGTGGCTTTGGTTTCTTTCTTCAATTGCCGGTCTACAGTAAGTTCTAGTCAGTCTAGGGACCCAGCCTAGTGTCTCTTCTGTTGCCGCATGCTGATTTTAATGTTTTGCAATTTCTCGTTGATGTTGGCTATTCTTTTACTCCTCTCAAGTTTGGTACGACAACATTCTGGTAGGCATCTCTTCTTTCTCCAAGTTTAAGCTTGTGTAGGTCATATTTTGGTTGTGTTTGCCCTTTTTGCGTTTTGGGCGTTATACGAGTTCTAAATTTCACCTTGACTAGCTAGTGTTCCGAGCCACAGCACTATTCTCGCATTGTTCTTAGAAGACACCTGATATCAATTTAAGTAAATATTCGATGAGGCTTGAATTAAGAATATGAGGCATTTACAGACGTGAGCAGAGACATACCCTATTGTGTTCCCATATATCCGTACTATGTTTGGATGCAAATCGATATCAGCCACGCCCGAATAATGTACATACTATTATGGAAATGCCAAAATATATCAACCTCACAAATCCCTTAGTCCAAAATGGTACTTGCCATTGTGATTGTCAAACTAAATATTACGCTTTTGATTAATGGTAAAATTTGACAGTTTCATGCAAGATAGCCACAAAATTTCTATTTTGGCATTAATTTCTCTTCTAGTATTTTCTATAATTAATGTAGTTACATGAACCTGCAATTAACACAAATGTCAGCGCTCATTTGATAATAATAAGAATAACAACAACATTAACATTATTGTGGGCCTCTTGATCACCTAGTTACATATGTTTGTACTACCACTTGCGTGATAATAACCCGCCCTGTAAGCATATGTTACTAAAATAATGCCTTAAGGATAAAAACTGCCTGAAGGACAGAAAATAAGTGAGTAGGTGTCTTATCGCAGCCTTTGATCTCTCTAGCGTGCTAGCCCTACACTCTACACAAGCCATAAGACCATCGCTGGATGAATTAAAGATTTTCCTTCGGAGTCATCGATTTTAAAATTGAGATTAATTTCTTCCTGATTCGCAGTTTGTAAACAATTTATTCACGACAGAAATTAGCCAAGAAAAAAACTAAAACCAAACCCCCCACCCCCGATGATCTTTGTGTTTGTGCGTAAAGTTTGTCGTCTTTAAAAATGCCAAAAATCCGAAGTACACTCACGAGCCCCAAAAAAATACTTTGACTCATCGGATGGTAAACGGGGGGTGGGGAGCAGGTTGTGAGTATCGCAGTCGCGCGGTGTTAACGCCGCGAACTAGGAAAAGGAAGACGCTCATGTCCCTGGGAAACCCAATTCTACTTGAACACAAAAAACCAAGAATAATTTTTCATCTCAAGTACTTTTAGCAGTTACTTCGCATCATGGATGAAATGTGCAGTCAGCCCAGTGTCCCCGAGCACTTAAAGCGACAATTTGACAATTTGGCATTTCGCCTAAGAATTTTTTTTTCTGAGCCACTTTTACTTACACTGTCGCTGCTGTAGGTTGATGATATTAAAGAAAAGTAATTTTTAGAGAAGTTTCATGCTTCGTGGGGTGCCACAAGGTTGCTGCTCTGCTGATGGTCCCTTTACTCCGTTCGGCTAAATGTCAAATTTACCGGAAAATACCGTTAACTAGCATAGGCTCATCTGTGTTTGGCAGCGCTTGTCAAGGAGTGTTCCACTTTTTTTTATTTAGTTGTTTTGCTTTCGTTCAATTTTTTGAATTTTTGGATGCTGGCTTCTATTTTTACCAACGTCAACTACACACCATCAGATATTCAGATGAAGGCGGAAAATCTATTTGGCATAACGCGGATACACTCGAAACGTTTTTTCAAGGTGTGTTTCTCGAATATCGCGACCAACGAACGGAAACAGCAGAAAGAACTTTGCACTGATATCCGAGGATTCTCACATTTTTTTCCTTAAATTCCTTCGATATTTTCTTTTAAACCAATTCCGGTCATTTACACAATTTCACACTCATAATAATAATAATAAACAAATAAATAAATCCCGTACTTTATTAGGAGCACATTTATTCACTATAAGCACTTGTAGGGAAAGGGTTCAATTTGCATTTTTTCTTTGTATGAGATTCATTCGGTTCTGATGTCATTATCCCGACAATACACCAAGCAGCCCCAGATGGCAAACTTCTGCGGATATATAAGATAATAACTGGATAAAACGCTTAAGATGCCGAGCCGGAAATTAACGGGAAAAAAATATTGTTTCTTTTGCTGTGGAAAATCTGTTCTTAAAAGTGGAATATCGAAGAATGGCGGAGGAAAAATAAAATTTTTAGAGAGAAAACTGCTCTTTGAGGCGTTACACGTGGAGACGGAAGTTAAAGTCAGACTGACTGCGTTGAATCCGTTGAGAAAATAGAGACCGGCCGTAGTGGGAAAATTGGAAAAAGCTTTTCTTCGGCATTTTCTCCCGATTTGTAGCGCTCAGTGTTACCTTTTCATGTCTGACAGCTTTTATTGCTTTTATATTTAGATCTACGGGGAAAGTTTGTACAAATTATTACTTATTATCAATAATTTCAACAAAAATATTGCAAAAAGAAAAATGATGCGAACAATTTTTTTTCCGGAAAATAATAATATTCTGAAATTGCCTATTTATAGGAAGATTTTAAAAGAATCCACTATGGTGTGCTAGCAATACGAATGTTGTGTCAGACAGAAAGATTTGGCGGTAAATTAAGAAAAAAAAACATAATTAGAATATAATTCTTCTTCTTCTTTTGACGTTACAGTCCTTACAGGGCTCGGGCCTCTTGAAGTCTTTTCTTCCAGTCGTCTCTACGTCTTGCAAGTTCTCTCCAGTTTGTTATACGAAGACTTCATATAAATTCTACCACGTCACCCATCGAACTATTTCTTGTTAGCCCTACGCTTCTTTTTCCTGATGGTCTACCATTCATTGAATCTATGCGTTGTAAATCAACAGGGAGCGAGTTCGAAAGCTGTGCTACGAAGACAAAGACGCTGTCCAATTAACGTGCGGAAACGCGGCATTATTCTTACTCTTCTTTATGGGCTCTACAACGGGAACCCGGCCCTGGCTTCTAGTAACTGTTCTCTCCACCGGGCGTCCTGGTCTTCGCCATCCTATCAGCGTAGGTTGTCTGTGAGTACCGGTCAGATCATCGTCTGATATAGATGCAGCTTTGATTATACGGTAAGATGCTTGGATTTGAAGAAACTTGATCAACTATAGTAGGCTCTGTTGGTTTTTAGCAGCCGTGCGCCTATTTCTGATTCCATGTTATTGTCGGCTACGTACATATATAGAAATGGCAAAAAGAATGTTTCAGTATATGAACCTTCCACATCGAAATACCTTCTTATTTAGTGTTTGGTCTACTCTCGACTTCCTGTAAAAAGTAGTGTCCTTCGAACTGAACCATCTCAAAACAACCTGTTTAGCGTAATTTTTTGACTTCCACCGTACACCTTTAATGCCCTCTTTTAATTTTGAGAATAAAAAGTAATGAGCCTAAATCCGGACTGCACGGTGGAGAAGATAAGATTTTCCAGTGAAGATCCCTTAAAAGGAAAGATATCATCTTTGAATCATGTGATTTGGGCGCTAAGCTGTTGACACCGATTCTGCTAAAAGCTTTGGATATCACAAACCACACATCAAACATCTATGAACTGACATTACCATGATTCAAATTTCTGGATATTTCCGTTATAGAAATTCATCGATCCTCGAAGTCATGGTTCAACATCTATTCCTTTTTCCTTTATGCTCCTTTAATCTCTTTAGTTGTCCTCCAGCGGACTGTGTTTTGCGCGACAGCTCTCAGCTCTGACCAGAATCTCCCAGTTGTTGGGGCCTCTGCTAATAGGGTTCTCCTCCACCTTGTTCTATGTATTACGACTGGGCGGGTTCCTGTTTAGCTAGATTCTCAAGTGGCCAATCCAATTCCATTTCCATTGCCTGATTTTGTCGTCTATCCTTTCTTGGCCGGCACAGTGCCATAGCTCATTTGTAATTCTATCTTGCTAGGGGATTTTTAGTATACGACGTAGGCGTCTGTTGATGAAAACTTGAAAGCGCCTTTTGATGAACTTTCGATGTTTCGCAACCATATAGAAAAGAACTGCCTTAACGTTGGAGTTGAACAGCCGCAATTTGATGTTAATTGAGATCTCCGTCGATCTCCTTATGCGAAACAGACATGCATATGGGCTTCGTGCGTTATTTATTCTGAAACTGTCGTCTTCTTCTGCTCCGCTATTTTCAGTAATAATGCTGCCGAGTGCTGTCCTTTCAATGGTGTTTACATTTATCCGCATTTATTTCTTTTTAGTCGGATTTAACCTTAAATCTGCTGAACTACTTTCTGTTGCTAAATTGATCCAAGCATTTGAATTAGCATCTTTCTGACCTAGCAAATCCACAATAGCTGCGATCCATTGGGACTGGTAAACTACTCAAAACTGCTGCTAGCTACTCGCAACTACCCTTGCTTTTGTTTTTGGGCAGATACATTGTACTGGTAATTGTCAAAAATCGTGTTCCATTGGTGATGTACTTGCGAGTAGAAAAAATCGCCCAATGGGTCGCAGCTAATATCACCAGCAGAACAGCAAGCAGCATCAACCGACGACAAATGTTGAGTCACTCCAGTCAGTACTCAAGGTTGGGTTTATCTCGACGTCAATAGAGGAAGATCCCGTATCAGGAGCTGTAACTGGTGAAGCAATAACGTCTGATGGTCGATCACTTCTCACAGCTGATGCACCAACAGACGAGGTCGATGACCTCCTCAGGGAAATATTTGCTGGAACGGAAGTTTTATTCTTTGAACCAGGTTGCACTTTTTTGGAAAGTGGGTCCCCGATCTTCAATTTAGGGGCAACCCCCGTTACGCCTTGCTTGAGAGACTCCAATTCCCTTGTTAGGGCCTCGAGTCTAGATAATATAATAGATAGGAAACTCTACACACCATTTACAGCGCCACACAACTTGCGCACTATTTCTGATAATTGAGAATTCATTATCACTAATTAATGTGCATCTTTTGTGAAGTTTTTTGCCACAAATAGCACAGCTAATGTCACCGTCTTTAAATAAATCCTCATCGCACTTAAAGCACTTTCCAATCGACATTTCTAGAAAATTCGGAAAAAAATTGGCACAGAAGAAAAAAATATTCAGAGCGACCGGGAAAAACACGTTACCGACAACAACAAAACTAACAAATGCCTCTAATTCAACATTTCTTAAATAAACGAACTATTTTTGAATGCAATGATTTTAGCAGCGACTGTATCTGGTACTCCATTTTAAAAAGTAACACTCTCGAATGTAAAAAAAATCCTTCGTTTTTGAGACTTTTTATTGGTTTGTATTCTTCTAAAGAATTGACACAATTTCGTCATATTTTAGCACTTTCTAGTTTGTTAGTCCGAAAAATAAACTAATGTCTACACCAGCACTTTGCAAACACTCGAAATTCTATAATTCCCATCAATGGAAGTTTGACTCGACGGCACTGAAATCTCCAGGCTGTCATTTTTCTGTTTATATGGTTCCTAGCTATAGAAGGTTTCCTTGCATTTTTCCGTAAATTATACGTATTAAATATTCGATTTAGTTTAGTAATTAATTTTAAAAACACCCCGCAAATCTTGTGCACGTTAATTTAAATCCGCCCCAACAATGCGCTAAACTGTGAAGGGCGAGAAAGCGTACTAGATTTGAGCACGACTACCGAACAAAAGACAACAAATCCAACAAGTTATCGCCCACACCGCACACACCCGCATCAATAAATTCGCAGTATTTACGTAAACCACGCGCATGCTTTCTACAGAAATGCCGTGAGATTGCATCACATCATAAATAAAATTACATCCGCCGATTATGAGTATTGGGCACTGGTGCAATTCGTGTACGAAACGGGCGCGCCTGTGGTTGTGCGAAAACCTGCATTCCGTTTCCGTATTTCGCAAATCGCAAGTCCCGTTCCCCATAGGCCGACAACAGAACGGGAATTCAGAATCAAATTGAATTCGGCTCAAGGAAGTCGTCATCTTGCCGCCGCTCCGGGTCTCCTCCAGTCGTTTGCTTTAAGTTTAATTTTTTTCAAAAAAAAAAAGTAATTCGTCCCGACATTGGGGTGTGTTTCTGTGTGTGCGAGAAATTAATTCAGTCGGTGACGTTTGATAGCTGTGCGTGTGTAGAAAATTTCTCGCTTCAGCGTCAAATGATGTCAATTTATGGAGATTTTCTATTTCGTGTTTTCAGTTGTGACAAAGTTCAATTAAATTAATCGAAATTAAAAGTGTTGTTATTTCTGTATTAAGAGAGTGAAAGTGTTCAATTGTTTATTTCCAACATTGAATTATTGGAGGAGGAAATAAATGGATGTAGCCAGCATCTGGTTGGAGTGTGTGATTTCTGTGTAGGGATGCCTTTAGCCAATTCGGTGGATCCATGGAGAGCCCCAATCAATATCGCAGGGAACGCGGTAAGTCTCGCCCCGCATTGTTCTCGAAACTAAATATAAAAGTGTAATCAAGAACCTCGTTTTTTTTTAATTTATATTGAAATTTTGGCAATTATCTCTTCCATACGGTCCAGTCGACGCGCGGTGCTTGTGTTCGCGATATTTTTAGAAAACATTCAATCTCTAATTTCACTTTAACCCCGAACACATATGGTTCTGCTGGAGCAATTCTAATTCGGGTCTGAAGTTGACGTCTCTATATATTTTTTTTGTGCCTCTATATAATTCCAAATCTGTCCTCCTGTCTCGCGAAATGTGGAGATAATTGCGAGAATTTCCGCCAAACAAAAAAATAGGAGGTTTCGTGTTTCTGACATTTGAGTTCTGTTTTGATTCTTTAATTATTGTTTTTTTTTGCGATGCTTTGGAATTAAGTTGATACCAAAAAAAAAATTGTTCTAATTTTGTATTGTGTATTTGAAACATCCCCAGGAACATCTCCTTCACGATTCTCCTAATGATCCACCTCCCTCCCTTCCAATGATAATAATTTAAGGCACATTTCCGCTTTAATCAACAACAAAAAAAGCAGAAAAATATAACATTCTTTTCCTGTTCAACAATTCCCAATTGACTTGACAGAAGAGTGACCCAATTTTTAGGCGGAATAAAAGAAAATAAATGTCAGCGCGTTTTAAGTGGCTCACTTTTAATCGAATGAGTTTTATTTTCGCTTCTTGCCATATTAAAAATTCAGCCAGGATGTAATTTCAAAAATCGCTCTTTCTCGTCCTTCTTCATCTTCACCCACTCAGGGACTTTTATCTGTTTAGGACATCATCTCGTCTCTCCTTGCTATTTATGCTTCAATGGCTACCGCCTATTACAAGAAGGCACAAAACTTGTGGGCACACAAAAAATTATAATTGAAATTAGAGATAATTTGATTAAAAACGTTCTGAATTGAATAAGGAACATGCAATAAAGATCTGAAGGAAATTTCAAATTCATTCTGATATATTTTCCTGCTAATTTCGAGCTAGAAATATTCAATTATAATATCATAAAATGCCCGCCCTCTCATAGCTGGGGTATTGCACAAAGCCTTTTCTGTTTTTAATTACAATCAAAATACCATAAAAATGCGAAAAAATGTTGCGCGACGGTGGATAATGTTTAAATTTTATTTGACTGACTTTGATAAATTACCACCGGTGTTCAAATGAAGCGCGTTGGCGGTAGAGAGCCAGCGCAAAATGAATGATGTGAGCGTGACAACGTTATAAAGAAAGTAGGAAGCAACTTTGGAAAAGATGTAATTTAGGACAGAGTTTCGCAGCAAAAAGACTGACCTTAATCTTTCTATGAAACTAAGTTAAGATATTGTACTTGAGAGGTAGGCGTACAATAAACTGAAGTGGTTTGCCTTAGAATACATATAAAAAAGAAAAATTTACATGGATTTACCGTTAAATTTGTGTAATTGTTTAGTTTTTTTGATGCTTGTTCTTTTTTTGCAAATATTACACAATCTCTTTTTTGTTATACTCGGTCGCTTTAAACGCACGTCTTAATTCAAACTTTGCTCAAAAAGTACGTGCAATTTTAGAATTTCTTTGTTTTACAGCTTTGTGATTGCACCTACATATATTTTTCACATGGAGAATCTTATAGCAGCTTCTTCAGCAGTAATTTGTTGATTGTGGTTGCCTGCGTTATCTCTTTTCTTTAGCCGTGAACCGCAATCCACATCATCCCGATGAATACTGGAGTATATTCTGTCAGTCAAATTGATCAAATACCTTACAACAACATCACAAAGATTTCTCAGAATATTTATTTTCTCCTATTATGTACTTTCAAAAATATTTCCATTGCCAATTTGAAATAATAAGTTAGAAAATTCCTTTGCCCTCAATACACGTTGAAGGTGGACATTTTAATTCTTAAGGCAAGATTTTGCCAACATGTCACACATGGATGAGTTGGCACTTTCACTCACTTTCTTTGAGTGGGCGTCTTTGCAATCCTGACCTATTTCGTTTATTCTGTTAACACCGGTATTAAAAACCTTCGAGGTTAAGGCTTTTGATATAGCTTAAAATAGATTTAGGATTCATATCACAAATTTCTCCTCGAACAGAGAAGTGGGCATGGAGGAAATGCAATCTCCTCCTCGCTGTAACCTCACAACCCCACAGCAAGTACTTTGCTGTTTCGGGAACTGTTCCGCAGAACCAACAGCTGCAATCAACTACCAGCCCTATTCGCGAATCGCAAGCAGTGGAATAAGTTCGCTGTAACACCCCCTCTAATTACCTTGTCTAAACTTTTCTCCATCGTTTTCAGGAGAAAGGAAGAGAGGCTGATGAGTTGATAGGATTTTGCTTCTTTGTATGATCTTCTCCCCGCTTTGGGAATAACGACCACCCTAGCCTTTCTCCAGCACCTCAGAATATGGATCAATATTAACCCACGTCAGTGCTCCGCATTACCATGGGAAGGCTAAGTTAAACCGAAGGTTGCCTGGTATCCGATTGGTAGTAGATTCACGTAGTACTTTTCATCCCTTCAGTACGAATGTTTACATCTTGGAATTGCGGGTTTTATCGAGTATGTCCTCTCTAGATCCGCGGTATTTAGTCAGTTCCTCGGTAGTCTAGGGAGTAAGGCGCCCGGCTACTATCCCAGAGGTCCCGGGTTCGAATCCCGGCAGAGCCCCACGGTTCTTCGCCTTTCTCACCTTCCTTCTTCTTCGCTCTTTACCTCCTGTCATAGCCTTCCGCTAGCACTGCCCCGCACCACCAACCGCATGTCATCGGTTGGTTGATGGGATTCAACTCGTTTCAGGAGGCATAACACTCCAGCGAGTTGATTCTCATTGCCCCGATGCCAGAGTCACGATAGAAATGGTTGGGGTTAGGTGGTTGTGGCAGTTCTTTCCTACTACTCTCTTCCCCTTCACTATCTATCGACTAGAACTTGCTGTTCGACATTGCACTCTATACAAAGAAAATAGATTGTGGACAGTACAAAGGGCTTTCCCTGAGCTCTAGTCTTCCATATAACAAAAAAAAAAGTTCCACGTATGGTTGGTCTTGCCGTGTTCGGGTCACGTTCGGACACAGCACAATCAAGCTCCCAAGCCCCTGTAAATAATACTTCGCCCTCAACAGAACTTAACTTCATTTGTAAATATCGCGGGTGGCACAATAGTCAAGGTATAACAGCCAAATCAGAAACCAAAACCATGCAATACAACCCATAGATTGATTGTGGGCTTTAATGTTCTACAGTGTCTGGTTTAGAGCTTCAATATATTGTTTGTGTGCCGTCGTACTCATCTCACATTATAACTTAGATTAATGAAGAACCTAAGCAATTCAATCGATTGTTAGAGATGTTACAAAGTTCAGACTCACAATAAAGTAAGTTGAAAGCAGACTCCCTCTAACCTTTCCTATTCTCCTCTATTCTTCAAACCAAGCTTGCGCCTAGATATTGCACCATGACGTGAACGACATGACGGACTGGTAGTATAGGTAGCTTGGTTTTTTCATATAAAAAAAAGTAGTCGCCTCGCCTCCTTCAAAAAGGGGTAGATACAATGCCTGAGGATGCAACGGCGATATTCCCTTCGCTGCTAACTCTGTCAAGGAATAAATCGAGCAAAAAAGAAAAAAAGAAGGATCTTGCAGAAAATAACGTTTTATACATAAAGAGAAGAATAATACAGCAAAATAAGGTTTAATGTCAATGGATTACTATATAATCTAAATTAGACAGTGTAAGATAGTGTAATTAGACAAATATCTAAGTTGCATTAAACAAAAGTTATTAACAAATTAAGAAAACCTGATTTTTAATAGTTTTTTGCCTTTTGCTCTGTGTGTTGTGCCCTAACCTATAACTTTATATATATCAATCGAAAGATAATTTGAATAGTTACAACTTTTTATAATTTGATTTTTTTCGATCCGAGCTCGACTGTTTTTGTTATTCACAAAAAACGTTTTTTTCACTTTCCGGAATTTTTTAGGTTAGGTTCGCCATTCCAAATTCAAAAAAAAATAACGCTATCTTTTTTAGAATTTTTTTTCCTATATAACCATATTTTTTGATTCCTGTTGGCAATTAACGCTAAATTTACAAGGAGCTATTGTAGATTGATTGGACTAAAAGTAGAAGAAAACATTACTGATGATATGCGGTATCTAGAAGCGCCCGGCCATCTAAGCGTTAAAACATTCTTCTGCTAAACGCCTCATAAATAGACACATTTGCTTTATTTGGCCATAGATTTGATTTTACAAATAATGGAGACTATTTAAAAGACATAATTACTTTGAAAATTCGACAATTTGGCGTTTAATAGTTTGTTTCAGCGAAATAGAATGGAATTGTATTTTCTTGTTACGATTTTCTACTCTCTAAAAACGAACCAGTAACTATTCACTGGTTCCCAATGAAAATTCTCTGATTGAACCATTGTTTAGTCAACCAATAGGTAATAGTGAAATTTCACTTTTTGAACCAGTGAAATTCACGTAAAAAAAGAAAAAAGCTTTTTTTCCAGCGCCAGCATCGCTTTCGGGCCCCCATCTAAGCACCGAAATGCTGCTTACCGGCCGTAAACAAACGAGAGCCGGTTTATTGAGTATGCCAAATGGATCCCTTTACAGTCATGGAAATAATTGCCTAGAATATGAATCGCATATATATTTTTTTACTGGTTAAACCAGTGAAATTAAAATTCACTGGTTGAACCAGTGACATTTTTACTAATTCCTTTTTAGAGACAATTTTTCACTGGTTCAATCAGTAAACAGACTCGAATTAACTGGTTTTCCAGTGAAATTATTTTTTACTGGTTGAACTAGTAAAATTTTCACTAGTTCATTTTTAGAGAGTATGTCGCTCAACCACAGATCGTTCTTAATAAAGAAGTCCCATCCAAAACCTTGGTGACGATTGACGATATACAAAAAACTCTGAGCTCGTGAAGTTCGGCCAAAAACACGCGGAAGTTTGTTGTAGTCAGGCGAAGTTTTTTGAAGTCTTGGCGAATTATGTTAGTTGCCTCGATTTTTCTGTAATCCAATACCAACTGAAGAGTGATCATGCACCTCCTAGCCAACGATGAGAGCTCCTTTCGACAGGTTTCGACCAGTTTGGGCGTCATATAGATCGCGCCTTGATCTTTGATGACCGTTTCACTACCGGACAATAGGATAACCCTGTCTTTGGGGTTCTTTTGTATTATCAGGCAGACATTAAGGATTGGAATCCTCATCCACCTGGAAAACCCTGCAAGAATAAGGCAAGTGGTAGCATTTTATAAGTTTTAGTGAGAGGGGATAAACTCCAGTGCTTTGGAACCATCTGTGCATAGAACTAAGCTGGAAGTTCTCTCATTCATCTTTGGTGGCCGGAATATAGATAAATGTTAAAATTGACTTTCGATGTCATTGCCTGATGGTTCATCTACGAGTCCCAGTAGTAGAGAGAGAGCACAGTATATTGCAGCAGTATCTATGCATCATCTCATGCCTGTGCAGGCTGCTTGCTGCCTAGTCTATATTTTTTCGAAAATCGACAGTGTTTTATTACCTGTTTCCATAAACTTTTAGAAGCTATAAAATAAAACTGTAAATCAGTTGTTCCCTTGCTGGCTTAGTAGTTTTTTTTGTTTATGTTTGCTTATAGCTTAGGAATCACCCTTTTTGTACTACGAGTTACAGTGCTCTCTAAGGTACACTAAAAGATCGCCAGTGGACCTTTTTTTTTGAAGCCATACTTTCTGTCGTTTATAATTAGGTTCGATTCTGGATATCAAAGAAGTTTTTTTATTGATTATCGTCTCCACGTTTTTGGAGAGAATCCAAGTAATTCTTATTTGGCGGTAGTTGAATTGGCTTTTTTCGGTATGGACTGAACATGTCGAAGTTTTTCCAAGAGTCTGGATAAACTCCGGAAAAGTATGATAGGGCAAAAAGTTTGCATCGAGTTTTAGCCAAAGGTGAGGCGCATAATAGTAATTATCTGGCATAATAGTTGCTATTTATATTAAAACATCATTTTCCAAATATAAAAGTTAATTAAAAACTAATTCACAACAAGAATGTCCTTGAAGGTAAAGTTTGTTAAGTTATTACCTTGCGAAGAAGTAAGTTTTTAGTTGTTGTTGCCTTGTTCTTCTAAGCTAAGTTATAGAAGAAACTATGAGAGAACACTACCTTCCATAATATGCACATCACAGCTGAATAATGGTGGCTATCATAAAAGTCATCGCTTCCGACTAATTTAACTTAATTGCTGCTAAATAATGCGGAAAATGCCATCGTGAGACTTGAAAGCCTTGCAATAATTACATTTTCCGATCCCATCAACAATAAAAAAAACTCTTCTCTATAAGTGGTTCTCAAACAAAATAACAATTTTTCCCATAAAAAATTAAGTATAATTTTAATATCAACTTAATTCCGAAGTTTTGTTTTAGTTTTTTATTTTTTGTAGATGATTTTTAAAAGTAAAATTATTCAAAGCTCATCTCCCTCATTGGCGAACATAAAGTACAAATTTTTATATTAAAAAATTTTTTTTAGTTTTTTTTTTCATGAAATTTAGAGATAATATAAAAAAAATTTAATTTTGTATTATTTTTTAATTTTTATTTAATAAAAATTAAATTCCTTGTTGCAAAACATTTTTCAAAGTAGAAAAAAAAACTCCTTAAGAGCTTTTACCTTAACATAAGAAGAGACCATGAAAAAAAATTGTTGTTTTTTTAATGTATTTATTTTTATATTTATGAAAAAGCTTTTATGTTGTCCTTGTTATCCTTCTTGAAGAAATAGCAGAAGAAAAAGACCGAAAAATGAAAATCTGTTTTGAGCATAGACCAAATCTGTAATTGCTGCAATGCTTTGGTAAAAGGACTTTTTGTGCAGATAAATCTTTTAAAATAATTTCTCTTCATTTATGATGCTTGCTCATTTGCTCTTGGGTTGTTCTTAAGGGGGTATTCTGGTGTAGAGGCATGAATTTCAGGTAATTTTTGAAGTGTCAAAACAAAAAGGCAATCAATATTTTTACTATCCATTTTTTTATTAGTTTATTTATTAACATTACAAGAACACAGAAAAAAATCAAAAATTAAAAAAAGTTAAAAATTCAAAAAATTAGCTGCTGATGAAGTGGGGGTTCTCAAAAAATTGGCACGTGACCATACGCACGATCTCAACCCTCCTAGCAGTCTGAAAAAAAATAGATTATTAATCTAGAATAATGTCGCAATGTCTGGAACTACGGAAAAGTTTGAAATTTTTTTTCACGAAATGGCGACTGCTTTTGTTTTTTTTGTTTGTTTTTTTTGTTTTTTTTTTTCAAGCAGTCGCCATTTCGTGAAAAAAAATTTTTCCAACTTTTCCGTAGCTCCAGACATTGCGACATTATTCTAGATTAATAATCTATTTTTTTTTTCAGACTGCTAGGAGGGTTGAGATCGTGCGTATGGTCACGTGCCAATTTTTTGAGAACCCCCACTTCATCAGCAGCAAATTTTTTGAATTTTTAACTTTTTTTAATTTTTGATTTTTTTCTGTATTCTTGTAATGTTAATAAATAAACTAATAAAAAAATGGATAGTAAAAATATTGATTGCCTTTTTGTTTTGACACTTCAAAAATTACCTGAAATTCATGCCTCTACACCAGAATATCCCCTTAATACAAACATTTCTCCACGTTCTTTGTTGGAATTATTAAAAGAAATCCGCGACTTTCAAACTTCTGCGATTATTTTCTTTGCCGGGAAATTTTTGCTAAAATAAGAAAATATCAAAAATATTAAAATAATTCTTTTGTTGTTTTTTTTCAATCGATTTCTACTTCTCCGATTGATTCCATTCAATTGAAGTTCTTTGATTGTTAAAACAGAGATAATGTAAACAAATCGATGAAACAGAATAACGAGATGAAAATTTAATGAAAACCCGTTCCTCATTTCCTATTCAGCGTCGCGTCTTTAAATTTAAGTGTATTTCTCATAGATTCTCTGCAGGCTGTCTTACATCTTCTTGATATATTGTATGTTTATCGTTTTCAGCAAGCGCGAACAAACTATATGCGTCTAGGTCGCCGCTCCATTTGAATTTAAGAAATGGAAGTCTAATTTGATGTAAAATAGCAAAAAGTTATCAGTCGATTTCGATGCGATTGTGTTTCCTAAGTCAATTTTGATGTTCGTTCGGTGTTATTTTAGAGATGCAAGCTGTTGTGTATATGCGCTGGTGATGTGCATCTCGTTGAGGTTTGTAATTCACCTTGAAATAGATTAATTGAAAAATTCACGGACAATTATAATATCGTAGTAGGAATGCAAATGGCTTCAAGAAGTTTTTCGAGTGCTTTTTCTGTAGGTCGTTTCTGTACCCATAGTCTATTGCTCGATTCAACTGTCTAATTCAAATTGACGTCATTTTTCACTATAAATGTGGTAAATTGACTTTGGCATTGACTAACGGTAGTCTCACAAGTCTATGTGTTTTGAATAGTTTTTAATTGAATTATTAGAGTGTAAATAAAGAAGTATTTAAGTGCATATAAAAATGAGTTTATTTTATAAAAGCACGCGGAGTGTCTTCGCATGCCTCCCTTGCCAAAAAACAGCTGGATTGACAGTTTACTTTCCGACCATTCAATCATCCATTAAGACTGGATGGCGTCAAATCCAAACTCCACCCATCTCTGCCGGGGTCCTCCGGGGGTCAATTCTGTCACCTACTCTATTTCTAATCTTTAAAAATTACCTATTATCAATCCTTTCCAACTCGCTCACAGCTCTACTAATGACAGTACTCTACTGCGTTACTCAATCTGCGACTCAATCAACAGGGACATGGAACTCATTCTTGATTGGCGCCGCTACCCATTTGTATTAGTGAACGGTGTAAAACTGGCAGATCCATTCATTAACAACCTAGGCGTGATATTAATCAAGAATTTGCGATGTAATGACCACATATTCCAAATCGCCAAACAATACCTGCGATTTCTTAAGAGATGCAAGTTCCTCCTTCAGCCATCGGCTTTGGCTGTAATACACAAATAATACATTCGGCGTCTCCTCGGAATTAAACTCATTGTTTTGGGGCGCGGCATTGAAAATTGCTTTAGATAAAATACAAAAAGGGCATTCAAACTAATTCATGATGACTTGAATTCCATCGCTACCACCATAGCAGTAAGTATTTCCGAACTCCTACAAAATCCAAGAACTCAAACGCAGGGTTCATCGCCATCTCCCCTCAAAACCCTCCTACCCCTCATAACACCGAAACTATTCTATCTTACTACTAGACAGCACCGTGCCGTGACCATAACGACATGACGGACTGTTCGTACATAACGACATGACGGACTGTTCGTACAAAGGGTGATCTTTGTGCTTAGATTTGCCATATAAAAAAATAGTTCAAATCCACCTTGGAAATATAATTTTACCTCTAGAAAAAACGTAGCAAGCCGCACTACAACAAAATCATGATGCTATACACACTATAGAACCTTATCTTGGCGTAATCATTCCTTTTATTTCAAGTGCTTTTGTCTGTAATTAATTATCCATTATCGAAAATGACACAAATAGAAACAATTTAGGGAATTGCGTAAAAAGAAAAGGGCGCTCCTAAGAGTTATTTCACGCCCCATTTAGGCATCGAAAATCACTTAGTGAAGGGCCTTCTTCCATTTACTTTTACCAAAAACGAATCTCAAGACATTTCCGCTTAATCAGGAAAAGATAAGTTAAAGCCACCGTCACACAGCGATGTATTTGCATTTTCAGACCAAACCGCAAACACGATTCTCGTCAACATTTTCAAGCCCGCAACCGTATAACAGACACGTCTGGTTATACTTTAATGATACTAAAACAAAATTGGTTTTTGCTTTTTATTATCGCAGTTAATTAGGTTACCATCGACCCCATCCATCCCCGCCCTCATAATGGGGTTGTTACTAAATCTGCTAAATCGCTTTAAATGCGAAAACTTTAAACTTGGCTCAAAAGCATGCTCCTTATCAAATCGAGAGCTACATGGCCTACCCCTGCAAACAATTTCTCGGCTTTTCTCGGAGGCTCGCGTTCTCGAACCATTCTCGATTCGAAAACTGCTTGCGAAAGGTACGAGAAAAGCTTCAAAACCCACCATAAAAGCTTTCCTAGTACATTGGTTTCGATATCTTGCTCCGCTTTTATTGCCTTCGAATTCGTTTACGAGTCGTTTACGAGCCCGAGTTCGAAGCAAGCTCTCGCTTTTGCGTGTCGTTCTCGAATCGTTTCCGAATGGAAATGTTTGCAGGGACTTTTCAAGGGCCACACCTTCCGCCTCCCTCATTTTTATAGCCTCATTTCTGCACACACAAGGGCGAAGGAAGGATATTAGCTGACACCATACATTCCTTCCTTTGAAGAGCTTCAGCTCGGTCCCGAGAGACGTTTGTGTAATGGAAGTAATGTTGCCCTGCTGGGAACAATACTATAACCAACATCCCTGGTCCCTTCCACAGGTGGTTAAACGACTGCCGACAGGGGGTGGTTATGTGCATTTGTTTCAATTTGACAGCCTTCACTTATACTCACATACGTGTGCACACCCCCACCATTGGTCGTCCTACGGCAGAGCATAGTACGCCATACTTCTTCGTCTACCCCAAAGATACACGAAGCGAAATTTGGTAAATGTGTGCGGTGAGATGCCGTTAAATATATAGGGTTTCTTGTATCTACAAAATAAATGGGCAACAATGCTTTTGTGGAATTTTAACGCCATCAACATCAGCTCGGACGTAAATTTAATTATTCCGCCCCGTCTTTGTAGTCTTAACATTGTTTCGCTTTAAGAACTTCTTATGGCCGATTGGGTTTTCGGGGCGCAAAATAAGGGCGAAATAAATTTTTGTAACATTTTTCTTAGTTTTTTTTGGTGTGTTTTTGTCCTAATTTGTTTAAGGATAGGAGGACGCACGTAGGATAGACAGTAGCCAAGGACCCTTTTATGAAAGACAAGACAAAAACGTAAACGAGACGCAGTTTTTTTTTGTTTTTTGGGATTAAATGGCACGAATGGTTTTTTTTTTATAAAGGAAGAACTTAAGACGTTTTATTGCTGATGACACGAAGCTGTTTGCTGAAATTGGATGCAAATTAAATTAAAAATCTTGAATATCTAAAAAGTCTTTATAAATAGCTCGGCAGTGTTCTAAATAGTGCCGAAATAATTGAACTGCTATAGAATTTTCGAAGCCTTTTGCAGGGATATCTTCATTAGAGACCTTATAGTAGGGGAGCCCACGATGCTAAATGGGGATTTACTCGAGCGTCGTGGGGACCTATTGGATTTTTAAGATTAGATGGTAGAAAGAAAAAAAGGTTATATGATGTATGCCATTTCATCGGTGGGGAGAGCGTCTGCATGCTTTTAAAAATGTAAAAAAAACAGTCACATGGAAATATTCGAGCGCGTCAGATATTAATAGGGCCATTTTACACGATGAAACACGAAACAAAAAGTTTCATTCAACTTTGCTCGGTTTGATGGGGAGAGGAGAGAGAGGGTCTGAGGAAACACGTGTTCCCTCCATTTTTATACAGGAGGTTCCAGTTGATGTCCTGATCGTGCTGATCAATAATCTGACGATTATTTGGAGGGGTTCTCTTAATCTGACAATTTGAAAAAAAAATTTCATGATTTTTTTTTATTTTTAATTTTACCCAAAATATATTATTGATTTATTATTTATAACTTCTTTATTTACTGAATTCAGAAAAAATTAGTAAAAAAAAATAGGTTTCCGAAGAACCTCAAAGCGAAACGCAAGTGTTAAAAGTGACAGTGATATAATTATTTAAACCCACAATGTCATATGCATCAGATGGCATTATAATCTATACGATTGATCCGGGAATATTTAAAGTTATAGTCAAATCAAACAGCTCAACACCTATTAGCAGAATTGAAATCGGTGAAGAAGAAAGACTTGTTATTTCTCGACTTTGGGTTTGATTAGGGCTTGCTAACAGGGATGGCATAATGGCGGACGAAAAGTAGCGAGTGGAAGGTGCGACAGAGTGAGAGATAGAGAAAAAGTGAAAAGAGAGAGAGAGGCGCGGAGTGGGGAATACATGTTTTGCTGCAGCTGCACGCGCTAAACTTTATTGTCGATTTTTGTTACTTCGGCTTGTGGAAATCGGCAGATTATATTTTTGGCGTTATCCTTGAATTATTTCCTTCGAAATAAAATAAAATTCGACCGCGCTCGAGAATGCCGAGGTCACGATTTTTTTTGCAAGTTTGGGACCCTCCCACTATCTTTCGTCACGTTGAAATCGTCAGATTAGTGGAATGTACACTTTTCGGCATGTACTTAACCCACCATAACTTAATCTGACGCGCTCGAGTATTTCCACCTATCGATTTTTTTTACTATTCTGATCGGCCCTATATAGAGGGCTCAAATATGGTAGAGGTACTCAACAGGGTGCAAGGTATCCACCCATATGCTAATCTGCCGCGCTCGAGTAAATCCCAAAATCCCCGCTTGGGCTCCCCTACGATTATAGACCTTTTACCATATCTTCATGACAGACCCAATCTCTGTTTTGCCATTTCTAACGAGGATAACTTGATCGTGTACATGAGGAAGCTGAAGATTGAAGTTATCAAGATATGGAATTTCGAAGCAATCGAGCGACACATTCATGATTGGTAATGATTGATCAATTTCGACAAATGTACATAGTCCGCTCAAATTAGTCCGCTAAAATCGCTGTTTTTTCGAAATTTTTTCCCAAAGCTATGAGACCGGTGCCAAATGAAGGATTTGGGTTGTCTAAACATGCTTTTCACATCCTGCAGTTCGAAAAAGGGTGGTTTTTGAGAAATATGTGAATTTTAGAGGTTTTTCGCCTTTTTCTCTAATTTGAGGAGAAACTATGCATTTTGGTCAAAATATCAAAGGAGCCAAGTTGTAGGGCATAAAATTTCCTACAAATTTTGCCTTCACAGTTTTTTTCAAATTCCGCATTGTTTTGCCGCTAGAGGCCATTTTGCGGAAGTATAGTGACGAGCCTACTGAGACACTTGATGCAAGTACGATTTGAAAATATCAAAATTTATGAATTCCTATGTTAACGGTTTTATGATAACTGAAATATTTTCGATTGAAACTGGTCTAAAAATCGCGTAAAAATTGCATCAAAGAGAGGTATGTCGTGGTGCTTTTGTCAACGCTTCGCTCCCAGGAACGTCCCTAACGCACTTTGTCGATGAAATGAGGAGTGGGGTGGTACCTCTCGTCATCCCTACTTTCCCTTTCATCCATAAAGTTCGGACGAGCCTTTTCAGATGAAAAATTAATATTGAAATCGCCACACAAAATCATGGGGATTTCATTTCGTTGAAGTTTGCACCTAGTAAAATTGAACCTTCAGAAATGGAGATTGTCATGTATGAATTCCATTATTTCGCGTAAAGTTTTATGCGGCGATACATAAATAACTACTATCATATTCATTTGTCTATTTTCTGCCATACATCTGCCTACACACATTTCATGGTGATTTATCGTTACTAAGCGGGAGCGTTTTTGGTATGTCCGTATGATATGTTAAAACGTGAGCGGAGTCCTCATCATATTCTTCATTTTTCATCAAAGTTTCTAATAAAAGTAATACATTAATTTTTTTTACAACTTCGTCATCTAAATCTTGTACGTTCGCACGTATACTTTGACAATTTAGAGAAAATATTGATAATCCTGGTCTATTCAAACTCGAGTAAAAATAATTTAGTTGGTTAATTTTCTTAAAAGTATGCACGCGCCGCACCTAGCACGCATAGCGAACAAATGGCCATGCCACACGGGTATGCACACTTCTGCCACAGGCATGCATGCTACCGACACAGGCACGAAAATCTAAAAATTCGTCTGCTAGAAGCTAGAAGTATGCACGCTCCTCCTACAGGTATAAACATTTATAAATGCAACCGCATCGGCATATACCATTTCAAACGCGAGTGTTGTTTTACCAAACAGTCCCCTAACTAAGCACTAACGTCGTCCAATGCTGCTTCACCTACGCAATCGAACGAGAGCCATCTACTGAGTATGTTACTGGAATCCTTTATGGTCACCAAGCTAATTGCCCGTTTCCTTCGTGCTATAGAATTTTTTAGGGAGCAAAAAGAAATGCAAAAAAATTTCAACTATTTTTCAAATTCAGCCTTTATCTTGGGGCAGTTTTACTCCCTTAACGGTTGAAAATAATGCATTCAAGCATAAAGTTGAAAAAAAAACAATTTTTTTACAATTTTTTATATTTTCAGTCGATGTAGGGGTGATTTTAACCCTTTAGTATTATCCCTTATCATAAAATTCGGCTTGATTTGGTATAAATCAACCACCTTCGCAAATAAATATTGAAAAAAGTGTGTTTCATTGGATTATTTTTGATTGTTATTGAAATTATCGCGAAAAACCTTTTAAAAGGGATGTTTTCGCATTTTTAAGGGTGACGTACACATTTTAGGATTGTGGTTCCTTCCCTGATTTTCATAATCAAAGACCCAAAAACATATAGAATATGTATGAATACTTATCGGGATCGTAAAAAAGGAGAAGTATAAAACGATTCTGGAGCAAAATTCTGTACCTTCCGGGGGCTACTTTTAAACAGCAATGCGTTCCTTTTACAGCAGGGCAATGATCCAAAACACACCTCAAAACTATTCAGAGGTTATTTAGAAAAGAAAGAATCTGAGAGTGTGGTACAAATTATGACATTGCTGCTTCAGAACCCGATCCCAACCCGATCGAACTTTTATCGAAATACCTAGACAGAAGTGTACGTGAACGATGTCCTTCATCAAAAGAAGGCATGTGGAGAACTTTAAAATAGTTACATTTTCAATATTAAAGTACATATCATTTCTTAGTGTTTGTAGCAAAGTGCTGTATTTTCTTCATATTTTTCCCCATATAAAGACTGCGGTTTCAAACGTTTAGAGACTTGTTTTTGGTGTGGAAGTCTCGAGTTTAGAGGTTTCTCCATTTGTACTTTCGGCGGTTCTATTATCGTAGAGTGCAATGACCGACAAATATTTCTAATTTATATCCTTATTCTAAAAGCAGTCACAAGTAGTGTTGGGTAGGACACGATATTAAAATGAGTGTGTAAAAGGTGCCTCCTTTTTTTGAGCCAGTACAATGTCATACTTCAAACGAGGCGAGGTGCCATTGTAATGCCAAAATGTCAAAAACAATCAAATTAAAGAAAGAAAGAAAATAAAAACCAATGAAGAGGGTTTTTTATGAGTTTGATTCTAATTTGCATTAAACTGCCTCAGAGTAAGAGAGTAAGAATCCCTCCACGATTTATATTTATATTTTACAATCTCATCTGCCTCATTTCAAGCTGGAAATTTTACTGCCCCTAAAGAAGTAATTAAAAAGCCGTATTTATAATCACACCACACCTCATTTCCTCATGTAGGTTAAAAATCGAAAATCAATAATGAATTTATCTCGATACACGGGCATACCAAGAGTAGTAGTACATTATTATTGACCCGGGACATTTCAAAGACTTTAGGCCTCAGTACAATTTACCATGGTGTAAGGAACAAATGTACTGCCTCGTGTAAGTCCGGCTCCACTCTACCTTGTTTAACACCACCAAAACTTCGAAATATGACTGAGAACACCACCACTATATAATTTAAGAAAACTACTTAAAAATTCTCCAATTATTTAACTACATTCTCAGATTCTCAAACTCAGACTGAACAATGTCGAATAATATATAAACACGAAAAAATCAATCAAATAAGGAACTTTTTAAACAACAAAATCTATAGTTGAAAGTCTCATGGTTCTTTTAGTGGTAACGTCCCTTAGCAACACAGGGCTCTGGCCCCCATCGGGATACCAGCATGCATTAACCATGGAGCTCGAGTCTCACAGAGTAAATGAGTGCACGTATACCCATCATCGCATTCGAGGAACGTAAACAACAACACAATTCTAGACGTTGACTCGATGGGGGAGATTGTATTGGAGTTTGAAAGTCAACAACATATAAAATTTAAAAGATCGTGATTTTTTCATTGCTGTATAATCTGCAAACTTTGTTATGAATTTTTCAAAGGATCGACATTCCTTTAATGGCATTTTCAATTGATTTTTTAATGTAATTAAGTACGGATCGAGGAGATATGAAGCGATCAATAAGCGCTCACTATATTATCATTTAATTTCTTTCTTTAAATAAGAACTGAAGACTATTGAAGTAGATAATATGAGCTTTTGCGATTTTTACCACAATCCCCGTGTTCTTTTAATGAACTGGGTTTTGAGAGCTTTTGAGTTCCCATACAAAATCGAAAACCCAGGTTTTATCTGGGTCTTCTGGTTCTGGAATAGTAGAGGAACAGAACAAAAAATAGTTCACGTAAAAAAAATATAATTTGTTTATAAATAATTAATTTTACAATAAACAAATGGTAATTTAACTAACTTCTCGGTGTTGTAGGAGAAATTTTTTTTACATGAAATATTCGTTAAACTATCCACTAAATGCCTGCACACGAAAATTTTAGTGCTCTCTTATCAGAACAAAGTTGTGAACGATTTAATATGCTCGACAGCGGCAGAGGCTTCAATCCTTCTTTCAATCCTGTCATTTTCAATCGAATATTGCCGTGTATTTTGCACACACAAACATTGGTTTTGGATAGACGAACAAAAATTCAAATGGGTGGGCGTAAATCGTAACGGTTTAGCAGCTAGGGCGTTTTGAAGTTTTTTTTGTAGAGGTTTACATATCACCCTGTATTTTTGTAACCCTATGTGCTATTTTCATGAATAAGGTATCAGTGTACGCAGAATACTCCCACCTTTCTATAATGTCCAATTTTTATCCTACGGCTTTGACTTTTGAGGTTATTAGCAAGTTTGATGTTAAAATTGGCATTATTTGGTACTTTTTGGCAGAGCTTAGATGAAAAAGTGCTAAAAATGTACGAAATAGAGTCAATTTCAGCATTAAAATTGCTTATAACTCCAAAAATAAAAGCCGTATGATACGATTTTTTGTTCGTCTATCCAAAACCTATCCACAGTCGGCCGCTTTGCAAACTTAGCGGTATACACCCGGTTTAAATTTTATCAACGCAAATAGGAATATTAACGACGCAATTCTGAAACGACGGAAATTTATGAACGAACTTCGAAAACGACGCAAATCGGCACGACGCAAACCGGGGTTTTGGTGTACTCATTTCATATAGTAGGGGAGCTGGCACTTGAAAAAATCGTGTCGCCCCAACCTTCTGCCGTTTGGTATATAAGCTTTCGAAGTAATTTTAAGCATTTTCTATAATATGACATTTTTGCGGGAAGTGGATCCATTTCGAGTTAGGGGTTTTGGGGGGTAAAAAGGGGGTTAAAATTGAAAAAAATTTCTGCCGCTTCGTATGTAGGTTCTTTTAGGGCTAAATAACCGTTAAATACTAGTGGCAGACATTTTTGACCATTTGGACCCTCCCCAAGCCACCCCTAGCTGAAGTTGCCATTTTTCTCCCCACACCATAGCAAATAGTCAAAAATTTCTGCCACTAGTATTTAACGGTTATTTAGCCCTAAAAGAACCTACATACGAAGCGGCAGAATTTTTTTTCAAATTTAAACCCCTTTTTACCCCCCAAAACCCCTAACTCGAAATGGATCCACTTCCCGCAAAAATGTCATATTATAAAAAATGCTTAGAATTACTTCAAAAGCTTCAGGGTTCGCATGATTTAAATCGTTTGATTTAAATCATTGATTTAATCGTGATTTAAATCAAATGATTTTTTCATTCAAATGTTTGATTTAAATCATGATTTAAAAAAATCACGATTTTTTTAACAAAAATTAATCAATATCATATTTTTAGAGTAATGAGATTTTACTGTTATATTCTTCAGTCAAGTTCACATTTAAAGTAATGTGGTTAGTGCGAATCATCGATTAAAAAACATGAATTCATACGAACAAATACATTATTTATTAAGTTTTTAGATATATAATAGTAAAATTTGATATTTGTTGCACGCATTTTTGTTAAAATTCTTTAAATGTGAACAAATGAACAGAAGGTAAATTATAAATGCGTTTAAACATTTTTTGGTTTTTTATTGCAAAAATAGTACTGCTTTAACCGAATAATTTCATTAAATAATAAATAAAAATTATTTCATTTAACATGAACAAATAAAATATTTAAACTATTACGGCTTATAATAATAGTATTAGATTTTCTAGTTATACAATTAATTTTTCTTATATGATTAAGTCATTTAATTATTAAGACTTTTACTCGATTTATGAGTATTGATGATTGGCTCGAGAAAAAAAATCGCTTTATTAAAAAATTCAAAAAGTAATTACTAACTGAATGAGCACGCACGAAGCGCAAACTGCTCTAGTAACGTAAAAACAATTTTTTATATGACATTTTTACAATAAAATAAAACTTGATTTAAATCACGATTTTTTGATTTAAATCAAAAAATCCGATTTTTTTGATTTTTTTTAAAAAATCGTGATTTTTTCGAACCCTGTTATATACCAAACGGCAGAAGGTTGGGACGACACGATTTTTTCAAGTGCCAGCTCCCCTACTAATATTTATTGTTATTTTTTTTAGAAACGTTTGCTGTTGGGAAATCTCGATGTTTTACAGGCTGAGTTTGTGAAAGAAAATTCTCATTTAAAGATTTCCGTGTCAGCTTTTAGGCTAGCGACATACGATTGGGTTTTTTCTCGGACCGGGTTTTTTCGTGCCAAAATGGAGCTCAAGCAATTAGGTTAGCTGCGACATACATTAAGGTTGAAACCGAATCGGTTTCAGAAAAAACCAGAGACAAACAAAACCGGAGACGGTTAGCCGTACCGGAGGAACCTAATCGTATGTCGCTATCCTTAAGCTGGTGACATATCCAAGCGTACATGCGTTGCATTCGTTGACAGATAATATAGAAGTGTGTGTATTCAAATGCGACCTGACGAAATATTCCGTGAATGTTCCGTATGCCACGCAAAAGTCGGGCTACTTTCAACTTTTTCTGCATTGCCGCATTCGACATAGGACACACAAGCATACACAACAAACACATGCGACTCATTTCTCAGATTTTTGGGCTATCTGTGAGAGCCGGGACGGAACGCAACCATGCAATTATGTGTCAGTGGAAAATCTCCGCATATCAGGGAGCCGCTGAATGCAATGCATGTACGCTTGTATATGTCACCAGCTTTAGAGCTTTAAGGCCTGAGCAGTTTTTCCCAGTGGATGCTAAAAGGTACACCCAATGTTTGTGTGTGCAAAATACACGGCAATATTCGATTGAAAATGAGAGGATTGAAAGAAGGATTGAAGCATCTGCCGCTGTCGAGCATATTAAATCGTTCAGAACTTTGTTCTGGTAAGAGAGCACTAAAATTTTCGTGTGCAGGCATTTAGTGGATAGTTTAACGAATATTTCATGTAAAAAAATTTTCTCCTACAACACCGAGAAGTTAGTTAAATTACCATTTGTTTATTGTAAAATTAATTATTTATAAACAAATTATATTTTTTTTACGTGAACTATTTTTTGTTCTGTTCCTCTACTATTCCTTATCATACAATCCAATTTTCATTGAAATTCAGTAATTATTCGCTGATATATTGTAATTTAAAAAAAAGTACTCAAAATTTTCAATCGCTCATAAATTTTTGAAAAATTCAAATTTTCAAAAAAACCGTTTTAGGGTATTACTTTTAACCTACAAAGCTACCAAAATAAGTTAATAGATATATTAAAATCTAATAGTCGATTTTTGGTGGCCCGCTTAAGAAATTTTGACTCAGTGCGGGAACAATCGCTATGACTGACTTTGTTTTGTGTGACTCCTTTCAGTTCCGTCCACGTTCTTCCCGTTGCTGCAATAATCGAAACTGTTGATTCTACATCAGATCTACAGACACTGCCATCTACATGCTAGTAAGCGATATCGAGAGGTCCTTCTGGGCCCAGGAAATCTCTCTTTGCGCTTTCGCAGATACTGAGGATGCATTTGCAACGTCACTTCCGACGTGGTTAATGAAAGCAGCAAAAAGGGCATTGAAACCCCCCCCCCTTCCTGGGACCTCAAACCGAGGTTAATGTTTTGGTTATACCTGGCCGATAGTCACGTATGCATCTATTGCATGGTGGGTCAAGACCAAACAAAGAGTGTCGTCAGAAGGAGCTGTTGTCCTTTAAGCCAGGAAACATTGAGAATCACTTATCGATTCCCAAGCAATTAACCCTGGACCCAATGTTCGCATTGTCCGATACCATTTCTGCCATTCTGGACTTCGACAAACCATTTATGACGATTATCACAGGTCAGTCAGAATGGCAGCACGGCAGGCCCCCTTTAACCAAAACACGGCCTTTTGGTATACGGACAGTTCGAAAATCGGTTATGGGATAAGGTTGTGCGTATATGGCCCAAGTTGCAAAATGCAAAATATCCATGGCCCTTGGCACTACCACGACTATTTTTTTCAAGCTGAGGTACTCTTGGATTGTTTCCTATTTCTAACACTCCTTAGCAGGAACAACAATATTACGCTAATGTGGATCCCAGGCCACGAAGGCTACATCTGTAATGGAATTGCCGATGGTTTATCAAGAGTGGGGCCAAAATTATGAGTTCTTGGGCTGGAACTTTTCTGCAGCTTAAGCTGGCTCTGCACGATGCTAGGAGCACCCTCCAACGTTGGGCGCTTGATGGTAGGACGCATCGTGTGGTCGATGCTCGAACTACGAGTGTTCAATGTCAAGCGTCCAACGTTCGTATTTGGAGACGTTCGGGCTGAGGTCGGTTTATTGTAGACTCAATCGCTGGAAACCAACATTCTAATAAAACGTTCACCGCATCGTGTAGAGCCGGCTTTAGCTAGCTGCCATGTTGAGTTGGCTATTTTTTCATAGGAATAGGGCTGGCAGTTAATTGTAGTTTTCGGTTCTGCGGAGCATCTCCCAAAATTGCGCAGCACTTACTTTACGATTGTGAGGCTACAGCGAGCGAGGAGGAGATTTAAGGAGTATCCACACATATCAGGGCCGTGCCCGGGACGTCACAGGGCCGTGTTCTGTCATGTGTGAACGAGCCAGTGCCCGGACACGGACATGTATGAACGAGTAAAAGAGTATCCACACATATTAGTGTTCCGTCAGCGCTTCAAAAAATATCGGTGCGTACATTTTATATGAACTCGTTCACACATGACACAGACACACTGAAACGTCGCTCTAGTTGAAAAAATAAAATTATTTTATTCCAAAACTGCAGACAAAGGAAAACTCTTTAAAAATAACACTGGCACATATCTCTATATCATCCGCTGAAATGTTTTGTGTATTTCATTTAGAGAAGGGACAACACTGGCTTGAGGCAAAGTACTCGTTATATCATTTCAAAATCCCGACCTTCGCCTAAATGAGCTCCTGTCATCGGAGCTGTATGTCACAAAGAAACATTACAAAAGTAGGATCTAACTTTACATTCAGCTTTACAAAAGGACCTTTTTTGATACAGAAAAAAAAACATACACAAATATTTTAGAAGGCAACCTTTATCCTTTTAATAATCAATCCTTTTTCCGGCATCCTATAGAAAATCACGAAAATCCGACTCAACAGGCCAAATCCCGGCTAATACAACCCTGGATCAAAGTAAACAAATATTTTTCCCCCATTTAAATCATTTTTTGAAAAGAAACGACGATCCTGCTGCTGGCGTCGCCGTCACCGCCCTGTCCAAATTGAATGTTTTTGTAAGCCCTGTTATCTCTCCAAGTCCACTAAGGAGTCTTACGCCAAAAACCCAGAGATGAACGCAATTTTAATTTCCGCCATGAAAGAAAGAAACGTCCTGGCGCTCCTTGGTTCAGGCTTTTCCGTTTCTTGCAGCTTGTTTTTTTCGGGGATAATTCAATGAAAATATTTTTTTATTTATTTTAAATTTTTTTTTCTTGAAACGAAACTTCTTGCAGGAATAAGAAATCTTTATGTTTATGACCGGAGAAAGTGTGGACGAGGAATGAAGAAGGCTTGGGGAAAACAATAAAAAACCTTTGAAGACTTGGTGTCAAGTTTGAAAAGTTTGACTTTATTTAAAGATAATTAAAAGTTTTATGAGTTTTGTTTGCTGTGTGCTTTTGCTACACAAAAAATACTAAAGCGCTTTTAATTATTTTTTTATGTTTTCATTTTATTTTTTTATTTTTTTTTTAACATTTGGAATATGGGAAAATTTTCAAGCTTAATTCCTTTGAAACAGTTTTTGCAGTCTAGCTTCGAGTGGGGCATGCCATGCCAAAGAGGATTACTGAAGAGCTATAGCATGTCTGGCGTTAACCTGAAATATTTTTGGGTGTGGCTTTTAACACTAAAGTAAATATTCTAGCAAAATTTTATGCGTAGAGATGTTATCCGCAGGGAGGGAGGGAATTATACAATATTTCTTTTTTCGTAACAAGATTATGCTAATCTTGGCTTGCTGGTTGACGATTTCGACACGATAAGATTAAAATTTTCGAGGTTTTGTAAATAATTATTGTTGGAGTTGTCCACAATTCCTTCTTATCTGAAAACATTGTGAAAGCTTGCTTTGATTTGAATAAAATTGCAAATTTGTGTCTATTTTAAGTTTTGGCGGACGAAATAACTAAAACGTCCGTAATTTTCAAGTAAGATAAAATGAATGGAGGTTACGCCCACAATATTCTTCATTTTTACTTTGTAAGTATGCACTTCAAGCTGTACTGATAATGAATTTATATTCCTGTTACACACCTTCTAATTTCGGGAATTTAAGAAAAACCCTTTGCTCTCTATAAAGGGTTAAGTTCGAAACATGCCTTAAGGTGAGAAGCCAACATCTTTATTTAAAATTGTTGTTCATTCTTGCGAACAACAAAACAAGAGACCTTTAGCAAAGGGTACTCAAAAATCAGACAGTATATACCAAATGCAGTACTGGGAAATTTAAATAGGATTTGGAAAAATCACAATTTTTCTGTTGTATGCCCTGCGGTAAATTCATCTTACACAAGCGTGTAGTGTAGGCGACAACAATTGTTTTTGTGGTGTTCTACATAATATTTCAACATCGATCTGAATTATTGTACATATATCTGCGAGGTGAACAACCAAATCTCTCGTATTTGATAAAATACATTTTTTTATGAGTTGTACATGCTAAATTCGTTAAAATTTGCAATGATATATTTTTTTATGTGGAAAAACCAAGCTTAGGAATCACCCTTTGTACTAGACCCCGCGCCATAAAATAAGCGAAATGAACGTGCATCTGGAATTGTGATTAAGAATATAAATGATCCTGTTATTTGCGTTCTTAAACAAACAGAGTGACGTTGCTCGATTGTGGGGAGTTGAGATTCGAACTGCGCATCGACACAGTGATTTTAAGTTTCGCTTATTTTATGACGCGGGGTCCACTAGTCTGTCATGTCGTTCAGGTCATGGTGCAATGTCTAGTAGCAAGCTTACTTTGAAGGATAGAAGAAATTGGGATTGGTTAGGGTGGTCAGGGGAGGGGTGTGTTGACGATGAAACTTATATTTGAAATCTAGGATCTTGTATGAACCCGAGTAAAAATAAATGATGGCCTTAGAACGGGCAAATACCGACTGTGATTGAAACATAGTCCTCGGCCATCTGGCGGTTAACAGAAGGCTCGTTGCAGGACAGTACGGCCGTACAGGGGGCGATTGACGGTGAAACAACGGCCTTACAGCTCCAATAACGGCCATACGACGGTGGTACGGCGGCCGTATGGTTGCTATTACGGGTATACGACGGTGGTACAGTGGCAACAACGTGGATATTCGCCCTCCTATAAGAAAATATATTTCACTTCAATTAAATGTTTGATTTTTTTTCGGTTGTGTTTTTTTTCAAGCCGTTAAATAACAAAATTTCCCACTAAAATATAAATCAGCACGCATCACACACTTCACGTACAACAAACCGACGACTGGCGAGCTCGTTTCTATTGTGCATCGATATCTTTAAGTAGGATAAATCGAAAGAACCATTGTACATAACGAAAATGATGAAATTCTCATAAAACCCATTCAACAATACATTTGGTGCAGATTCTTTTTTTGACTCAAATTTCCCGTCGAATGCCCGTTTCTACAGCTCAGTACTTGGCCTTTTAAATCTTTTGGTCAAATTTGGCCGTCGTAAGGCCTTATGTGCTCCCATTAAAAATGGTTAAAAACTCTACGGCCATCATATGCCCCTTAAAAAGCCAAGCGGCCGGTGTTCGCCCTTTATAAGGCCGTTTTTTATTTTTACTCGGGAATCCGTAAATACTGACTGCAGGTGACTGTTCCAGAGCACTTCTATTTATAAAAGAACTTCTAGGCCGGGAAAAATATTGTCGTGCAAGCTGGAAGGCGATTATTTCAGTGGAACACTTGCTATATAATAGCGATACATTTGGACAAGGCTGCTACATTTCAGCGGGGCTTAAATGGTCTATGGAGACGCAAAAGGTCTCATCACCGATGAGTTTGATGGCACACCTTGTTCAGCCACGCTAAGGTCGCGTGCACATTGAACAGCGATGAGCGGTGCGCGATGAGCTGTGAGCGATGAGCGGTAAGCGGATATGTGTGCACATTGGTTTGCTGTAATTTTCGGGTTGTGTAGAGAGTAGTCGGTTCAAAATGTTGTCAAAACCGGCAAGGTGAGTTCTTTTGCTTGAAAATTCACATTTAAAAAGGCTTATGTTACAAGACAAAAAAAAAGTTAGCCATAAGTATAATAAATAAAAACCGACTGACAATGGGAGAATTCTATACATTATATGCAGATCTCCGTCAAAATCCAAAGAAATTTTCTGATTTTTTACGAATGTCTATACTTAGTAAAGTTTAAAATACTTGTCGCCTAACCGTCAGTTACTTGGAACCAATATCGAAGCGTCACATGTTTTGAAAGGGGATGAGACATACTCTCTCAAATCATGCCTTTTATGGCCATATCCGTCGAGAAACTTAAATAACATAAAAGAAAATTTTAATAATGGTTCAGCAACTGCGAGAAAATGCATTGAGTAATGCATTTGGAATTTTACGAGCTAAGTGGCGCATCTTGGGAAAGCATAACGAAGTGTGTTCAGAAAAGGCAATTGCTATAAAAAGATGTATGTACCTTGCATAACGTGATAAGAAAAATGGATGACTATAGTGATCTACAGTTTTTTCAACAAATGAAACGTTATTACTCCGGAATCCACAAAGGGTAGCGGAAAATATTCGAAATCATTTTGCAAAATATTTTTTACATTTTTGATTAACTGTAAAAATTAAGGTGGAACTAACTAATTTAATATATTTAAATAAAAATGACAAAAAATTTATATTTTGCAATTAATAAATGCCCCAATTAAATTGCACCGCTCACCGCCGCCGCTCACAATCAAGATTGTTTAAGCGGTGAAAACACCGCTCAGCTGTAACGCTCATCGCGGTCCTATGTGAACACTCGATTATTATTTGCATAGGTTACTTGGTGTTTAAGCATCGCTCATCGCGCACCGCTCACAGCTCAACACTGTTCAATTGCACGCGACCTAAGGGCGCGCGCACACAGAAAGCGGAGCGGAGCTGAGCTTATCAGCTCTGCGCTAACTTTACATTAAAATCCCCGGTGCTGCGCACACTGTGAGCTGAGCGGAGCTAGCTCACAGTGTGCGCAGCACCGGGGATTTTAATGTAAAGTTAGCGCAGAGCTGATAAGCTCAGCTCCGCTCCGCTTTCTGTGTGCGCGCGCACTGAAGTGGGGTGGTGGTGAAGTGGCTTTGGCCTGGTGATTAAGTTGCAAGTGGTGTGCCAGAGGAATGGCGCCGAAGTGGTTTAATGCGCACCGAAGTGTTAGGTACCACTTCGCTACATCGATTTAATACATGATATTTTCAATCAAAATGTGGTGGTCGGACGATGAAGATGCTGTTGCATGTGTGCAAATTATTAACCTTAACAATAAAAAAAACAATAAAGGAAAAAGTTCATTGGGTCCATCCACTGTGGTAAGAAAAAGCAAAATACGGCATTTATAATGTTTATAAAGGTGATTTACACCTGGAAGAAAATAAGTTTAAACTTGTTTGTAGAATGAACAAGGCAACATTTTGTAAATTACTAGAAAAATTGCGACCTATGCCCGTATACGTTTTTTCCCCAAAAAAAAAATTAAAACCTAAGTTGGCCGTGAAATGGCATGCCACTTCAAAATTAAACTTGTCGGAGACTAGTGGCAACCAAATGGGTTCCAGTCCACTTGCAAAACACCACTCCATCTCGATGCGCGCTGCCTCAATTGATTCCGTGTGATTAAAATATTTCACTAGCCACACCACCGCCACGCCAATTTCTCATCACCTCAGTGCGCGCCTTGCCTAAGGCGGGATTCGGCGCGTCAGCCCAGATAAAGGAGTTGCACTCGAGCGGGGAGGTGAAGATAGGACTTGTAGAATGTGGCCCTGGCTGTTGATAGAAGAAGAAATTTGCATCTCGGAAGAAATTCTAGGCATTGGATGCTTGTTTGCACTTCGTTTTGGAGGCGTTACAATCAACACAATTTTTACGTCCCAGACAAAAATGAGTTCATCCTTATTGATAGAGCTGGTCATATGAGTTTATGACACCGGTCTAGTCAGACTTTGTATTTTGGGGGAAGGAGGGATTATAAATTTCTGTGAAGAGATGGACAGCCTGTCTCTTTTTTCGGTCGATCTCTTCTTTGTATATGTCAATGTTGTCTTGCTGTCGGGGGCTCGATGTTATCAGCAGCCCTTCGCCCGATGTGCACTTCAGGGAGTAATGGAGGCCTATCTTCCAGCTTCCACAATTGCTTTGGCAGCCTTTTTTTACATTTACAAGAAATGGATTCAAAGTGGTTGGCACTGGCACGAGGCCACTCTCTGTTATTTTGGTTTGACCGGACAACCACTGCTGCACCAAAAGGAAAACTCTCAGTGAATGTTGTCGTGCTGCAGCTTTAGTGGAGGTAGTGAGACAATGTTGGTTTTACCTTTGTACGATTGTACTTTTGTAGGATTGTATTGCCTGAATCTTCAATATTTCAAGCTAGTCTCACGTCCTTTCCCATACAGAGCCATGAGAAACACGTTTCCTGCTTCGGCAATCTTGTTCTGGTGTGCATGAGCGTCTTTAAAAACATCAATGACTTGTTGAAAGTCATTCTTCTTCTGCAGGACTTTGAGAAATTTCAGTTTCCCTGATAGAAGAACGAAGAAGTGATGTCACAACCACGTGCAGGATCGATATATGGCTTTTTTCATCTGCAAGATGAGGATTCTAGAGGGCTTGAGACACCTTTCCTTTTCCTGGTTTAAAAAGAAGGCATTCTTTATACCAGGGGTAACTACACAGGCCAATTAAAATCACCAAAAGGTCAATATCTTTCCCTAGCAATGTCACCTATTCATTTGACGGGACCAACATTAGAGCTGTTGTGATAATTAGGATATCAGCACTCTCCACAGGTTGCTGTCTGTCAATTTGTGTGCATCATTAAATTTTTAGAGTTCTTGTTTTTGGAATTTGCAAGGAAACTTTCCTGTGAGACAGAGGGCACCATCGATTCTGTAAATGATATTGCAGCAAATCGTTTTCTTTGCGCTCTTCTCAATCGTTCTATTCATTTTGTGCTTTCACATGATTCGTCAGGGTAGCCATCGAAAATTGCAGCGTCATTTGATTTGTAGTTGGACATATGATACATGACTTTGAAAATTTCTACATAATGAATGACCCGAATGTAACAAAAACCCTCTGTCAGTGTTGTCTCACTTTTGCATAGTATCTCGTATTGTTCTGACAATGCGCGTTCTACTCGTGCATTATGAAAAATCTCATTCCATCGTCGTCTACTAACCTCTTCTCGACAAACAACGTTTTCAGCAGATTTTGTTGGTTGGCTGTCGGCCCGTTTGAACCTGGCCTATCATATTTGTTGTATGTGTTGCGTTTACATCCCGAACACAATGTGGAAACGCAAATTAGAGTTTATTTATAAGGGAAATTGAATACGGCAAACGTAAAGTAGAGCTCTATTCTACTTTGCGATTGCAATTCCAAATTTTAATAACCATTAGTCTACTAGAAGACACTTTTACTGTTACGGTATCGACTGGGTCCTTTAGGCTGGCCATGCACATACGGTTTCCGTGTTCGGTTTCCGTACTGGGGCACCCGAATGCAGACATTTCATACAAATAACTCTACACGTTCTTAAATTTTCCGTTCGGAAACCATTTCTGATATTCGGTTCGAAAGCCAAGAAGTGTGTTCGGGATGCCAAAAACCGAATGTCTGCGCTAGGCTCACGGAATTCCAAGTCAACAGAAATGAACACAACTGTCAAATCAAAAACAAATAATTTCTACATTTTCAAAGACACAAACCTTCGAACGTCAAATCATATGCCTTCATATGAATTTTCCAGAATTGAATTCAAAAATGATGAGTTGGCACATGACCTTAGTCAAAATAGCATAAAATAATGATTATTTCCCACGAAGGTATGCTTTTTGTAGGTAACAAAGTCCTGTACAAGCAAAGATAATCGCCTCCCAACCGCATCAGGCTGAAATTGTTTGCAAGTCAAATATCCTGCTTGAAACGACATTTTCTTGAACGGTTGCGGAAATTTATTACGAGTACAATAATGAGGTACGACGGTTCAGCAAAGAGAAATTTCACATAAAAACACTTTTATTCATTAGCATTAAAACCGTTATTTAGACAAGCATGTGGTTCAGTCCTCGTATATACACGCTCCTTGCCAGAGCTTCCTCCAAACAACTCCGCCTCGGATAATCAATTTCCATTTTAATGCCTCTTAATACTCACTTAAGCCTAGAAAATCTAACAGGCTCATCCTCATCTAATTATAATTTTGAGAGTTGGACCTTTTTGAAACAAAATCCATGCTTCTGGTGCTGGGTGTGTTCATTGGGAACTTGAAACTCGACTTTCCAAACAGGAAATTAACATGCGACACAGAAACACATAAAGAATTGAAAAAGGATTTGTTGAAGAAATTCAAAATTTTAATTAATTCTTCTATATTTGATGTGTAAGCTAGCATGTGTGTGCATGCGTGTGTTTGTATGCTACGCGTTTATTTCTAACAAATAAAAACATAAAACATAAATTTTAAAGCTTTACTGAACGAAAAATGATGACAAAAGGAGCGCAAACATAAAGATAATTTAAAACAAACAAAATGGAGAAGGGAGGGATGTTTTCTTAAATAAGGGGCTTTCGGGCTGTGGAGCAGCGCTAATATAGAATTTCACCATTCTTGTCGCAGTAAATTGATCCGCTCCATTCTCCGCTCTACAAACCGAGTGTAATTTTGATGAAAAACGCTTTCAAAGGCTTAAGTTATGTCGCACAGGAGCAAGACATGTGTACGCAATTGATTTTCTAGACGGGGGAGAATTTAAAACCGCTCTTTGACGGGTGAATAAAAAAAAATATTGCGTTATTTTTTCGTACTTCTTTTCGTGTTTTTGATGTTGGTGTGGCGGGGGAGATGTGTGTATGCTTTAGTGACGGTTATGTATATTGAGATTTATTACCATGCTTTTATGGTGACAGCAATCCATAATATAACAAAATTTATTAAAATATTTAGATTTGGTTTTACTTGCACAGGTATTATGTTACTTTAATTAAAGGAAAAATGCTTTGTAGCCTGTTTTCACAGCCTGAAATTGTTCAATTTTGAATAAATCAGCCAAATTCACTTTCAAATTTCTCGGTTTTTTATACATTTAAACCAGTTTCGAAATTAAAGCAAAATATCTAAATTACACTGAAATTAAGTAGCGTTTACGTAAACGTAACATTCGGCTGTAGTTCCATTAAGGCCCCTTTACATCCTAAATTCAAAGTAGGAGTGCAGCTCTGGAGCTCTTTTATCGCACAGAAATTTGTATGCTTTTCTCTCTGTTGCGCGAGAGTTTCGTAGCATAGCAGCATACAAATTGCTGTGCGATAAACGAGCTCCAGAGCTGCACTTCCACTTTGACTTTGGAATGTAAATGGGCTTTTAAACTCTATGATATAATTAGACGATCTATGATTTCGTTTATTACTCCCGTACACAAACCGTTATATAGATAAGGGATTGCAGGGAAGTGTGTGTTCTTTTCTCACTTTTGCTTCAGAAAATATGTCAGTCTCATCCGTTCATCACGCTAGCACACACATACATATAACATCGTACTCGAAGGTGTCTGTGAAAACTATAAGGAATTATGCTTTTTATTCTCTTTTATTGTACAACAAAATTCTCGTTTATGGTACAATATGCCTATGTAATATGTGCAATCTACATCATCCACAAAACCGGTTTGATGGATAGTGTAACTTACTCCAATTAATGAATTCCTGGCGTTATTGACATTTGTACCAGTTGCTCAGTTTTATTCAAAATTACTTCTTGTATAATATTAGTAGTACAAATGGTGACCCACAGTTTTTTTCCTCGTGGAAAAATGCTTGAATATCTATTCTTCAAAAAAAAATTTTTAAAAGGCTTTTTTATACTATGTACTTCAAAAACGCTTCTAAAGGGGCATTAAAAGGAGTGCTCCCCTCTGCGGATATGCAATGTTAAAAAATATATCGAACTGATATTAAAATAGATATTGCAGCATTCCATTTCTCGCTGGATCCCACCCCTTGTGCAAAGCTGACTTAGTAGGACTTGCCATTATGACCTTTTGCCAAAATATAAATTATAAACGACGTTACAGTCATTACCTTAACGAACATCATTTTTAATTTTGATATTTTTAGATTTCTCATTCTTTATTTTGTGTAGGATATTTTTATACGGATTTTTTAGATGTTTTCATAATCTAATAAAAATGAAGTTTTATCTGCACCAATTAAAATGCTCCGAAAAAAACTACTTACGACTCCACATTCACACTCAAAAAAAAACATCCCCAAAAACTGTCCCATATTTTTAGTATATTTTACTTTGATTTAAAAAAAAATCCCAAATTTTGTTTGCTTATTTTAGTTAAAATTGTTTGAGTCTCTTGCATTTGTATTTTTTTTATTTATTTTAGTTAATATGTTAAATTAAAATATTTGAAATTTGTTCATGTCAAAGTTGTGCTGTTTTTTAAGGCCTCAATTATGATCATTAAAATTTCGTTGATTTTTGCAGCACTCGGAGTCTCTAACTCGATTTCAGGTCTCAGGATAGTTTCTGTACGTAAATAAAAATAATTTTTTTTCTTAGAAAAAAAAACAAAAAAACCAAAAAAAAAAACAAAATGAAATCTTTTTTTATCCCCATTTTTTCTTATATTTATTTGTTTGTTTATTGTTATTATTAGTATTTTTACTTACTTACTTATAAATAAAAGTGTAAAAAAAATGTTTGCTTTTGATTCATATTTTCTGTAATTGGCGGGATTTTATGAGTTCATTTTATGCTTTTATAAATTTTTTCTTTGAGCATATTCTTTTTTTTTGCTTTTATTCTGTTTTATTTATTCTGCTTTTAGAGAGAGCATGATAACAGAGTTTTTTTATTAACCCGTCGTTCCGCCTACCCCAAAAAATTTCATTTCTTTATCGTAAATTTAGTTTGAGTATCAATGATTATTATTAAAAAGAGATTTTTGTTCTCATACACACATTAACGTTAATTTAGAATCACTAATTTATTATTATTATTATGATATATCTGCATGCTTAAGCGCCAGTATTTGCAGTAGATTTTCTTTATAATTATTAACTTTATATTATAAAATTAATATATCCTGCTACTTTATTACATATATTACTTACTATAAGTTGACAATAATTTGCCTCAACAATATAAAAGTAAATTAAAAACTTAAATCTTTACGAAACTTTTACTAAAATTAAAAAAAAAATACAGAAACCTGAATTCGATTTTTTATTATTAAATTTCTTTTATTATTCCATAGTAAATACATACACATATACACACATATTATTTATTTTTTTGAAACACACACAGGTAGGACTGAAATATTTGAAATATTAAGAAACAGCGACTTTTCATTCATCCATCAAAAAAAACATTTTTCGCTTTTTTTTTTATAAATTACATTTTTAAATTACTTAAAAATTACGAAAAATTACTTCAGTAATAATAATTATTCATTTTTTCTTTCATTATCAGCATGAATCTGCATGGCATTATAAAACTTGGACAAAAAAAAATAATTATATAAAAATGTGATTTTAAGTTAAGAAAAAGTTTTTATTTTAAATTAAATAAAATCAAGTTAAAATCATTTTTTTTAAATAAAACTTTTTAATTAATTCTTAAATAAAATTGTTGATATAAATTTTTAACGATAAAATTTTCTTTGCTTTTTATTCTGAAAAAAAAAAATTAAAATATATTCAAAATAATTTAGAAAAACTTTTTAACAAATTTCGAGTTTATATTTATAATTCAGGATTAAATTATGCGATGTAGGGTTAATGTGCGTCTTCATTGATGAGCGTTTAATGACAGGATATGTGTGGCTGAAGAAAATTTTTCATAAAAACATCAAGTTCATTAGAGACTCAAAACTTAATAATTAAGTTCACGGTATTTTGTTAATGAGTCGCTAATGCAATCGTCGTTTAACTTTGTAGGTACAATGAAATATTAATTTTCAATGAATTTTTTCGCTATTGCTCTCTCTCTCTTAATTCAGAAAAACATTTGCCGAATTGGGCAGAATGATGTCAGAAAAATAAAAACCGCAAAAAAGCTTGTGGTTTAGTCTTTATAATACAGACTTTCAAGCAGGAGTATGAAAAACAAAAATAAAAGGTTCGTTCAATCATTTCGCATATTATAACAGGAATTTCCAAATTTTTAAGTACATACATATATCAATAAGGCCTCTGTGCTGAAAGTCGAGTCGTATGGCGTGACCAGCCATTTGAGTTGAAGAAAGTGATGTTTCAGTCAATATCTCCTTTCCGACTCATTTTACGATAAAAACATTTATATACAAAATGAAACTAGAGAAAATTTCCTAGAATTTATGTAATAACCTTTTTTGTTGTAAAATCAATAGTTTTGGCGTAGAGGAGATATTGTCAAAAAACTTCTTTTATTCCCCATTTTTCCAATATGGCGGCCCGAGCGGCAAAGATACGAGGTGGCAAAGTTGAAATTTGGAAAGAACACATCGAAATCTATAAAATTAGCCATTTTCAAAATTCCCGGAAAACTTTCCAGGTAACCTCTTTTTTTAGAACCAAATAACTGTACTATAAGCGTGCAGCGCATTCCCAAAAAGTGCTCTTGAAATGGAAAAAGTGATGGAAATGAGATAACCGGTTGAAACCAATTGCAATCGATAGAGGATGGAAAAATGCATCTACAGTTGATTTTGGCCGAGGTTTAGACATTGCCAACATATAACAAAATCATAAAAATGCTGTTTGAACGAAATTTACACAAGGCCTATTATGTAAAATTAAATAAGAACGACTTGTTTCCAAGCCCTCCAAAAATATATTTCAAATGCGCCTCATGTTTTTATTTTAGTCTGTTTGTTAAAAGTTCCAGTTTATTACTTAATCTGCCACAAATGCCCCTTGGCATACGACATGAGAAGACAGCACTGCTACTATTTCTTACCAGACGTCAGAATCTCAAGAAGGTCTCTGTTTGTGTTCTAATTATTGTGTAGTTTGTGGTACAGCTTATGATTTAAAATAAAACCGTTTTCCTGAAAAGTTTTTCGTATTGTGTTAACATAAAAAACATCATATAAACCCGAAAGAACTCCCGCGCCGCCCCGAAGAATAGAACGCCAAACATTTCTTTTAATGCAAAAAAGTAATGGAATTTTTGATCTGGTATTTGGACGCCCTGACCCATAGAGTACTCTAACTCCTAATGTGCTTCCGCTTACTGTCTTATACCCTCGACAGACTAGCAGCCTTAATCTAGATTATGACGTCAGAATGACGTAAACTCCATTTAATTTCCATATCTTTTAGATGGTTCTGCGTCATTCTGACGTCATAATCTAGATTAAGTTTCTAGTCTGTCCCCGGTATTACTCTTACCTTGGGTAGCAAAAATCTCCATGTAAAGACAAGAAAGTTGTTCACGATGAAAGAATACCAGTGTAGACCTACAAACTTGTGAAACCGGTTCTGCTGCTGCTGAAGGAATACTAGTGCAGATTGAGCCATTGACTATTTTTCTCTGTTGAAACGATGAATTACATTGGGTACATTTTTCTTATTCGATTCTTCGTAACCATTTTTTTCTCGTTCGAGTCTCGACCAGGGTCTACAATTTTTCGAACGTAGAATCTTCTACATAATCACTCTAACACAGCGGTTTCCAAACTAGCTCAAAGGGGGGCGCGGACGATTTTATCTTTTTGAGTCAAATTTTATTTTTCTACTTAAATTTTATTGTGTCTTTTTTATTATACATCTCATCGCCATCTAGACCTTCGGTATTTCAACATTGAATAACTCTGACATTTTTTAGCCGATTTCGACAAATGTACAAAATTCTGAAACGTCATTCAGTACCATTTTAGGTATGAGCCAGCTCACATCGAAAAACGCGCTGAAATTGTAGCGCTTTACATTGAAAACAATTTTTCAATAGTAAAAACTGTGCTTGCTTATCGTAAAAAATATGGGAGAAATTCGGCGCCTTCAGACAACACAATTCGTAGTTTGGTGAAGAATTTCTTTGAGTACCCTCCACCCTCCAGTGAAGTTGTTAAAGCGGTAAGAGATCCAAATGTGAATCGCCGCCGATCTCAAGAGTTAAGCGTGAGTGGAACGACTCTAAGGAGGATTATAAAGCATGATCTTCATCTCTTCCCATACAAAGTGCAACTTACTCAAATATTGTTGCCAACGGACAAGTCGCGTCGCTTGCAATATGTAAATGCCGTCTCAAGAATGATCGATGGCGACCCGAAATTGTGATGACGGACGAAGCTCATTTTACACTCTCTGGCGGAGTCAATAAACAAAACTATGGAATTTGGGGAACAGAGAACCCATACGTCATTCACGAAACACCACTGCACGACGAGAAAATCGCTGCTTGGGCAGGAGTGCGCTCAAAAGCCATCATCGGACCATTTTCTTCAAAGTTCGAGAAACCCTCGACCATTGACGAACTAAAAGCTAACATATGAGCCGAAGTACCTGCTATAACGGCCGAAATGCTGGCCAATGTTATGCAGGATGCGATGCGCGAAAAAGAGCTGCTTTTTGCGAATCAAAGCTCCAAAAGTTGGTTAGATCATCGCTTTTACCATCATTGATAGATGGAGGAATTCTGCGTTCATTGGTACCTTATTCATGAAAATACGTTACACCGTTACAAAAATACAGGGTGGTAGGTAAAACTCTATCTTTGTACACTTCTGACCGTATTACTTAGAACGGACAAAGATTTCGAACTAGACTTGGGACTTTTTAAGAAAACAATTTCGGAATCACAAAAAAAACATGGCCCCCGGAGATATCACTTTTTGGAGAAAAAGTCACTCAAAAACTGGTTTTTTCGAAAAAAAATTTCATTAATCAATACGAAACGTTATTGCCTACAAAAAATCCCTCTTGTCATTTTTTCGAAAATCTAACCCTTTCGAAGTTATTCAAGGTCAAAGTTTCCAAAAATCACTTTTCGGCCAAAAAATACATTGAATAATTCGGGAAGGTCAAGGTTTTCGAAAAATTTCATGAGGGGTATTTTGTAGGTAATAATATTTCGTATTGCTTGATCAAAAAAAAATTCGAAAAAACCAGTTTTTGAGTGATTTTTTTGCCAAAAAGTGATATCTCTGGCGGCCATGTTTTTTTTGTGATTCCGAAATTGTATTCTTAAAAAGTTCCAAGGAAGCTGTGGTACAATTTTCAGCCATTTTGGAATATTGTCTTCTTTCGTGCGTTTTTTTTTGCTAGTTTCCCCGGACTAGCACCGTAATTCGTATAATTTTATGATAGCGACTGAATCTTTCAATGTTAAATAGGGGTAGGTACAACAATTGGTTTTTCATTTTTAGCAGTCTGTAAGCATAATAAAGCGTTTTAGGTCTGACAAAAAATGAATACTTGGCCAATACTTGTCATCCTGGACAAGCCACTGTGGTCCGTGAAGCTATGTAGAAGGAAATTTTGAACGTTCCTTCGTGGTAACTCTCCTTAAATGAACAGTTGCATTAAAAACTCCTGCTGGTATCTCCTAAAAACTTAACTACAATATATTTTGGTATGAATTCACCAGTGATATTTCGAATGAAGTTCTTAAAATCAAATACATACTGTCAAATGGTCAGTAGTACACGTGTATACTGACTGAGACTGTTACTTGTTCAGTAAAACCAAAAAGATTTCGTCCCATTGGCCCCTGTTCTGAAAGTCGAGTCGTGTGTCGTGACAAGTCGTTTGAGTTGAAGAAAGTGACGTTTCAGTCGAATTATGACTTTCAGTACAGGGGCCTAAATTCAACTTAGCACTGTGCTGAACATCGTTGTTCGACTGAAACGTCATTTTCTTCAACTCAAACACCAACCCGATTCAACTTTCAGCACAGGGGCCATTGTCTTTTTCTACCTTCAGTCTCCTTTGTCATATGTTACACAAATAAGCTGGGAAGGAAGAAGATCTAACCTCGAATACTCGTGGGGGTTTCTTGTTCCACTCACTTTTGTCTTGGTTTACCATGTAATTCACCATTCCTATGCCAGTGAAATATGTAGAAAATTCTATTTTGATACTTTCAGCTTCCACCCCCGAAGGCGAGGTTTTTCTTGAAAATAATTGCAAAAGAAGAAAACGTGATTTGACAAATGCGTAGCTGTTTGGTTAGCTGCTATTAAAATAATTTTGTCTTTGAGGGCTTAAAATTATGGGGGTTTGAAGTGGGCCTACTTAAACCTCTCCTCTTACCTCTTCTTTTACAGCATCCAAAAATACCCACGTCATACCGCTTTCCACTAAAAATTAGTTTCTAAATTTGAATTTGCGCGTTAAAAACTTTTTAATTGGGAATTAATAGTTTCTGAGATATTTTCTCTTGACCTTTTTCACTTTTGACTTTCGCCGAGGAAAAGGGCGTAAGCCCGCACTTCCGCTACTGAAGACGCCTTTTATTACCGGGGCTCAATTTCCGAAAATGTTTGTCAAATTAATTTCCCAATGAATAACAAATATTCTAACTAAAAATACCCAATGATAAACGTAATAATAGCAATCAGCAGGACCTTATGGACCGACATACAAATACACATACAAGTCTTTTATGAAAGGTTACAGCAATGAGGATGACTTAAATGTGTAATTGATAGCGGAGTATTTATAGAACAAGATTGAACCGGATACACCATTATTAATTAAACAATTTTCAGTCTTCCAGTTTCCTTGTTGCTACACGGACAAAATATAGGATTCTGTCGTTTCTTCTCTGTCTCTCTCTCTGTCTTTCACTCTCATCCCCCTATACATTTATGCCTTGAAGTGATTAATTATCAAAGCGACTTTAGAGGAAGGAGAGTGTAATAAATTTTGTGTAGGCGCATTAGAGAACAAAATGTGGTGGCTACAAGTCGAACAAAAATCCTGCCCCTAAATGCCCCAATTTTAGCCTTAACGCAAATATTGATCGAATCGAATACCAAAGCGCCCTATTCCATTCCCCGCATTTATTCTGGTTTGTTTGTCCTGCGGGAAATTGAGTCAATTTTTTTTTTGCGAAGAGAAGGAAAGTAAACGGGAGATTTTTTTTCTTATTGTGTATAATATTTACTCCCAAGAAAAAAGTGTATGTTTCCAAGGAAGCAAATTTTTCAGAAAACTATAATTAATTCCTGAAAAGAAGACTTTTTACAACAAAAAAAAGAAAACAGAAAACCTTTTTCCTCTTAACGCCTTGAGAGGGTCCTTTCTTTCGTCCTTCTATTCTGCAAAACTCGTTGCGAACGTTTATGGTGTTTTTTCCAATTTTTTTTTTAAGTCCTGACACTTTCCTATTGAATATTTAACATCCTTGCGACATTTTCATCTGCAGTAAGAATTTAAAGGATCAAAATACAACGACAGCGTCAACAACTTAAATAAAATGGGTAAAAAAAATTGACAAGGACACAGACATTAACTTTCGAGCAGTCAGTCATTTATCATAAAACACTTATTTCGTTCTGGAGATTACAAAACTTTTCTATTGTGAGCCGGGGATGTATTGTCAATTTATATACGAAATTCATTGGCATATCCCTCTTCACTTGGATTATACACAGAAGGGACAAGCAGAATTATTTTTAATATATGTTTTTTGGAGGAGCAAATTCTCCGGGGAATTGAACTGAATTTTTTATCCTGGCATTATATACTAAAGGACTTGAAGCTTTTCAGTTCGTTATATTGGTGGTGCCTTTATTCTGCACAAGACACGACATCATCCATCGCTTGTGTAAGCAAAAAGGTCGATTGTTTACGGTTTTGGTATAGGCTTTACTCTTACCTTTTTTTATTCCTATAGCTACACACAAATACATATCCAAAAAAAAAGGTGGATACAAAATTTGATAATAATAACGTATCATTCAATAGCTTCAGACTAGACGGTATAACAAAATTTTCGCTCAAATAGAATACATGTGGAGAGGGTATGGCGGGTGGGCCTCAATTTTGTGAAAATTGGATTTTATTTTGTTTTATAGAATTTTATTTTGTAAGCTTCTTACTTTTGTGAAAGATCCGTGCTTGTTGATAAGTATAAATGAAAATATTGATAAAAATACGTCCGTGGGGGGTTTTTAAGAAGCATTCATCAGATTAGGTTAATGTAATAAAACATACTCAATATAGACTTTTTTTAACAACTCAAAAATATTAAGCTGTACCAACGAAAATTTCGCTTTTCAAATAAGAATGTAGATTTCCACAAATTCTATTGATATTGTATTAAATTGACACAATGCCATAGCGCCATAAAAAACCATGTGTATTTTTGTGGCAGGAAAACAATTGAAGACTCCAACTCCAAAGCTGCTTCCTTCCATTTTGAAAAATCAGTATAGTAGAGAGAAATTGTCATATGATAGTGATGTAGTTGGGAAGTTGGATTTTTTTGTTTTTTTTCTTTACATATATTAAGATAAAGCGAAAAAAAAATTTCTGCAAAATCGGTCCTGTGCTGCACGAGAAAATTGCATAAATGTCCATTTTTGATGCATTTTGAGTGCATTGCTACACTATTTTTTTTAATTTCTCCAGTTCTGTTGGTCGTAGATCAATAAAAAAAATTGGAAAATACTCGTAAATGAATAGACTATCGAACTGATTCGGTATAAATACTTTAAAAATGAATCCTAACCTCAAAAAACCAAAATGTATGAAATTTTGTTTTATTTTACTAAAAATGCAATAAATAACGGGAAAAAGTTCGGATTTTGATAAAAATTGGAGAAAAGATACGTGGTTGAAATTTCAAAAAAAAAATTTCGCTTTTTACGGCAAAAATTGGCAGTTTTCGAAAAAAATTAAAAGTTGGATACCAATCAGCCTTCAAAAAAGTTATGGAGGAATATCCGCAATTTGCGAATACATGGCAGTGATGATGACAAAATTGCTATGGACCATAACCTTCTATATTTACAAGCCATGAACAAGAAAAATTTTGAGAGCGAATTTCTTCTCAATCGGACCACAACTCGGTGAAGTCACGTTATGTTGTTAGTGTAATTTGGAGAATTTGGTAGTCCGATTCTCTCAATATCGATTCTTGTTCATGGCTTGTAAATATAGAAGGTTAATGGACCCAAATTTGCTAAATAACTTCTTTGTGGATAGGAGCGTTCAACATTCTGATATTCTGTGTCAAAATTCAAATGACCTGGCTGATGTGGGGGTTGGATTTAGATGCACTGAGGCTTCTGAAATACTTGACTCTATCAAGTCAAATGCCACAGGACTCGACTCTTTAATTCCTGAAATTGTTAGTGTCTTTTATTGTGAGTCATCTAGTTCATATTTTCAACGTTTGCTTGACTACCTTCCAATTCCCGACTGAGTGGAAGAAGGCATTGGTACTTCCTGGCACCTAAAAAATCATCCCCATCTGAGCCTGGTGATTTTCGTCCTATCACTTTACTGTGCTTCTTTGCGAAAGTTTTGGAAAAAGTTATGCACAACCAAATAATGGAATTTGTCAAACAAAACCATCTCTTATCCAAATGGCAGTCTGGTTTTCGACCGAATCACAGCTGCGAGACAGCCTTATTAAAAGTTACGTCGGACATCCACGAGGCGCTCGATAAGCTGTATTAGTTCTGTTGGATTTTAGCAAAGCGTTTAACTCGGTAAATCACCAAAAGCTGCTTAGTAAGCTTAATAGGAATTTTAACTTTTCATCTTCGTCTGTGAAGCTTATAAGTAATTTTCTGACTGGCAGATCCCAAGTTGTTAAAGCGGGAAATGACTACTCTTCCGCTGTGTCTCTTTATTTGGGTATGCCTCAAGGCTCAATTCTTGACCCACTTTTATTCAGCCTGTACATAAATGACGTCCCAAAAGCAGTACGAAATTGTGCTATCCCACTTATATGCCGATGATGTCCAATTATATCTCACTCGTCCGATTGGGCTGATCGAGGACTGTATTGTGCGAATAAACCCTGCAAATATTACGACTCGAAAACGAGTCGCGAAATCTTCGAGGAGACTTCGAGACGAGAGTCGTTATCGAAACGATATCGATTTCTAAAAGACGAAAACGGAATGCTATAGCAAATCGCTTTGACGACTCGATAACGACTCGTAGTAGCGACTTAAAATCGAAGAGCTCCTTATTCATTTTCTTTGATGGGCGGGGAGAAATTGTAGAAAAAATATATAGTACAGCTCCTAGAGATTTCTTCTGAAAAAAATTGTAAGTTAATGAAATTTGGAATGGTGGGAGTTTAGCAATAGGAGAAAAGGTAACCGTTGAGTTCCGGGCCATACTTTGTGAAAATCAAGAGAAAATTCGATTGAACGGATTGTCCGACGCTTTCCCGGCCGTAACTCGGGACAAACGTCGAAATTGCAAAAAAGTCAAGAGAACAAAAATAAAGCTATGAAAATTCTCGACAAAAAAGTTCCTATAAGCTTCTTCCGGAAAACCTTACGTTTGATCGGAAAATGGAGGGTAAAGAAAAAAATTATGAAAAATTATTTCGAATTTATATTGTTTTCTTTATGCAGGGTGTCCCACCTAAAGTTACGAAGCGGCCGGCTGTGGATAGGTTTTGGATAGACGAACAAAAAATCGTATGGGAGCGGGAGGGAAATCGTAACGGTTTAGCCGCTAGGGCGCTTTGAATTTTTTTTGTAGAGGTTTACATATCACCCTGTATGTTTGTAATCCTATGACATAATTTCATGAATAATGCAGCAGTATACGCAAAATACTCTCACCTACCTAAAACTGTAAAAGCGAAGGTTCTACCCGACTAACTTCCAGAGTATCAATTGTATCAATTGTTCTCAGGCATTAGTAAAGGCGAGACAATTAGCGCTAAAAAATCGGTCCACTTATTTTCGGCATGATACTGGTTACGGAAGCGAGTGAGAACACCCCCATTTTAGAATCCTAACCTTTCCTTTTCCTAGAATCCTTTCTATTTTTAACTCCATAAAACCGGACTACGCAGCTCGCGGAAAATTCCTGATCCCTTAAAATTCGTTCAGCCCTGAAAAAACGTCATTAAATGAAATATAAGAAAATTCCGATCGTTGAACGTATGTAAAAAAGTTTATTCAAGATCAGATACATTTTTTATCCTAACTATTTTTGCGGTAAAGGTTACCGTTTATGATTAAATGGACGAGTCGAGAACCAAGATTTTAGCGAGTGATTCTCGAATCGTAAACGAATCGTTAAAGCGACGAGTCGAGAAACAAGTTTTTGGCGAGCAATTCTCGACTCGTAAACGAGTCGTTTAAACCACGAGTCGAGAAAATGTTTGCCGGGAACGTGGACCTGCAATGTGTTCATGAATGGTCTCAGATCAATGGTCTCTTGCTTAATCCATCTAAATCAATCTGCTTAGCTATTTATAGAAACTTCATGGACACAAGAGACTTACCACCTGTCGTATTAAATAATGCCGTTATTGACTATGTGCATTCTGCAAAAAGTTTGGGTGTTCAACTGAACTCCAACTTTAGTAGTCCAGTAGAAATAGGGTTCGAACAACAAAAAAATTCGTTACAGCAATCTGACAGTGGGATGTTGTCGAACAAGCTCTTGTAAAAGAGGGAAAAATAAATCGAACCGACAGCGGTTATCCGGGGAGGAATGGGGGGGTTTTTAGGGGTTGAAAACAGTTTTTCGCAATTTCTGGCTAAACTGTACATTCTATCGAAAAAAGTTAAAAGTAAAAGTTGTAGGAAATCAAAAGATCTACAACTTTTGTATTTACCATTTTTCCCTAAATTCAAAATTTTTCGAGAAAATGGCGGAAAACCGGTTTTTCGGTTTTTTATTTGTTTCTTTGACAAAAAAATTTCTATGAGGCTGAAACTTGGGCAAAAGATACCTGTTAGTGTTGCAAAAATGCAGTAATTTTTTCAGACGGAAATATTTAGAGGTTGTTGTTAAATTTAATTTTTTTTAAAAAAAAAGGGAAATTTTTAACTGCGATTCCTCTTAAAACTACATGTCCTACGGAGTTCTGTTTTGGCACACTTACTCGTTGTTACGTCTACTTCCGATAAATGGTAAAAAAAGGTATACTGCAATGGAAAAAATGGCCACACTTGTGTTTAAATTGCTTTAATTTAGAAAATTGCTCAAATGCTGAACTTCCACAAATTTCTATAGACGAAAGTGACTCGGAAGAAATGGAAACAGATCAATGTACTGTGACTGAAACAGTGCTCAATGAAACTGTCGAAAACACTGAAGAATCGTCCAGTTTTATGGCATCTGATGAAGAGAATTTGCAACACTCTGCAAAGAGAGCAAGATTAGAGAAAAATTCATAAAGAAGACTTTAATGCATATTTTTTTCAATTTGGCGTTTTAAGCATGTTCAAAAAAATATTTAATTTTTTTTACCCCATTTATGTATTTCATGCTGTTAATATTTATGTATTTGATTTTGGATCTTGTATCAGTTGGAAATAAATGGTGGAGTTTTTTTTGTTCAATTGAATTTTTCTCCACTCAAAACAAGGTGAATTGTGTTTTATTTAATATGTAGTACCGATTTCCAGAGTGTTCCTAAGCTATCGAAATGTAATTAATACAATGACGTATTATTTTTTTACAACTTTCATTTATAAAAATACTATTATTATAAACTTGTTCCGTGCCACATGCAAATACTGTCTTATGATTAAAACCCACTCTCGAAAACCCGTATCATTGTAGATCCACTCTATTACCTATTCTATGAATACATGCTGTTCAGTTAATTTTGGATTTCCAGTAAAAAACAAAAATTGTTCGTAAATGCATATTTGGGATGTGCATTTCTTACGTTTTGTTTGATAATTACAATCCTATGTACGACCATCGTAGAAGGCACTAAAATGCACACTATACTTTTTTGTTAATTAAATAAAGTAAACATAACAATGGCATCTATAATTTGTTTCTGAATAATCGTCGTTAACGTGAATATAACAATTTTCCGGCCATTTTTTCCATTGCAGTATACCTTTTTTTTACCATTTATCGGAAGTAGACGTAACAACGAGTAAGTGTGCCAAAACAGAACTCCGTAGGACATGTAGTTTTAAGAGGAATCGCAGTTAAAAATTTCCCTTTTTTTTTAAAAAAAATTAAATTTCACAACAACCTCTAAATATTTCCGTCTGAAAAAATTACTGCATTTTTGCAACACTAACAGGTATCTTTTGCCCAAGTTTCAGCTTCATAGAAATTTTTTTGTCAAAGAAAAAAATAAAAAACCGAAAAACCGGTTTTCCGCCATTTTCTCGAAAAATTTTGAGGTTAGGGAAAAATGGTAAATACAAAAGTTGTAGATCTTTTTATTTCCTACAACTTTTACTTTTAACTTTTTTCGATAGAATGTACAGTTTAGCCAGAAAATGCGAAAAACTGTTTTAAACCCCTAAAAACCCCCCCATTCCTCCCCGGATAACCGCTGTCGGTTCGATTTATTTTTCCCTCTTTTACAAGAGCTTGTTCGACAATATCCCACTGTCAGATTGCTGTAACGAATTATTTTTTTTTCTTCTCATTTTTACGACTAATTCTACTGGACTATAGTTGCTGCGGTTATGTTCGTTTAACTCGGGGTAAAATTTATACTAGCTTAAGGCAGCTGTGGATTAGCTCGGTTAGTGTACCTCATGGATTACGACTGAAGTTAGTTAAGACAGTCGTGTAATTCTCGCTTTCGCGAGCGCTCTTTCTTTGTTCAGGCGTAGGTGGAATTCTCTTCCGAGATATGTGCAGAGGATTGCAGAACAAGTTGATCAGGAATGCAGAATTGTAGTTATGTTTGTGGAAGCTAAACATGTCATTCTCTAAATTTCTCTTGAAATTATTTGGAATTTTAGCTCATAGCTTTAGATTACTCATTAGTGTTGTTTTACTTCAGATTCTGGTACTATTACTAATATTATTATTATTATTACTTTACTGTTATTATTACCGTTCTTTCACTCCTGCTGAATCGTATTCTCCGACTATTTTTCAACGAACAGAAAATATTCCTTTTGTTAAATCCGGCTAGGGTCCACTTTTTTTGGGTGTTTTATTAATTCACACACGAAAAAATGGCCGATGTATTTTTTCTGCCACTATTTTTCCGGGAATGTGGAGTACTTAAAGTAAATTATACCGTCAAAACGAACTGGTTAGGGCAACATATTTTTTCGGTATCCCAGGATGAACATACAAGCAACGAAGAAGGCTCAAACTTCACTCCTTTCGATCTTCGCTGCCGTTCAATGCAAAAGCGTTCTCGCTTCTGGAATCTCTTTTTAATACTAACAACTGTAGAATCTTCTTGCTGAAGACGATTAACACTGAAGTGGGAACTACAATGTGGCGCTGGCGCTGGCGCTGGCGCTGCTGCACTTCTTGGCGCTGGCTTTTACTCTGGCGCGCGCCATGTAGCTGAGTGCAACTACAATGCGTGGCGCTAAGTCATGTCAAAATTTTAAAAACGGATGAAGCGGATTGGTTCTGTTTGAGGCTTAAGTTAGTGGAAATGGGGCAATGCAAAAAAAATTCATTGGAAATTATTTTTTTTACAGGAAAAACCAAAAATTGATTAAATACGAATGTTTTTTGGGATACTTTTGACTTCAGCGCCCTCATTTATCAAAATTCCCAACTGGCTGGTGTACTGGCGCGCACCAAAAGTAGAAAGTAGGCAAAAGTGAGCGGCAGCGCAAGCACCACGCGCCAAGGCCAGCTACACATTGTAGTTGCACTTCGGGTGGGCTACGTTTTTTACTTTTGACAGCTTGCGATACAGCGCCAGCACCACGCGCCAGCGCCTCATTGTAGTTCAGCCTTAAAATTCATCGAGCCCTAGATCGAACTGGAGGCGCCGGCCAAAAAATATCTTCGATCACATGCTGAGATGGGGATTGAATGGTGAAAGTCATCCACAAAGATTAGAGGATGGAGTTCCGAAATAGAGCCGTTTCGTGCAGGATAGGATGGACATAGCAGGAACTATTCGATTTTTACTTGTTCTTCACTAGTTTGATCCATTCAATCGTCTCAACAGTTCACCCTTAACCAGATTGCGGATAACTCCCATGCAGACTAAAAGAACCCACCAAGTCTGATTTAGAACACTTCAATACACCAAATCAACACACTCCATGGCGTCCCATTATTATGCAATAAGTTTTGAGGGTACTTGAAAAAAAACCCTAATTTAATATAAATTCCAAACTACTTGTGAATGTCATTAGGGTACGCCAGTGACAAAAAAAATCTCCCCCCCCCCATCCATGACTTTAGGCATAAAACATTCAATCAATCCCGATATCCAGTCTTAACCCCACTCTCTCCCCCCTTCGAAATACATATTTATTTGAAATTCATTGAAAATCAATTTTCTGTGAATATCCACTCAAATAGATGTAATTTCTCCCATGGAACTCCAGCTCAGTCCTCATACACGCCAAATTTGTGTCATGTAGGAATTCAAGATTAAACCTCGGCACAAGCTGAACAACGCAAAGGGGTGGAAAATGCAAAATATACGTCAAAATGCTCCACGGGCGCTGCTGGAGGAACTTTAAACGCCAAATAAAAAAAGGGTATTTGGAAAACATTTCAAGGATAAAAATAAATAAAGGACAAAGGGACATGGTCTAGGTGAGGCACATAAAACAATTTTTTTTTGTGACAAAAAATGTTGCAAACATCACAGGGATGAAAAATTCCAGGGGGCGTTGAAAAGTTCAGAAGGAATCTGTTTGGGGATTTATTCACACAATCACAAAAAGGAATTTGTAGTTTTTGTAGTAGTTGCTGTGGTTTGCTGGGGGTAAGAACCCTAATTCATTTTTTTGTGATAACCTATTCATCAAGTTCGTTGGTTTGGTTTTATCAACAAGACGATGTTGTATGCAAAGATTTATTGTAGTCTGTGGAAGGATTTACATGACTGGAATGGGTTTTAAAATTCGAATCAAGATCTTTGACTCCCACATGCTACAAAATATTATAATGAATGGTACTTGACTTGGATATTTGCTGTACAGCAGTAGTTTGGGTCTGACTTACTGAATTCCAGTGAATATAGAAATTTATAAGCTGTAAATGCAATCTACTACTATTTTAGTTCTACTCCGATTCTACTTTAAACGACACACTACAAAATGGACGAGTTTACTTTAGGACTCGTGAAATGTATCAATTGACCGAAGAGCTGGATATTGCGCGAGCATTAGAAAAGTTGCAAGAAAGCCGCAACATTGATATAGCACAGAAGGCATGTCAAATGTTGAGTACATTGCGATGCGATCGACCAACTTCATAATAGCCTTGTTTATCTTGGAGAAAATCATCGGAAAAACATTACTGCTTTATGCAAGATTTTGCCACAAAACTGTCTAACTTGTGCTAACACAGAGATTGACGAGTGCATTCAGCGCCCGCTCTAGCAATTATGCCACCCTGGACAAAAAGGCAAATTTCCGCCCTTTTAGAATATATGTATATTGGGTGATTCATTTAGAGCTACTTTTTTCAATTGTTCTCGCAATACGGCCATGGTTTCACGGCAAAAAAACCGCTTTGTTGGAACCTAATGTCGTCGGGATCACGGGCTACAATTTCAGGCTGCTGCCACGATCACGGACGCCATATTCACAGCTACGTTCCGGCCAACTTCATTTTTCAAGAAATATGGACCGATGATTTCACTAGCCCATAAACCACACCAAGCCGTTGTTTTGTCTGGATGTAGTTTTGCTCGTTCACGTAGCCATTAAGCCAGAACTGGGCTTCATTGATGAACACAATTTTGGTCGAAAACCTTGGACCTTCTCTTCTTCTAATAATTTGTTGACGCTGTGACAGCCGCTCTTTCCTTGATGAACTATCAAACACTACTAAACAAAAATACCATGACAGTTTGACACAACTCACGCATGGTCTGACGTAATATCAATACTGATGAAGTACCTCTAAACGGATCACCTGATATACATATTTTTTTTTAAATAAAAGTATATATTTTACTACAATTCTAAACAAGTCTGTTCAGCTAATGGCATTATGTAGATGGTATAGTCATCATAGGGCGCGTTTAGGCCCGAGTTATTTTAACTCTGGTAAATTAGCGTTGTTAACTTAGCACCATTTCTAGCATGCCATTTGACTGTTCTCATTTTACAGCTAATAACAAGCAAAAATAATAACATTTCTCATTTTAGAAATAATAAAAGCTAAAAAATGAATAATAATGATAATATCTTCATGCTGTATTGAAATATTTCTAAATTATTTGCTTACAACAAAAATTTAAAAGCAAACGTCAATTCATTTTGGCTGTGCTATCTTTTAGCTAAGCCAAAAAGCAGAAATAAGTTAGCTAACAGCGCTAAAAAAATTGCTTTTTATGCCGTTGTTAACTTGCCTAGCTCAGTTAAATTAACTTCGGCCTAAACGCGCCCATAGGCAGGACAATGGCTGCAGCAAAGAAAGCTTTGTGGCGCTAGAAAAACCAGCATCGAAATCCAGACTTATCATCAACGGGAATAAGAGGAAATATATGTGGATCCCTAATAGAAATAGTAGAGGAAGAACAGGACACAATTTTAGTCTGGAGCTATTTTAGGCTGGATCCCCAATTCTAAACATTTACCAAAAATTCTCCGAACGATAACAGTAAATGAAGAGGTTGTCTGGTGAAGAAGATACAACCACGTGTTGTACCAAATATACAAAGACCCCCATAAACAAAAGAAATCAAGATTCTCAATGAGATTGCCTGAAGAGGCGCCCCCAAAAATCCTGTTCATCCAAACGCCTGAGGGAAGAAGGCCACAGCCACAACGAAGATCTAGAAAGGGATATAAAGACGATATAGAAATGGACTTACGCCCAATTGAGATTACCTACTGGAAAAACAAGACGCAAGACTGAGAACGTTGGAAGAAGATTCTTGAGGAGGCCAGGGCTCTCAGAGGGCTGTGAATCAAGAATTGTAAATATTTTTAATTTCTAGACATAAACAGTATAAATCGCTGTAAATTTTTAACGAATGAGAAAACCTATATGTGAATATTTCTATTAATTGGGTATTTAATACATCAATATTTTTTTCACACTTACAGCCGAAATGCCGCCCTCGACAAATGTCCGGGTTGCCCTAGAGCGGGGGCTGGTGCATTACAAGGTATGCAACAGTTCTGCCATAAACAAATGCAGCAAATGTCAAAGCTGAGTTTAAAATCTGGCAAGAAGTGTGAAAGAAGTCATGTGTATGCAAAAGGCTCGAATCGAGAAAAACGCGACCAAAGTTTTGAAAATAATTCAAACCGACGTATATAACAATGACAATTGATACATATAACATCGAAGGTGTAAAAGAATTTATATACTTAGGGACGCTAATCTCTAAAGATAACGACACGACGGCAGAAGTCATAAGGAGATTGGCGCTGGGAAATAGATGCTATTTTGGGCTACGTAAACACTTCTTAACAAGGAACATATCAAGGAGGACTAAAATTAAACTATACAGAACCCTTATAAGGCCAATACTACTGTATGGATCCGAAACCTGGACACTAAGAACTAATGAAGAACACCTCCTGGGGTGCTTTGAAAGAAAAATCCTGCGCACAATATATGGAGGAGTAAACGAAAATGGTGTTTGGAGGAGAAGATACAATCACGAATTGTACCAGTTGTATAAAGATCCGAACATCATAAAAACTATAAAAATTAGCAGAATTCGATGGGCAGGACATGTTGAACGTAGCAGTGATGACAGCATAACAAAAATTATTATGAACAAGAGACCAGACGGACACAGAGGCACAGGACGTCCAAAAAAGAGATACACAGATAGCGTAGAGGAGGATCTACGAACCCTAGGTATAAGAAATTGGAGACCCCAAGCCAGGGACAGACAGTTCTGGAGGAGGATGTTGCAGGAAGCCAAGGCCAATAACAGGCTGTGGAGCTATTTATGATGATGACGTATATAAAGTGAATTCCCAAAGTGATAACTAAAAAGTACAATCAGTCTAAAAAAATATTAACGATAAATATGAATATTTTATATCAAAAAATGGATGCAAATTTTCATATAAACGCGCTGTAATAACAGCGCTAAGAGCGCTGCGAAAGCACTGGACCACTGTGACGCGGTCTGCACTGCCTCCTAAAAGTTGGCGATTCTTCCCGTCTCAAGGGCAACTCCGGATAGAACATTTTCTTACAAAAAGATTAAAACCCTATCTGCCGGATGCCATATCTCAGGACAGAGTGAATGGTTTTAAAATTTTAAATAATGTATTAAAATAGAAATGCATTTTTACTATCTAACTTTTTTAACTTCCCAGTTTATAGGGAAGTTATTTTAATCGGTCCGATAATGGAAATCGTAATTTGCGAAGAAGTATGTGTGTGTGTATGTGCGTACCTATGTGGTCATTTTTTCCTGCACGATCTCGCGCGAACCAAAAAACATATCGACTTCGTTGAGGTACCGATCGAAGCACATTAACCGAAATATGATCTGAAAAGATTTTCATAAAATTCGGTCGAGTTGTTTTTTTGTTTAAACGATGTAAGTGATTTTTGTACCTGCATGATTTTGCGCGAACCAACAATGGTACCGACTTCGTTGAAGTGCCGATCATAGCGTATTACCGAAGGTACAATGTGAAAAGGTTTTCATAAAAATCGGTCGAGCCGTTTTTTGTGTGAACGGAGTTCGTGATTTTTGTACCTGCCCAATATCGCGTGAACCAAATATGATACCTACCTCGTTGAGGTGCCGATCGACGCGTATTAACAAAAACAACAAAAAAATTTAAAAATATTTCATAACATTCGGTCAAGCCCTTTTTTTGTTTAAATGAAAACAAACGTACTTTAAAGTAACTTTAAAATTGTGATACCGGAAGTAACGAATCACACGTATGATTTCAAGTTTGTAAGAAATATGTTTTATTAAATTTTTCTTTAATCTTGGTTTCGCCTAGTCCGATTGTGCTTTAAAAAGGATATTTTAAAACAAGTTAGTATTTTCCTCAGGAAAACAATCGAGGCTCCCATATCCAATTGTTTAGTCAGCTTATAGTGGTTTTCTATTCTTAACTAAAATGTTTACATCATAATTTATTCCTTCTTACAACTAATTCCTACACTTAACCTGATTACTTTCAAACCCAACTTTCGCACCCTTTAAATCCGTCAACTGAATTGAAAAGTACCGCCAAGTATTAAAATAAAATCCCTTTAAGTAAATTCACTTAATTAAATTAATAAAGGCATTGTGTTTGCCCTTTTCTTATATAAAACCACCGTAAAACTTAACTTGTAAAATCCCATTTCTTCACTTTTGCCAAGAATTTAATATCAACCTTGATGTTTCTGCCACATGCACACGCACGAAAACTTTGCCCAAGTTAACACCACCGATATCTATGTCGAAGCCAGCAAATTAAAGCCAAAGTATACTTTACAAGATAAACTAAACCGAAAATAGAAAACTTTAATTAAATTAAACCTTCAACCAATCAACCCTAAAACGAGCAGCCCCCTCGACCCCAGCCCGATCCCCACGACGCACATTTTCTAATCTTTCCAATTCCCCCGTTTTCATTTAATTAAAGTCAAGCCAAGTCGTTTTCAAATCAGTCCAATTTACACGCATACGTTGACAGTATCCGATAGCGCGACGACAGCCGGTGATAAGATTCGGAAATTGGAATTGCATCAAGCTAGAGTTCGGCTTGACTGTCTTGAAGCCCAGAAAACCACTCGCAGTGACAAGTTTCGTTTTGTTTTTAATTATTTTAGCCAAAAATTAATAATATTCCTTCAAGTTAAACATTACCAATCGCATGTTTTCATATTTGTTTTTGATTTATTTATTACCGTAATTTTTGTAGACTTATTTTTAGAACTCGGAAACGAACAATATTCAATGTTTTCAATCGTGTAATGTCTTAAAACGAAACGAAGCAATTTTTTAAAAATATTTACTAATTTCATTATTTATCTATAAATTCTTTCAGTTATCTCAAGATGACGTAGAGATGGTTGTTGAGGAGACATTCGAGTCACCACAGCAGCAATGCGGTGACGAGTCACAAAATAATCTCGTCCTACTAGAGGATGACGATGTTCATATGAAGGAGAGAGAAATCGAATTAAAGGATGTTGTTAAAGAAGGACACGAGAAGGCGGATCCTTCACAATTTGAACTTCTAAAAGTTTTAGGTGAAGGATCTTTTGGAAAAGTTTTTCTTGTTAGGAAAATTGTTGGCAAGGATGCTGGAACGTTGTATGCCATGAAGGTAAGATCCTTTACTTGTATTTTGCCAATTATAAATTTCAGTCGAGATATTTTTTTATTTATTAAAAACACTTTTTCAGAATATTTTGTTTATAACTTTTAACATTTGTTTCTTGTTATAAATTTTTTTAGTGAAAACAGTTATGAAGTGCTTTTCAAGATATTATTTATAAATTTCCTATAAAAAAAAACTAAATTAGAAAAACATTCTTGGTAGTACACTATAAAAAGCATGACATAATAATCAGTAATCACTTATCTAGTTTGTGTCTGACATATTATCTATTTCATGCAATTACTTGTGAGGCGAACATTAGATTAAATTTAATATTTTACGCTTTAGCTGTTTGCGTAAGTTCTTACCGTTTTCAAAAAGCAAACAAATCTCATAGTTTTTAAGAAAAACAGTTTTTATTCCAAAAAAACTAGTCTCCAAAATGGGCCTCGCTGCCCCCATAAGCCAATAGTAGCTTCCGTTTATTTTGCAGTTGAGGCAATATGAATTAGGAAGAAAGGTTTTGCTTCCAAATAACAAAATGTGAAACTGTTAGGGATCTGATATTTTGATCGAACCATTGACTTGGCATTTATCGAAGTATGAATTACACAGATGAAGTGTCTCAAAGAACGACTACTTTTCTGTATTTTGGACTTCATATCCGTCGTGTGATGCAGCGCACAAATAAAGAACACATGTACTTAATCATTAACGGATACACAATATTTTTGGTTTTTTATGTTTCGTTTATAAATGTATAAATTTGTTGGTTTACCGACTCGCGAACAGGCAACATACAATTGGCCGTGGGAAAAACAGGAATTTTCTAAATTCAATCCATCAATAGTCAACGATCGGCTTTGTGCTTTGTTGGTGGTAATCGTGAAGGCAAGGCCCAAAGGGAACTGAAGCCGTTTAAACTCGAAAGGTATATGTTGGAAATCATCGATATACCTGGAATTAGGACGTCTTCCCCTTCGAATTTACCTTACTGTTGATGATTCTTGCTTCGATCAAATTGGGTGTTAATTTTTTGATGATAAGTCTTGTTCTTGTTGGCGCGTTCAAATTTCGAATTAGCATCACAGGTGATACAACTTTCAATGGCAATATGTGTGGTGACATGCCTGGTGGCTCCAAAGAATTAAGAAATTCAATTGGGTCATTCAATTGACTGCTTGTTCTTCGTCCATTACTGTGTCAATCGATTTGTATTTGACAGTTTTTCCGAGCATTTTCATTTGAATTTGTTCATTAGGTTTCTTGACATCATCATTCTTGCGCGCTAAGATTGCACGTTCGTACAGCCAATCTGGATTTTTGTAGTTCGTTGTTAAATTCGGGAACACCTTGTCCACAACGGTTTGAATATTGGAGTGCATTTCACAAAAGTTTTGCGGAAACGAAATCTCTTTTGTTCTGATATCGATTGGAATTTTGCCATTTCCAATGTCCAAAAGTTGTTTTGAAAATGTTTGAGCAGAGGCATCTTTTTCATCACTGTTCCATAGATATGATGCTTTCAAGCATGCTTTAAGCTCATCTGCAGGCGTTGATCGAGATATAACAGGCAAAGTTTAGCGAAAATACCCTGCAAGTAGTATTGGTCGGTTGGTTTTTTCCTCGGAAATCTCGCAAAGTCCTGTCAAGCGCTTCGAGCGATATTTTATGGGCCATGATGCTTCTTTTTCTTTCTTTACACTCCTTTAATCGCTCGTGGGACATAGGGCCATGGTGCATTCCTCCCAAATTATAATTTTGCACGTTTTAAGTACTTTTGCAATACCGGCGTTTTTGCTGATATTACATGTAGTTGTTTCCATCTGGTTCAAATTCAATGGGAGCTTGATTGCTGTATGTCCACCATCAAGTAGAGTTCAATCTCATTGTGCATTCGAATCGACGCCAAAATCAAATTGCTATTTCCGCTATTTCCTTTGGCTAAACGTTGCATGATTTTGCCATACGATTCTTTTTGAAATTGTTCGGCAACTACCCGTAAATTACCTCCGACCGATCTGAAACTTTGGGAATCGTATTTTTTTCGGAAAAAAACCAAAATAACATGGACCTGAACTCTTTAGCAGCGATTCGAAGAGTACCTCCCATACAGAAGTTCGCACTTCCGCCCTGTCACAAATCGATTTTTTTTTCATTTTTCACTAAAGGCTCTTCAGATACATTTTTGACTCCAGGGGTTGTACTCGCTCTTCTTGGCCAGTTTTTTACAACATCGTGTTTATCTCTTGCATCTCTTGTATTTACATAAAAACAACAGAACTTGGTATATCGACATCATTCTGTTTCACATTGCTACAACTTTTTAAATCAGAGCAAATGTTCCACGAGTACTACGAATACTGTGGGGACTGAAGGGTAGAGTAAAAACCATAAAAGAAGAAAACGAGTGTCCCATCCGCTCTGGTTGTTTGAAAGCGCAACTTTTTCACTCAAACAACCACAGCGAATGGGAAGCTCGTTATCATCTTTTATGGTTTTTCCTCTATATATTACCATTATTATATTGCTTTGCTACAGCAAGAAGTTGAACCTTCCATTTTGCAGACCTAAATCTGGAAAAAGATCATTTAAATCAGATTGTCGAAGGAGACGAGGTTCTTTTCATGGGCTTGAAGAAGTACTTACAAAGAAGTTGCTGTTACTCTGTTGAAAAAGCCAGTATCCAAGGGTTGGATAATATATTTCAGAGGTAAACCGGAAAAAATGCAATCACAATATCTTCGGATTTGCCCCAAACTTCACATTTCCCCGTGTAGAATATTTTGAGGGGGTGCCTTGCAAAAAAATCGAAAGAGATGAAAATAAGGACCACCCTAATATATAGTAATAGTATAGTGAAACAAATGCCACGGAAGTACGTTATCTTGTGTTTCACGGAACAATTTAAGAGTGATCTCACCATATATAATAGATTAAACCAGATATTGATTTCAACAAATCGACTATTTCTTTCGTTTGTTGTTATTTAATATTAACCATTACACTTTCTTGACAACAAAGAACTGAAAAAATGGATTTTGTTGATTTCGCTAAAGGAATCATAATCACAAAGTTATCATAGAAGAGTTAGTAAGAGGCATATGCAGCTAATCTCCAAGCTTTTCTGAGTCTTTTCAGTAGATGAACAAACGTGGATTGGCCAAATCATATCGTCAAACTTTCATCTTCTTCCGCTGTTTGCAAAAGATTGTAATTCTCGATATCATAAAGAATGCATTTTTCTTGTTAAGATTTTATTGTTGGATTTACAACATTTGAACCACTTTCGAACATTCGTTTCATAAAGTTATTTTTAAGATGATAAAAATATTGATAACTTTACTTATTAAAGGTGCGGTAGAAAATTCGGGAATGCTGTTCGCTATCTAAAATTTACTCGAACCAAATATAAAAAAATAAACTTATGTTTACAATTTGGAAATTTATCAGGCCATAAACGTTACACACAGCCAAAAATTGCTTCTCAAAACAAGTTTCCATATCATTTCCTTCAAATGTATCCCAATGTTTTGTTCAAGCCTATAAAATTGCCTAAAGGGATTACAAAATTTGCAAAGCAGAAAGTTAATAATAAAGAAAGTTAAAACCCGTAAAAAAATTGGATCACACAGAATTTTTCCTCTCCTTTTACTTTTCAACGTTACGAAATGAAATTGATACCAATTTTGATTTGTTTCCTTTCATTTTTTTTTTCAAAGAGAAAAAAAATAAAATTCTTCAACAATTTATTTGCCATCCTTTTCAAAGTGAAGACTAAACCTCGCACAATCAAGGACTAAATCCCACAATAAACCTTGAAATTGAATATTTATGACGTTAAAAGTATTGCACGTGTGTTCGAATCTTAATAGTGGCAACACGGGGATTTTATTGATTCAAGTATGAGAAATTCTAGTCGCTAGATTACGCCGCCCCCACCCTTAATGTGGGTGAATATTTCAAGAAGTCGCTTGATGCTAATGGAAGTGGTACAAAGTTACGGAATATTAATCAAGAACAGTAATCAGCACGAAAATCATATCAATTCTGAAGTAATGAATCAAAGTGCCTTAAGGGATTACATGACTTGGAATGAAATTAGGAAAGGGCAGACGGGGAGAGAGAGTGCTGTGATATAACATAAATTACCGAAATAAATGATTTGTTTTTCCACGAAAAGGAACATTAACATCGAAATAAATATCACCCGAAATATGTGATACGAATTGATGATTATTAGCTTAGGTGCAAGGTAGTACCTTTGCGCTGACAGTTTTTAAGTTATATATTATACTGAATTTGGTAGGGTTCTATTATGGTGTAGTGCGGCGTATGATCCAGTGATGTGCTAGATGAAAGAGAATTGCTTAAACGGAATTTTTTACTAAAAGGGGAGAAACAAGTTGGAATTCCTGGAAAATGTGGTTTTGTTAGAGAGGGTGGGCACACTGTCATATCTCCTTATTTATGATGCATGTTTTCCAGTCTGCTGGCACGCCTATGCTCCAATATTTGCACAATAATTTCGTAAATCGCTTAATATAGTCTAGACATTTAAAATTTGTCTAGTTTCACAAGGATACCGCCTACCTTGTTTTTTCACTGGCTTATGATTGGGCTTGGTGCTGGCAATGGAGAAGCCTCCAATTTCTGAGTTAAGTCGCCATTTAGCAATTCATGAAAGTAATCTTCCTATCACTCCAAGATGCCTTGCTGATAATCGATCAAATCTCCCGACAACTACTTTGATTCGAGCTTGATTCGCGGATACAAAAGCTATCTGCCTTATACTGCGCTCTGAGTATCATACCAAAAAGATTGATCCTAGGTGAAATTAATATCGTATAGTCATCAGCTTCGAAACGTGGCAGCTATCAACACGTAAATCACATGGATGCGAGTAGCACCATCAGGGGATACCCAGATAGAAAGGCTGTTGTGCAGCTCGAATTCTGTATGAAGTGTGAACGTTCTGTGAGATTTTGTTTGAATCGTATAGCCTTTTCGGTCGACACAATCCTCGTTTATTCCTGTCCTTGTTTACTGCTTATTATTTTATGGATGAAGCTCTTAGCCCAAACTTATTAGCCTAACATCTCTTTTAGAACAGTTACCAATTGACACCGCTTTGAGATTGAAATCGCACTACTCTCGATTCGGAATAGTTACAGCACGCCCATATATTCCTATACTACATGTTATTCTACCTATTCTGCTAATGGCTGACAATCACAGATATCAATAGAAACATATAAATCTACATATATGATCTTCTAGTAGTATCATCTCTTTGTGTTTACCCCGACTTGTCGAAATGCCACCGCGTTTTCTCATGTCGAATCTATCTGATGAATTTCATTCATTGAAGCACCACTGACAATTATTTTACTATTCTATGATCTAATTGAATACAAGTCATGAGTACTCTACAATGAAGATCAGGTCTTACAAGAGACAGTACATACTCGACCCCCTCCCATATCCTTTCAGTATCTATTCAGCGCCCTTTTGCCTTGCCTGTGTTGTTATTTAATACACTCAGATTATCGTTTTCCAGTGAAGTTAGCCCATTGTATTGACTATTCAGAACAGTTGAATTCATCGTGCTTTGTGTGGTGTGTGCACCTTGAAAGAATTTTACCCATTTCAGGATATGTCCTTAATCCTGTCTACTACCACATTTTGAACAGATTTTTTTTATGTGGCATGATCAAGCTCGGGAATCACCCTGTGTACCACTAGTCCGCCATGTCGTTCAAGCAAGTCATGGTGCAATGTCTAGTAGTAAGCTTGATCTGAAAGATAGAACAAGGATATAATCGTGCTTAAACTCTTGGATGTTGTATCCAATCTCGTCTGTGTTGATTCATCTAGTACCAGTCAGGCCTCGCTCCATTTGAAGAGTTAATTGTACTGGCTCAAGATAAAAAAGATTCACTTCTAATTTTGTAATCGTGTCCAACCCAACACTAAAAGATAGTAATAGACAAATTATTAAACATATACATATAATCTTTAAATTTCAGGTCTTGAAAAAAGCAACACTAAAAGTGAAAGACAGAGTGAGAAGTACAAATGAACGCAACATTTTAGCAGACGTTGGTCATGCATTTATTGTTAAACTGCACTACGCCTTTCAAACACCAGGCAAATTGTATTTAATTTTGGACTTCCTCAGAGGTGGAGACTTATTTACGCGCCTTAGCAAAGAAGTAAGTCATAGTTTCGTTATAATCAATTCCAAACATATAGAACTAATAAATGCTTTCTTTTAGGTTATGTTCACAGAAGAAGATGTTAAATTTTATTTAGCTGAATTAGCCTTAGCATTAAATCATTTACATAGTATAGGAATTATTTATCGTGACCTTAAACCAGAAAATATTTTATTAGATCAGGTAATAAGTCTTAATTTACTCGTAATCAAACAATCACCCTATATTTAACTAATCATTTATTAAGGATGGCCACATAGCACTCACAGATTTTGGACTATCTAAGCAACCACTCGATGGTAAAACATATAGTTTTTGCGGTACTGTTGAGTATATGGCACCAGAGGTTGTAAACAGAAAAGGACATCATTTTGCAGCTGATTGGTGGTCGTTCGGTGTTTTAATGGTAAATAAATCTGTTTGCGCAAAAAAAACAAATTTAATTGAGTGTGCTGATTTTTATCGTAGTATGAAATGTTAACAGGCAATCTACCATTCCATGGCACTTCTCGACAAGAAACAATGAATCAAATTTTAAGAACAAAATTAGGGATGCCCGATAATTTGAGTCCCGAAGCACAATCTTTATTAAGGGCTCTTTTTAAGAGAAATCCACTGAACAGGTAAGTTGATGAATTTTATTATTACGCAAAATATAACTTTTGTTAACAACTTTTATAATTAAGTTTGCTGAAAGGCAACAATGTACTGAGTATTAAAGCCATTTAACATAGCATTTATGAAATTTTATTCAAGGACAGGATAATATGCTATTCCCGATATAATTTAATTTTAAAGCTCGATCTGTGAAACCGGGCATTAATTGCCTCAGGCTATAAACGAAAGTGAAAAGCAATTACGGATAATTTTACCGTATTTGTATATTTTAATTGCATCCACAATATATTTACTGGCCATTTCCATTGTTTGCAAAGCAATAATTTTACATAAAATTAATATATACGTTGGGTTTTTTAAGTAACATAATTACATATGTCCGAAATTGTGGTTTAAATTAAAGTAAAAAACCTTATGATAATTGCTCAACATGCTATTTTTGATGCAAGGACAAGACAGGAATCGCTACGCGGGCTCATCACAGGAGTCTTTATGTTCTTTCTTTCTTTCTCATAGCTTAAATCAGAAGTCAGTTTGTTTTTTGTCTTGAAGCCGCTTATAAATTTCATAACAATCGTTGTTACATCTGCCGAAAAATCTTCATAAAATTTGTTTAGCCTCTCTAATATCAAGTGAATAACCAAGCACTATCTATCGGCTAAATCACCTCTATACAAATCCTTGCTTTACTCCACTATTGGCATAGAATTACCATTATTATGAGGCCTTATCTCGTTATTACAAAATAATTTATTTTTTACCAGTGTGAAGTGTTCATTCCTCTCATGGCTCAGACACTATTAATTTTTTAGTCTTATCATCTTATCGCTAAGGTTAACATTTGTGCAATTGTTATCTAGAAATAAACAATAAATCTTTTCAAGGCGTCACTGTGCAAGCTTGCAAATTGCAGTAAAACTAATTGTTTAACAATATGATATTTGTTGTTAACTACATTTGTATCAGCATAAAGAATAAAGTTATAAACATATCCTGCTTCGCTTTTCCTGGTACTGTTTTTTTTTTCTTGCGGTGAGGTATTGGGTCCAAAAGCACCGCGGCTACACTACATTGTCATCATCATAAATAGCTCCACAGCCTGTTATTGGCCTTGGCTTCCTGCAACATCCTCCTCCAGAACTGTCTGTCCCTGGCTTGGGGTCTCCAATTTCTTATACCTAGGGTTCGTAGATCCTCCTCTACGCTATCTGTATATCTCTTTTTTGGACGTCCTGTGCCTCTGTGTCCGTCTGGTCTCTTGTTCATAATAATTTTTGTTATGCTGTCATCACTGCTACGTTCAACATGTCCTGCCCATCGAATTCTGCTAATTTTTATAGTTTTTATGATGTTCGGATCTTTATACAACTGATACAATTCGTGATTGTATCTTCTCCTCCAAACACCATTTTCATTTACTCCTCCATATATTGTGCGCAGGATTTTTCTTTCAAAGCACCCCAGGAGGTGTTCTTCATTACTTCTTAGTGTCCAGGTTTCGGATCCATACAGTAGTATTGGCCTTATAAGGGTTCTGTATAGTTTAACTTTAGTCCTCCTTGATATGTTCCTTGTTAAGAAGTGTTTACGTAGCCCAAAATAGCATCTATTTCCCAGCGCCAATCTCCTTATGACTTCTGCCGTCGTGTCGTTATCTTTTGAGATTAGCGTCCCTAAGTATATAAATTCTTTTACACTTTCGATGTTATATGTATCAATGGTCATATTCTGGCGATCATTCCGTCTTTTAGAGATGCACATATATTTCGTTTTCTCTTCATTAATTGCTAGTCCGAATTTCTTTGCTGCTCTTTCTAGCAATATGAAGGCTTCTTTCATTGCTATGCTGGATCTGGCTAGTATTACGATGTCGTCAGCGTATGCCAACAGTTGTACCGACTTGTTGAAAATACTGCCCGCGGTGTTAATTCCTGCGTCTCTTATCACTTTTTCCATAGCTACGTTAAATAGTAAGCACGACAGGGCATCTCCTTGTCTTAGTCCTACTGTGGCGTTGAATGGTTCTGACAGCTCTCCTTCAATTCTTATTCTGCATATAACCTCTTTCATTGTCATTTTGGTCAAATCTACGAGGTGTTTGGGAAATCTTAAATACTCCATAGCTTTATATAATTCTTCACGTTTTATTTTATCATACGCGTTTCTGAAGTCTATGAATAGCGAATGTATGGTAATATTAAATTCATTTGCCTTTTCCAGGACCTGCCTAAGGGTGAAAATATGGTCTGTGGTGGATCTTCCGGGGCGGAAACCGCTTTGATAGTTTCCCAGAGCTGCTTCTGCGTAAGGCTGCAGTTTAACGTATAAAATATTTGATAATACTTTATATGCTACGTTCAATAGCGTGATACCTCTATAATTACGGCAGTTTAGCTGATCTCCTTTTTTGTGTATAGGGCACACAATGCCCTCGCTCCATTCCGATGGTATTCGTTTCTGGGTCCATATTAGTGTTACGATTTCATGCAGGCTTAATATTACGTTTTCACCTCCTTGTTTCAATAGCTCTGCTACGATGTTATCTTTGCCCGGAGATTTGTTGTTTTTTAGCTTTTTCACTGCGTCTTCTACGTCTTCTAATGTAGGCATGTCTCCCGCTAGTTCTTCTGCTAGTTCCATGTTTTCTGTAAGGGGTTGCTCCTCATCTCGAGCTAGCAGTTCTTGAAAGTGTTCACGCCATCTAATTAGAACTGATTCTTTGGTACTTAAGATCTCTCCATCCTTATTTTTGCACATGGTTATTCTGGGCTTGAAACCGACTCGTTGCTCCTTTACTTTTTTATATAGTTTCCTGACATCGTTTCGGTTGTTCGCTTCTTCTATTTTCAACATTTCGTTTTCCCAGTACTCCTTTTTCTTCGCTTTGTGCACTCTTTTCTCCTGTCTCCTTTTTTCTTTGTATGTCTCAACTGCATTTCTCGTTCTGTGTTTCTGTATCATTACTTGATATGCTATATTCTTTTCCTGTGTTACACGGGTACACTCATTGTCGAACCATTCATTTCTGCTTTCACGGGGTTCGTATCCTAGAGTATTTGATGCTGATTCTTTGATTAGGGTCTTCAAGTTATTCCATTTAACTTCTATGTCTTCGGCGTTGTGATTATTTGCATTTATCACTCTTCTATTTATTTCTTCCACATATTCTTCTTGTTTTGCTTCTTCTTTTAATAATTTCACGTTAAATTTTCTTTCCCTGCGGTTTCTTCTTTCGTTTAGTGTCGATATTCTGCTTCTGATTCTCGTCCCAATCATATAATGGTCGGAGTCGATGTTTGCACCACGATATGATCTGACATCTAGTACTTCTGAACAGTGACGCGCTTCTATAAGTATATGATCAATTGAGTTTTGCGTTCTTCCATCCGGAGATCTCCAGGTTACCTTATGTATATCTTTTCGCTGGAATCTTGTGTCTGCGATCACCATATTATTCATCATTGCAAAACTGATCAGTCTCATACCGTTTTCATTTGTTTCGTCGTGTAGACTAAATGCTCCTATTGTTGGTCGGTATGCACTTTCATGGCCAATTTTTGCATTTGCATCTCCTATGACAATCTTTACATCATGTCTAGGACAGTTTCTTAGCGTCCTATCTAAGGTTTCATAGAATGCATCTTTCGCTTCTTCTAGCGCATCTTCAATCGGGGCATGTATATTTATTATGGAGTAATTAAAGAATCTTCCTCTTATACGTATTCTACATATTCTTTCATTTATAGCGTCAAACCCCATTACTAGATGTTTAATTTGTTTTCTTACAATAAATGCCGTCCCAAAAGTATGATTCTTCTCGTTACAACTATAAAATATATTGTGCGTTTTTTTCTCTAGGATCCCCTTTCCAGTCCATCTCACCTCTTGCACTGCTGTCAGGTCGCTTTTATATTTATCTAATTCGTTTAGTAGAACTTTTAGTCTGCCAGGTTGATACAGTGTCCTTACATTCCAAGAAAAAATTCGTAAATCATGGTCCTTAATACGATATCCGGGTCTTCGTTGTGTGGTCAATCCTATCCGAGGCTCTGTTGTAGGTCTCGTGGCAATGTGGTAATGCCAGGACGGGTTGCCAGCCCGTCGCTGGTATGCGGGAATATAGCGTCCCACCCTCGCTACTACCGTCGTTAGTTGGCTATCCAGTGGGCACCACGGGGAGGTGACGGTTCGATTTTACCCACCCCCTACATTGTACTACACCCTTATACCTCATATTTGAAGGCCAGACCGCTTGAACAAGTTCGGCAGTCTGCCAAGTGGCTTGTCGCCTATACTTGACTGTTCGAGCAGGGTATCTTTGAAAAACGTGCTGGTGCTGCTGATGCTATTTTAAATATAGTAGTGTTGCATAAGGTAGCAAGGTAGCATGAATATCTTCGATTTGCAGCATTTTATATAACAAGATTCTGTTGAAGAACAAGGTTCTATTGTAACATCAGACAGTAAGAATAAAGAATACCTTACTTTCCAGAAAACCTTCCAGAACTAATCATTGAAATCTTTGACACTGAAGTAGTTTTTACAAACCGAGAATATCTGCAGATAAAGGTTAGAGGTAGAGAGGACGCAAAGAGGCAATACAATTACCCCAGTATACGCCATCATTTGTCTTGGAACAAGTCTCAATATCACAAAGCAAATTTTAGTTGAGGAGTGAGCATTGTTCTTTTGCAGAGTTTTTATAGTAGTTATAAGAGTCGGCCAGCCGGGCACACACTTTCTGATCCACAAATTCTGTAAAGTCTATGAAATCCAACCCCCACACCATTTCCGCAGGTGTTCTCCAGGACTCTCTTCATAGTTTTTATAAACGACCTGATCTCAATCCCCTCCAACTCACTTCACAGCTTTGCTGACGACGGTAGAGCAGCTTTTTAACTCAACCAACCAGAGCTAATGGAAAACTCGTTGTCTTCTTTTATGGTTTTTCCTCTACTCTACGTTACTCCTATGGTTTCGTGCTTGTGCTTGTCTTACGCGCCAGACCTTATCTGCATCATCCTGAACTCATGTCCAATTCAATCAACAGGGACATCGAACTAATTCGTTTGGGGCCACAAGAATCGTGTCAAATTTAATGCATTAAAAACGAAGTACTGTCTCATCTCCAATAAAACTTCCACCGACCCTACTTCTATTTCAGCGCACAATAAAAACCTAACAGCCGAGCCGTCTGTAAATATCCTAGACATAACATTAGCCGCTGGAATAACCACATATTCCAAATTGCCAAACAAGCATCACAGCTCCTGGGATTCCTCAAAAGGTGCAAATTCTTCCTTCAGCCGCCCGCCAGGGCTATAATCTACAAGTCCGACATTCGTCCCCGCCTCGAATACAAATCGTATATCTGGGTCGGGCCCCGAGAACCACCTTAGCTTGGCTGCACAAGATGCAAAACCACGCTCTCAAACTTATTGCTGATAGCGCCATTTGCTCTTAAATTGACTCATTAAGCCACCGTAGGAATGCAGCAGCTGTTGCAAAATTTTACCGCTTTTACCACAATGACCAGCCTTATTCTCGTTGTCGAGTCACGTGACAGATGTCACTTCGACCTTAAATTGGTATTCTCATTGTCAATCTAAGAGACTCCTGGCGACTAGATCTACAAACGTCATATTCTAATTGTCGCAAGGTGGCGTATGAAGTCATATTTTCCTCGATACCTTTGTAGCTATCGACAGTTTCATTTCACCGCGTCCCTCGTACTCACGTCACTCGCCAACTAGAATAACCACCAACTGCTCTACTGAAATAAGTAATCTCAAGCCTCCACGGCAGAATTTCTCCCGCAACACAAGACTTGCCCGCTCGGCTCACCATCGCAGTTTACAGCCCTCATCTTCGCGCACACTTCGATTTAGAAATTCTTTTATAACAAGAACAACTCGACTGTGGAACAACCTTCCACAGTCTGTATTCCCGAACTCATACAACTCCCCCTAACGCCGCCTAACCTATCCTATCCTTCTCTCTTTCCTTCGAGCTAAGCTTACTACCAGCTAAGCTTACTTACTACGACATGACGAACTGGTAGTACAAAGGTTGACACCTGAGCTTAGATTAGCACATAAAAAAAATAAATGCAATTAGTTATTCCATGGTTTGAAGATGGGTACGCATTTGCAATCAGGGATGTGAAAAATTTTATGATGAAATGGAGGAGCATCTAAGTGATGATGAGAGTGGGAGATTATGGAAGCTTTTCACTTTGGATGGTGAGGAGATCAAACAACAGTTTCCCTGCATTTTCCTAGCAATTCAAGTTCAGCGCTGCATGAAATTGTAAATCGAATCATTCTTCAATAGGCATCAATAACATCGAGCACAAATCGAAAGCAGATGATTGATTGGCCAAACTAGAATCAAATGGAATGGAGAATATATGCTCCATATGAGAGTTTAATATGCGCCAAGCCTAGAAAGACTTGGTCTAACGACAGCAAGCAGAGATCATGGTTAGGGTACCAAAGTTCCGCTTAGGTCGAGTCTTTAGCTTCACCTAGCGGAAGGCACACCTCCTATTTCACCTAGTAGTCCGGTACTGCCGACGGCACAGCCTTTGTCGACTGGTTAGCGGGATTCGCTTGTTTCAAGAAGCATAACACTCCGACAAGGCTGTCTTCCGCTTAGCCCGACGATTTCATCTGTGGGTCAGCCAGCTACTTAAAAAAATTAACTAATACAACATCCAAGAGTTCAAATGCGAGGTTCACTGCTTTCTCCAGACTACACTTACTTAACTTATCAGATCCTTTTTCTCTCCTTCGAGCTAAACTTACCACTAGGCATTGCGCCATGGCTTGGACGACATGACGGGCTGGAAGTGGAAAGGGTGACACCTAAGCTTAGACTTTCACATAAAAAAGGATCGACACCATGAATTTGCAAACCTGCTCTTACAGAAATATGGTACCAGAATGTGATAGCCTGGATCTAAAATCATCCCAATCGTACTAATCTTAGGCAATGGTTTTTAAGGAGTTCGGTTACAAGTGATGCCCTTTAACACCAATTATATTCCCGTCCTCGGTCCTTGGAAAGGGCTGGCGCCTTAACCGGCTTAGCACATTAAGATTCAATTTAAAAAACGTATTTATTTAATTAACTGCACAATAGCAGGTCCCCACGAGTTCCCAGGCGTTCTATACGTCTACTAAACGAAAGCTTTGCTGGTGCTCTGCAAAAGTCAAGCATTTCTTGGCTCTGGTGTAGACATAGGCTTGTATATTCTTAACTACTGTCAATTTTTTCCATATTTTAATTTCTGTTGACAGTTAACCTTTTATTAAATTCTTGACGCATTACTATATAATGTACATGTTCGAAATTTGTACTTATTCTCTTGCCTCAGTACCTCAGTTTTTAAAGTTACTCTATATATTTTCTCTTCGAACTAATCAATATATAAATACACCATTACCTTATTTACCCAAACAATAGGTTAGGAGCCGGTCCAAATGGCATTGAGAATATTAAAAAGCACGAATTCTTCCAAACAATAGACTGGGAAAAACTACAAAAAAGGCAAGTCCGGCCGCCATTTATTCCGGCAGTTTCTCGCGACGATGCATTTTATTTTGATTCTGAATACACTAGTAAATCACCCAGGTAATATGCAATCTATAATTTTTTATATAACGTTTTGTAAATGTTTTCTTTTCTAAAGCAGAGATTCACCTGGAGGACCAGTTAGTGCTAGTGCACACGAAATTTTCCGCGGATTCAGTTTCGTTGCGCCAAGACTACTAGATGAATCGACGTGCCTATCGAATGGTAGCACTAGTAACCCGCAAAGGTTACCATTTAACAATGATATACCAGGTGTTAAAACTGGATTATTTGCTGATGAATACAATGTTATGCAGGAATTAGGGCGCGGAACATTTTCAATTTGCCGTTTATGCGAACACAAATCAACTAAGAAACAATATGCAACTAAGGTGAGTCGAAATATAGGTTCTACTTCAATATACATATAATTGCCTACTTGACTTGTCTTGTTTATTTTTGCAGATAATCAATAAATCAGCACATGATTGCCGAGAAGAGGTTGAAATTCTTCTTCGATATGGGAATCATCCCAATATTGTGACTTTGTTTAGTGTTTACGAAGATGTTAACTATGTTTACCTTGTCATGGAACTGTTAAAAGGTGGTGAATTATTAGATAGGATCTTAGCAATACAAAAAATGTGTGAAAGTGAAGCTAGCGCTGTTTTACGGACCGTTGTGTCCGCTGTTGCATATTTACATGAGCACGGTGTAGTTCATAGGTATAATTTTACATTTTTAATTAACTTCACCAAATTATATTGTTATACATATCTTTGATAATAGAGATTTAAAACCATCGAATTTACTTTATGCATCAATTCACCAAACACCAGAGTCTTTAAAGCTATGCGATTTAGGATTTGCGAAACAGTTGCGTGCAGATAACGGATTGCTTATGACACCTTGCTATACAGCAAATTTTGTAGCGCCAGAAGTTCTTAAAAGGCAAGGCTATGATCTAGCATGTGATATTTGGTCGTTAGGTGTGCTCCTATACATAATGCTAGATGGTAAAACACCTTTTGCCAGCACACCAAACGATTCACCGGAAATGATTTTAGCTAGGATAGGTTCTGGTCATGTCGATATAGAATCAGGGGTAAAATATATTATTATTATATTAAAAATTCCGTTAAATTATAAAATTCGTCTTAGCAATGGCAACATATATCTCCAGAGGTTAAAGATTTGTTACGGCAAATGCTTCATATTGTGCCACAAAAGCGTCCAACGGCGGCACAAATTTTACGACATTCCTGGCTATGGCAACAGCCTCCAACTGAGATTCAGCCAGCAGAAAATGCTTCATCTATGAAGGAAGCAACAGCAGCCTTAAAGGGTGCTGTTAATGCAACATTTAGAGCGATTGCATCTCCTCAAGCGGCCAATGTTGGACCCGTTGCTATGTCAGAATTGGCAAAAAGGCGGGCCAAAGATAAAATAACGCACTCTTAATTTTTCCATCTATGTACATAGGAACCTTTGGATTGTTTTCTTGGTAAGATAGTGTTTACGCGCCTTTTTGTTAATTTGTTTGTTTTAGCGAAATTACAAATCAAAAAAAGAAAAAACAATCTTTCAAATTTTTGAATTTAAATAAATATTAAGGAAGTCGAAATAATTGTTTCTATTCTTATAATTTCTGTAAGTGAAAAAATGAGTTAAAAAGCGTAAGTAATTTTTTTCTATAATATTGCTTAAATGATCTTAGCCTTTCTTGGGCTTCGCAGTACATACATCGCAGAATTTAGCAAGATCTGGTTTCACAGATTTGTCTTTTATAGCAGTTCTAATAATCGGATATTGTCGAAGTCGCAGAAGTTTAATCGCGTTCTTGAAGATGTGTCATATTTCTACTGACTAAATGAGCTGTAAAGGCATTACCAGCATGACCCCTAAATAAAAGTGGATCCCTCGAAGGTGCTCATCACAGCCGGAACAGTCTAGCCGCCTAGCTATCTTGACACTCTCTCTCCTTGCCTTTCTCTGTTTCTTTGGGATTTGTAATGCTTAGTGTCTGGTGGTTGGCCCTTAGCGCCACTTTCATCATTCTCCACACATCCTAGGCTACACCTCATCGAATGCTTCCAGTCAAATCCTATGCTCCACAAATCTCGGACATTTAAAGAAAACATGATCCAAATAATAGGAACGAACTAATCACTCTATATTAGGCATCCTCGCGAGTGCTGCGTTGATGGCGGAAGCTTTCTCCACGGTGCCCGCCAAGGGCACACCGAAGTTGAGCCTTCGGTCGATCATCACTCCCAATAACCTAAGTGCGGCGCGGATGACCTGGGGCCGTATTTGTTTTCTAGAATCGATATCGATTCCTGTCGATAAATAAAAATTGGCATACCGATATCGACAACCTTATCGTCTCTTTACGCGTCGATAAAGACGTTTGACGTTTATTAAAAGGCTCGATTTATGCATACAAAAACCTTTTAACAGATTCTCTTTTGATTAAATATAAATGGTTTGCTGCACTTGGTGTAATATCACACAATTTGATGCCTTTGTATGGCCCCACTTATCTGTCGATTCGGTCGTAATGCCAAATACAAAACTTAAATAAAATCGACAACCAAATACGGCCCCTGGTCGCCTACTTTCACCGCATGATATCTAGCTTTATTAACGCCTCGATGATCTTGCTCCGCTAGCGGTGTCGAATTTTTCAAGGCAAGGGTTATCAATGGCCGCGTTTAGGCCCGAGTTATTTTAACTCTGTTACATTAGCGCTGTTAACTTAGCACCGTTTCTAGCATGCCATTTGACAATTCTCATTTTACAGCAAATAACAGGCAAAAATAATAACGTTTCCCATTTTACAAATAATAAAAAGCTAAAAAATGAATAATAATAATAAAATCTTCATTCTGTATTGAAATATTTCTAAGTTATTTGCTTACAACAAAAAATTACAAGCAAACGTCAATTCATTTTGGCTGTGCTAAATTTTAGCTAAGCCAAAAAGCAGAAATAAGTTAGCTAACAGCGCTATAAAAATTGCTGTTTATGCCGTTGTTAACTTGCCTAGCTCAGTTAAATTAACTTCGGCCTAAACGCGCCCAATGAGCAACTCTTATTTACATTCATTGCTGTTGTTGCTTAACGTTGTCGATCTAGCCTTTCTGAAACCGAATTACCTTTTCGACAAGCCCCTTTCCCTCTTGGCGCTTGGGAGTAGGCTGTTGTATCTGGGCCTTTCGAAAAGCTTGCACATGGTGTTGAGAAGACATATCGGCCGAAGAGTCCCCTGGATTCTTACCCGGCTTCAGGATGAGCACAAGCTTTGAACACTCCTTCCCTCAGACACGCTCTGACTACTTGGGCGAACTCACCTGGTGCTACACTGGCTGCCAGCTTCACTATTCTGTTCGGTATACCGTGCTCCGTTTTACTCTGACATTTTTAAGCCATATCCTCGCCTCCCTATATCCCATAAGGAGTTCCTCGAATTCTGGCCGTTGCCGCCTTGCTGTCAGCGCCTTCTTGCCTTTAGGCAAACCCTTCGACGATCCTCGATTTTATCATCCCATCAGAAGTTAGGGGTTTTGGGCGTTGTGGCATGGAGGCGTCACATACCCGCTTCATCGCGGTGATCGTGCGACCCTTTCATTAACGCATCCTGTCTGCCCAGTATTCTCCTACAGGATAATCCCTTTGATCAGGGGCCTTATTCTCTATTACAATATTGTTATATTTTTTAACTAAACTGACGAAATCGTATTCTCTATTACAATATTGGCAGTAATTTTACATGAAAATGTAACAATATTGTCAAATTTTTACTCGAAAGCTGTTTCGTTTTCGAATCGGATTTAACAATATTGTAATAGAGAATAGGGGCCCAGCTTTCCATCGAGCTTGTTCTTGGCCCATCCGGAGCTTATGGCGTGGTTTTACTGCCCCTTCGCCCTTCCTTTTCTTCCTTTGCGGAATTTCCAAGGAGGCTTCACTCATCAAAATGGGAGCACCTTTTTAACAAACTTGCATTTTTGGCGATTTTCAAAAAGTTTTGAACACCCCTTTTTCGATCGGAAATTTTTAGGGACCTTCCCGGGGAGCGGCAAATTGGGAAATTTTGCCTATCTTGGAGGCATAAAATTTATGGCAAAAAGGACCCTTCAGAATCTCGGTTGTAAAGACAAACAAAAAGGTCGGGCGATTTCGAAAACGCAGGACTGCAGTCATTTGCAAGTATTCGGCTACAGACTTCCAATTGCTGAATACTTACTTGCAAATGACTGCAGTCCTGCGTTTTCGACATCTCGCGTCCGCAGATTGCGATGACAGGAGCCTGCGGCAGAATTCCACATAGATATAGGCTCTTATTCTGGTTGTCACTTATGGTGACAAATGGCGAAATGAGACAAAAATGCTATTATGGTTCTCTAAAAAAGTAACATTTCAGTGTGATAAGACGAATTATAGATGTCACTGATATCGAGAAACGGCGAATTCAGTGACAATACTGTTCTCACTTGGATGTTTGTAAGTGAGATTTTTCCCATTTGATATTTAAAGGTGACATTTCTCAGGTGAAGTGACAACCAGAATAAGGGCCATAATTTCTCCGCGTCGCCTGCTGTTTGTGTTGGCCCGTGCATTTTAAACGTTTTTTGCGTCACCCTGGCCAACGCCTCGCCTTATAGGGCATAGCACAAACCATTGAGTTTAAAAACGAGCGCTAGCCTTGCCTGCCTTTCAATCGTACATCGATGTATTTTCTCCTACTTTGGGCCTTACTTGCTTATTAAGATATGCAATGTTATCGGGCTTCATTACAAACTAGGTTTAGTGTGATAGCTTATAAAAAGAATATTTATCCTCTTCAGAACTTCCCACCATTGACGTATGTAGCCAATTAAGTGGTAAGATGAAGAATATGTTCTTGAGGCGTAACCACCAATCATTCAATCGATAGTTAAGATGAAATAAAAAATTCTTTAAGTGAAATTCAACCTTTTATTACTTTGTGTTAACAAAAAATTTTGTTCTTCATTCTTAAAATAGTTATTACAATAAAGAGAAATAATAAAATATTCTGTAAAACAAAACAAAATTCTTTTAAAGAAACTCTAAAAATTAAGTATAATGTTATTTATTATTATTTGTTTATTAAGCTTTTCCATTTTGTATATATTATAGTATTTTATTATTTTTTTTTTCTTTCATTTTTAATTCTAAAATAATACATTTTACTGGTATACATTCTAACCAGATAACAAAAAACTTATTTTTTTAAAAGGATATGATACCGCATACCATCTGTTCCTCATACAACAATAAAATACATTTTCTGTAGCGTTGAAAAATGATAAAATAATTCAAATATAAAACTAATAAGAAGATGTAACAAGTCTAACATCCTTATTTAAATAAAAATGTAGCGGTGTAATACTAAAGGACGGAATCGTTTTATTAGAAAGGTGGAAAATCCCTTTTGTATTAAATTGTTGCTTTTTTTGAAAATTCGATGAAAAACAAAATTATTGAAATTAAGAATGAATTATTTTTTTTTTATAAATTGCGACGACAAAACAATTTGTTCAGTGCTTTTAAAATTCTATCAAATAAATTCAGGCTTTGTCTATTCTTTCTCGAAGGACGCACTCACCAAGCAGTCTCAAAATTGCTGTATTGGTAATTATTAGCATTTGAATAGATTTTGTCAACAAAATACTTTAGATGGCCTTAAAACTATTCTAGTAGCTTGGTGAATACGATTCTAAGAACTCAACAATTCTATGAGCAATTAGGAAAATAACAGCGAATACTTCTCTACCTAGTTTTTGTTTTAGTTTCTAATGTTTGTTAAGTACAACTACGCCTTCCATAAACTATTATAATTTAAATATTTGGTCTGGCAACAAATTTCCTATCCAGAGGAAATAAAATAAGGACAAGTAAAAAAAACGTATTCAATTCATTATAATCTAAAAAGTTATATCTATGTAAAAAAAAGAAGAATAAGGGATTTAAATTCAATTTCCTTCTGCGTTATCTGCTTTTGGCTCGGATTCTGGAGCGGACGTTTCATTTTGTTGGACAACAGATTGCTCATTATTAGTAGTTATTGGCTCTTCACCATCTGCAGGTTCTTTCTTAACATTTGTTTCAGTGTCAACGGTATTTGTTGCTGTTTCTGTTGTCGTTGCTGCTGTTGTCGTGGGTGGTGTTGGTACAGCTTTTGGTTCATCTTCTGGTCTTGTTGTATTAAAACTTTTCTCTTCAGTTTGAATAACATTCTTTGATTTTTCTTCTTTTAATGTTTCAATTGTTCGTTTAAGTTGAGCTATTTCATTTCTAGCATCTTCAAGCTCTCGTTTAAGAGTTTCTATGGTATCATTTTGTTGTAAATTATCACCAAGGTTTGCTCGTACAAAATCTATTGCATTTTCTGGCCGATCTGTACAGTTAACAAGCTTAATAAAAACCTTACTGATAGCTTCCAATACACCGGTTCGTTCCAAATATTTACGGAATTCATCACGTTTTCCATCAATTGGCTGCAAATATTAAAATGAGAATACTAATGAATATAATTAAAGGAATATTATTGTTGGCTTAGGGATATATTAAAGGAATTTTGCTGTTGAATGTCGAAATCACTTACGTATACTTAATAAAATGGGCTAAAGAAAATACAATTTGTCAAGGAGCTAAAGAAAATATTCTCCTTAAGAAAAAATGAGCGAAATAAGTATTACCAATCAAGCTCTTATCTAAAATAAAATATCTCACTCCGTACAAATTCAGTTAAATTTAAATTAATCACAATTAATACAAGCGGCGAATAAATTACACGTAAATATATATAGTAAATATATTGGTCGAGCGTATTGAGAAGAATTTCAAGTGGAACAAAATACATTTAAAATTCATTTGTAAGACATCACCTTTGTAAAAGTCTCCCACGATTAGAACGCGTTTTAAGGTGTAATTCTACCTTGCTGGCGCAATAAATAAAGACAAAAAACAATGAAGCCATTTACTATGTTTTTACTAAAAGGAGAGGGCCAAATTCAAAGGCTTATCAAATTGAAGACTCATAGCAACAATATAGCAATTTCGGTTATTCGGGCCATACCAAAAAAGGTGACTGCAAGAACCCCGTCTATTCACTGCCCAATAAGACAATACTAAGGACAATAATGGGGAGCTAACTGAGGAATTGGAAACTACTACACCAATGTCTGATGATAATCCTACGCTGCCGCCACCAAGCGTGAGAAAGTTAGCAAAACCATAAACCAGCTCAAAAACAAGGCCTCGGCTGCAGGCGGCATCCCCTGGAGAAGATACACTACACCAAGCGATTCATGAATTAATTATGCAAGTATGGGAGCAGGAAGCGATGACAGAAGACTGGAAAAAAAGGTATCCTCAGACGGGCACATAAAAAAGAGATATAGAAACGTGCACCAATTATCGCGGTATAACGTTGTTGAGTACCGCATATAATATATTGTCTGCAATCCTACAAAACAGGATGCCCTCTAAGCTATAAACATCACAGGCCAATAGTGTGGCTTCAGCCCAGGCAAATCAAAAACTGATCAGAATTTCACCCTGAGGCAGACGATGAAAAATATCTGGAGTTTCAAAATTCAATCCGACAGCTCTTCATCGACTTTAAAGCCGCCTATGATAACATAGCCAGAGTAGAGCTCTACAAAGCCATGAGAGAATTCGGAATCCCCAATAAGCTGACACGACTATGTAGTTTGACCATTACAAGAAGACAGAGAAAGATATCCGGAACATTGTCCAGACCAATCAACATAACTATAATGAACTCAGACAAGAGGACGGTCAGGCCTGCCTCTTTTTCAACCTGCCACTTGAGAAAGTAATTCGATATTTGTGGGTGACATCAAGGGCACAATCCTCCACAAGTTCACCCAATTACTATCTTATGCAGACGAGATTGACATTACTGGAAGAACATCCTCGGCCTCGCCTGAAAGAACACCTAACATTGGTCTCCCTCACAATCAAGGTAAAGGAACCCGAGTCTGAATTAGTAAAATCGTTGACCTACCTTGGGTAAATAGTAGCAGCCGACAATAATATGGAACCAGAAATACGCGCACGGCTGCTAAAACCCAACAAAGCCTAGTAGAGTCTGACAAGACTCTTGAAATACCTCTAACCCCTTAGCTTTATTCCAAAGAAAAATTGTTGGCCCCTTATGTGAGGAAGGGCAATATCGAAGACTACAATGACTAGATCTATGAGCGCTATCGCGACATAGACGTTGTGAGGAAAATAACGCTCGGTAGGCTCCGGTGGGCAGGGCATCTAGCTCGTATGAGTGAAGATAAACCTGCTCGAAAAGTTAGATCTACGGAGTGCGAAACCAATGGAGACCTAACATCCGCTGAAAGGTTGGCGTAAACCAGGACGCCCAGATCTTAGGAATGCCAAACTGGACGGCGTCGCCTCAGAATCGGGACCGCTGGACAGAACAGTTGCGAGAGGCCAGGACCGGTTACCGGTTGTAGACAAATTAAAGAAGAAGAAGACAATAATAAATAAAAAACCTAACGAAATATGAAAAATCCAATGCAATATTCTACGACAGGTAGCCAGGATTTACTCGAAAAGATCTACGGCCTCGAAAAGGGCCTTAGCTTGGCCGAATAAAATGCAAAACAAATTGATCAAACAAATCGTAATGACACCAAACCTCCATCGACTCATTGTTTGATAATTATACTTGCTATCCGCGATTAGAAAAATAGGCGAAGGCGAATTGTGTATGTGTTAAGTTTTCACGCTGAAATTTTCTCGTGAACAGATTGCTACAGTTCCCCCTTGCCCTTTCTATACCTCTCTCCTAAAAAACCGATTCTACTGCTGCTGAAGCAATACTAGTGTAAATTGGGCCATTAGTCCCGGCAGAATTCAAAAATCAAGTTAATCTCAATCTCCTTGGAGACCCTTCAGAACCCTATTAATCTAACCCTATCTTTCTAATCTCAAAACAACGGAATGTGAGAATATAGAAAACATTAATCCGCCCCGCCCAGTTCCAAGCTAGGGGTCCGAGTCTTGGGCATTAACCAAACAAGCAGAACATGAGCTCAAAATCTTCGAAAGGAAAATACTAAGAAGAATATTTGGTCCTGTAAGGGCTAAACAAAACGAATGGCGCATTAGAACAATCGGAGAACTTGAAGAAATGTATGACGAAATAAATCAAGTTACACACATAAAATTGAGCAGAATAATTCTGGCTCGGACACATCAGGAAAAAAATCGTAGGGCTACTAAAAATTAGATGGACGGGGGACGTGTTAGAAGATATACGAAAACTTCGTATAAGAAGCTGATGAGAACTATAAGAAGATACTTAATGAGGCCCGAGTCCTATAGGGACTGTGGCTCCATTTAAGTAGAAGAATAACTGAAGTAATTGATCGGGATTTTTCCTTCATCATTACTAAAACATCTTGAGCTTTGGCTTAGTACATACAACAAATTCGCACAGGTGCACCATAAATGGATGAATTTCGAATAATTTTCGGGTCCGAGTAATCAAGAGCCGAGCACTGTATTTTCCAGAAATAGAGAAAATATACCGTGTTTAGTTGAATAGAAAATTTCATCTGATATACTGAGGAAGTAAGCCAGATCAGATTGTTTTCAAATAGAAAAAGAAGTAAAACACAACAAACATTTTTATTGTTGTGATACTCCAACTCCAGGCTACTATCCAACTCTTCACAACGTAGTGGTAATCCTTTTGATCTTTAACTCCACTTCAAAAATGAGCAATAACATTAGTTTGATGTTACAAAGTATCAATAAACATTATTTTAATAAAGATTAAATGTGTTAACATTCTCTTTGTAGAAATATGAAAGTTACAAGTATGTACGTAACAAATTCGTTCGTGCTATTTTTAGATGGTCCTGGAAATGTCGCAATGATAAAAACAGATTCTTTACATAAATATTTAACATCAGCTAATAGCAACTGTCGTGAATATGATAACATTATTGCAATACTCTTTTGTGTGCCGAAATTATTACAGAAAATTGCAAATTGAGCTGAATGTATGTGCATACCTTGTTACTTCCAAAAATCAATTCAAATACTGGCACGAACTTTTGCTATTTAAAGGTCACAGAAATTTTTGCAACATATCTGAAATGGTCTCTCGATTTTTTCTAAATAGGTCAAATTAATCCAAATCAAAAAACTTGCAAAATCAAAATTTGGCTAATTTTTAATTTATTCATAACTTCCTACGAATTATTAGTTAGACTGACACTACCCAGTTTTTCGCCCGACTGAGCCATAGATAAACAAATGAAAGATTTAAAACAAATATTTAATTGGGATAATACATAAGACATCTACATGGAAATTGGGTCAATATTGTGATAACCAAGCATTCTTTAATTAGTTTTTAGTCCAATAACATAAAAAGAAAATTAGTTTTAAGTCTTTTTTGAGTTTGATAACATAAATACCTACTATTTGAAAGGTAATTACGTCAAAGCATACAAATATCATACATAAAATTGATTTTTTTTTAAAAAAATGATTATTTTACAATGGCAGAAGAAATGATGTCGATTTAGAAAAAAAATCATTCGAATGAAATTTTCTTATTGGTAAAAGATATAATCCAATTAAAAAAATCCACTATAAAACTAAAATCAATAAAGTAAATCATTTTCACCTTGGCAACTGTAGTAATCAACACGAAATATGCCACAATTCATTAAAACATGAAATGCACCATGTGCAAAAACGCGTTACTGCGGCAAAAAATTAGTCATGATAACGAAATTGTTTACAGTTTTTCTTACCTTAAAAGACATTTTTATATTTTTTTTGTTTTGTTGATAACTTTAAGCAAATGTTAAACTGTTTATATTTTATTATAAAATAAAAATTTATATATTATTGAAATTATTGTTTAACCGAAAATCGAAACTTGCGCTAGATTTGTTGTAATCTACCTCGCGTTATCACATATGGTAATTAAATATGGAGGCCCTTCAAGTTTTCGACCAAGTGTACCTTTTTCGACCATTTATATTGTTGGTATAAAAGTATAATATTTACCATTTGGAAAACTTTATGAATACTTTTGCTGACGGTTGGAGGTTTAAGAAAAATAATTAATATTATTAATTGTTAGGTTTTTATAAAAAAAGGGAATATATTAAACTGATAATAAATAAGAGGAGTTGATTTTAAACATTATAAAAACAATAAATGATGATTTATACTGCAGTTTATAACATATTACGTTTACATGCTTACTTGAAGTAGCTTTCAAGTAACAAAATATGCATGTAAACTCATCCTGACTTCAATTATACTTGAGTCAAGTAAAACACAAAAAGGACCCCGCAGAATTTGTATGGGAAATGGGTCCCGGTCAAATTGGCCCAAATTTTACTCACTTATAGCTTTCGGTGAGTAGATAAAAAGTTCCCATGAGCGCACAGCGGAAAAACTCCCGATCGCGAGAAATGATCGTTCGAAGTTCGGTTTTTTTTCGCTGCCTACAGCCTTTGTGCTCATATATCGGGCCATGTTATATATATACATGTTATATATACCCCCGATTGTCTGGCCGCGGAACTGAAAACGCAGCTTGAGTTTCAAGAAAATTTCAAGTCAAGAACTCAAGAAAGCATATAAATAATAGTTCCATTTTTACCTGTTCTTCTTCTTCTTTAACGGCTCTACAACCGGGATCTGGTCCCTGGCCTCTGGTTTCTACATCGGTTCAGATTCTGAGTATGTGATCCAATTTGACATGTCTAAACTCTGGGCGTCCTGTCCTGGTCTCCACCATTCTTTCAGAGGATGTTGGGGCTTCCTCGATGTCGGACTCCATAGATCTACCGCAGAGAACTTTCCGAGCAGGTTCATCTTTTTTCTTCACAACATCTATCTCACGATAGCGCTCGTACATCCCGGTTTTGTACGGTCGCCGAAATCGTCCTTCCTCACATAGGGATCAACAATCTCCGAAGCATTTTCTTATCGAACACGGCTAAAAGGTTAGAGTGCTTTTTGCTAAGCACCAACGTCTTGGATGCATATGAGGGTACCAGTAGACTATCGTATTATATAGTAGCAGTTTGGAAGTTTAATGGTAAGAGGCTTTGTTGGCTTTTAGCAGCCGTGCGAGTATTTCTGGATCCTTGTTATTGTTGGCTGCTACTATTGACCAAGCTAGGTAAATGATTTTACAACTTCAAACTCGTGCTCCTCTACCATGATTGTTGGACCAATGTGTTTTGTAGAGGAGGCCACCATGTACTTTGTTTTGCTTTCGTTGATGTGCAGTACCAGCTTTCGTACCGCCCCACAGTGGTTCAGAAAACCTGGTCAAAAGTCTTTTTAGCATCTAAAAGTAGTTTTTTATATGAAATTTCGTACTTGGGGGTTTTTAAGGGCGCTGATTAAGGATCCGCTGTCAATTTTCCAAAAAAAACAAAATGGCGGACGATTTTGCTTAATAATCTGCCAAATTTCTTGACACTCATTATAGGGGGGTTTTTGAGAGCGCTGATCCTCAATAATACTAAATTTATGTTTTAAATTGTTCTTTACGAGAAAGAAAATATCTTTTCTTTGTAAGATGCCTGGTTTCAGAGTTCCTGAAAAATAAAATTACTTATTATCAATATGAAGAAAAATTGTATTGTAACTTTTTCAGCTAGGTGCAACTACTCTTTTTTATTTTAAGCAGAAATGTACACTGGACAATATGCGACCAGTTTGAAGGGGTACTTTCGACTCATCACCTATTTTATCAGAGTTATCTGAAGCGTGCCCACATAAAATTGCAACTTACTTTGTTAACAGAAGAATCCATGTCTCTGTTACAATGCATTAAAAAACCAAAACTCCATAGCGCGGAGTACTTTTTCTTACTTAGCGGAAACGAAATTTCGGTCGCGAGGCGCCCACTTTCAGAATAAAATATAACGGATTCCTGTAAAATCTACTTACTTTTAATAGTTCCAAATGACGCTAATGGCTTCACTACAAATATTTGGCGGATCAAAAGTCCCTAAAAAAATACTTCTTTCTGGGGACTTTTGATCAGGTTTTAGGGATTCTGAACTACTGTGCGCCCGATCAATCGGGATGAAAGCTTCCTGTACAGCTCCTGATGTTCTTTCAATGATGTCAATCTCGTCTGCATAAGCTAGTTATAAGGTGGACTTGTGGAGGATATTGCCCTTGATGTTACCTCCAATCTTGGATTTCTTTCTCCAACGCAAGGTTTAAAAGTAGGCCTCCCCCTTATCGGAGTTCCGGATACCTTGACCTGGTCATGGTCAACCTAAATAATCGTGTCAGCTTGTTAGGGATGCCGATTTCTCGCTTGGCTTTGTAGAACTCTACTCTGGTTATGCTATAATAGGCGGCTTTACAGTATGTATATTGGAGAGGTGTTGGATTAGTTTTGGAACTCTAGACATTTTTCCATCGCCTGCCTCAAGGTGAAAATCGAATTAGTAATTGATATAGAAGCTACCCTGACATTGGTATTGTTTCTAGCATATGAGGCCATCCTGATTTGTTGGATGGCGGAGAATATCTTATACGCGGTCCTTAGGAACGCGCGATAATTGGGGCACGTTATATCTCCTTTCTACTACCGGGTTGAAGATGCCTTTTATCCGCTATACAGGTTAGAATGAAACATTATATTTGGTTTAAATAACATCTGTACTATGGGTACTCTGGCAGTTATATTAGTTATTTTGTAAATGCAATTATTTCTGGCAGCAACAAGGTGTGCGCTTGCCTAGTGGTAAGGCGTCCGATTGCCGGCATATTTCTTCAAATTATTTTTTACTTTTTCTTGTTCCATCGTATATAAAATAACGGGAAAAACCGCTGCTACCCGTAATAGCCAGTTTTTACCACAGTAGCATTGGATGAGGACGAGAGATCGTTACACTTACTATACTAGAGCTTGCAGTCTATGGCAGAACCTTCGGTAGAGCTTATATCAAACTTCCGAGGTTGAATTTGCCACTTAAATAAGCTACATGAGGACCATTTTAAGGACGATTTGGGAGCCAGAAAATTAAACATCAGCGTCCGATATTTAAAATGAATTCATAAAATGTACATATATTTAAATAAAATGTTATAAAAAAAAATTACAATTAGATGAAAAATCAAAGTACTTTACACTTATTATGAAAATTGTTTCTCCATAATATTTATGAAATATTTTTCTGTTGGAATTTTTACACCAGGATGATTAGTTTTCATATGTTTCTGTAAACCATTGTACCAGCCATACGCTACCTCACATTCAGTGCAACAATAAGGCTTAAGACCAGTATGAATAACCATATGTTTTCTTGCCGATTCCCGCGAGAAGAAAGATCTCGAACAGCTTGTGCACTGTAATAGAACAAGCAATGTTTATTTTATAATATAATTGATTGGTTTAAATATCTAAAGCATGTAATATAGATCATTATTTGTCAGAACTACCTTATGCAATTTTAATTTCTCGTGAACATTTTTAATATGCTTATTCCTATTACTGGCTGTACTGAATTTAAGAGGACATTGATCACACGCATAAGGCTGAATACCAGTATGGGTTCGACTGTGTATTTGTAGATTGGCTTTTGTATTACCTTTATAAGGACAATGGTCACATTTAAATTTTTTTTGATCAGAATGAATAGCACGATGATTTGATACAGCACTCCATGTTTTAAATGCTTTACCGCAGCTCTATACATAATGACAAGAAAAATAAAGAAATGAAAAATATTACTTGCCTTGAAATCTTTGACACCCGTGTGACGACGTAAATGTTTATGTAGATTGCTGGATGTTGTAAACTTAGATGGGCATTTAGTGCAATGGTATGGCTTATCTCCTGTATGTGTCCTGATGTGTATTTTTAAATCGTTAACATTACGTCCTCTATAATCACATATTGAGCAAAGATATTTCTTTTCGCCAGTATGAATTGAACGGTGATAACTTAAAGAACATTCTTGTGTAAATGCCTTTCCACAAACCTAAAGAACATTGATGCCGACACACGGGAATATAAAAATTGAATACAAAATTTCTTAAATAATTGATGCATCTGCCTTGATATGACTTTGCTATAACTGTACAATATTTTTAAATAAATATATAAGGAATGGTGTTTAATTTTTGTTACCATTATTGTTAAAGAACTAGGAGTAAAATTGTTATATTCCTCTGTTTCATCGCCCTACCACATTTAAAATTGCCCAATTAGCAGTAAGAAGCCAACTTGCTAATTAATTTCTGCTGTTAATATAAAATACTGTGCATACAAGCATCTTTAATGAATATTTATGGAAGTGCTTTGTTTCTTATTTATTCTAATAATTTTACATTTCTATGCCCTATTCCTTTTCCACAAATGCGACAAAACTAAGGATTTTTTTCAATCGTTAAAAACTTATATTCGTTTAATAAATGCAAATTTATTGTTATTTCTTTTATTATTATTTTTAAATTAAAAAAAAAAGGCAGAAGCATCAGTTATTTTTAAAAGCATATAAAAGTAAGTACTTACCTCGCATACGTACGGTCTTTCGCCAGTATGAGATCGCATATGAACACGCAATGTTAATTTAGTCTTAAACTCTTTACCACAGACGCTACAGCGATGTGGTCTAGCAACGGAATGACTATGAATATGTTTCTTTAAAGAGTGCTTATTGTAGCAAATAACCCCACACTGATCACATTGCTGTATATTATCTGTATCTATATTAGGTTTATCTGTTGCTTCTATATCTTCAGAACAAGATTCTTGAGCATCTCTATTTTACAAAACAAAAAATTTAAAAATAAAATAAAGCTAATTCAAGAATAAATGATGAACTTACTTGTAATCACATTCCTTATAATCATCTTCAAATACTGCATCATTTACAGTAAAAGGTTCCTCCTTGTTATCTTTCTCTTCTAAATTATCAATATGTTGTACATCAAACTCTGCAATATCACCAATAATGTATTCAACAAATTCTTCCTTTGTGATATTTTTATTCATATTTCTTAATTGGGTATCGGAACTTTCGCATAAACTTCTAAATCTATTTGCTTTTTCTAAAAGATTTAAGCAAGATTCACAAATGCTTTGTGGAAAACCATCGTCCTTCGTGATCTGTTATATTAATATAGAAATATATGTAAATTAGAAATTGTGACCAATAAAATTTAAATTTTTGTAAAATTACTTGAGGTACATTAGCGCATTCGTTGATTTTTTCAGCAATTGTCAACGAATCTATATAATTTAAATGTATATCCTTGTATTCTTCAGATTTCGTTTCTAAACAAATTCTACAAATCATTTCTTCTTTCTTATAATAATCAGCATTTTGGAGATGTTCTATCAGACGTTGCTCTAAGGGATTAAGAAAACTTTCTCGTTCTGTGTCTTGAATTTCGATTTCATCAAGAACATGTTTTTTTCTTTTCACTTTAACACACCATTTATCAAATATCTAGAAGGAAATATATATAAGGGTTTGTAGATTTAATATTGAATTAAAACAACCAACCTTTTTCCATTGATCTTCCGTAAAAGAACGCGACCCTAATTTTTCCAGCTCTATTGAAATTGTTGACCAAATATTTGGAGAATTGTGAGCTATTTCTAAATGATCTAATATACATGATAATTCTACAGATGATGGCTCAGATTGTATTACAGCAAATCCTTTATTAACCATATTTAATAACTCATAGTCTTCTATTGAAAAACTAAAAGTTTTCCTATAAAAAAACAAATGAATATTTTAATTTGGATTTTTAATTAAATATAATAAAATCACTTTGTTTTCCTTATTTCGTTAGATTTATCTCGCACAAACGAAATCCAACATTTCATTAAACTTATCCAATCTGAGGCTGAAATCTCTTCACAAATTTTATTTAGCTCTAGACATAGCTCTTCAATTATCGTTGGATAATCTTCCGGGCCTATAAATATTAAGTTTTTTTGTCACTTAGTTTTTTTGTTTCCAACTCTTTTCTTACTGTTCATAAACTGTGGGCATCGCTGCAAGTGTTTCAAAAATACTAATTTATGTGCTGGTGTTAAAAACTCTGTAAAATCCACCTGGACTATCTGTTAAGTAGAATTTTTTTTTAAATTGAATTGTAAAGTGGTTTCTTCAATTGCAAAAATAATGGATGTGCTTACGAGAAACTACTATGCTAACAAATTCCTAAAAAATATTGAGTTTGAATTACAGTGCAATTCAACCACCTTTAAATCTGTCTGAAACGGCCAGGTAATTAAAATTTCAATTAATTAAAAATATTTTTATCGTTTGTTTGTTTGTTGTTTAAAGTTGACTAGCAATAACACTAGTGCACCCAAAAGGGTTCCTTAATGGTCTCGACCATTACAGTCATATAGGACCATGAATCAAAATATTTTTATTCTTGTAATTGAAATGCAGATGCATATTCTGAGATCTACAGCAATCACAGTATACGTTTTCATTTTTTCATATATTATAAATTAGTCGATTCTCGTGTTTATTGTTTTATACAACTCCTTCTTAAATTAATATTTTGTCTTACCTTGTTATCTAAAATATCGCCAGCATATTGCTCAGGTAAACAGTCCATAGTTATTAACAAAGTTCTGCAGAAAAACTAAGTTTCCTACGAAAAATTATTGATAAATTTTGACAAACGCCACAACTGATGACAATTCGTGTTGATAAGGTACAGCAAAAATTGCCCTAACATGTAAGTATGTAGCGATGAATCCTGCATTTGAATTGAACTCTTGAATGTTGTAGGAGTTCGGAAATACAGACTGTGTAAAGTTGTTCCACAGTCGGGATGTTCTATTAATTTCTTCATTGTTAAGCTAATCGATCTTCATTAAATCTTTGATTTTTGCTACACCATTCGCATATGCGAATGCATCGTTAAAGTTCAATCTTTTAAAGCAATGGCTAGTGAAGTACATGTTCGATTGGACCCATTCTTTTGTAGATTTCACTTACAGCACGTTTCCTCAGCTCTTTTGCCACGGGTTCTTCAACAACTGAATTAATTTTAGAAATCATGGAGCGAGCTAAGGATATAAGTTTGCTACTTGTGCAATATTTGTCACCAGAAATATCTTTTGTAGCCGCCTCCCAAGGACGCAATATCTGGAGGACTGATGACGGGATGGATATTTCTAATCCACTAAGCTGGTGCACCCTTGTAACGATAAAGAATGTTATTTACAACACTACGCAGTTTTAAAAATCTTTGTAACATATAGTATGTGTACTATTCCAACGAGTGGGTACGGTTTGGATTAATTTAGTCTCTGCCGTAGTAGATTTGCGCAATTCGTCACACGCTATGCAACTCTGTTTAAACCAAGTTCCTATTGCTTTTATTTTAGAGATAGCGGGGACGTGTCCGCTATTACTTCATCTTCTGACAAGAATGATGAGATGTTGCAGATTTAATTGGAAATAAGACACTACTTCGTTTTGGAAGCATTGAATTCGTCTTGCATTATCGAAGGCGTAAGAGTAACGCAAAGTATTGTCATCAGCTAAGCTGTGAATTGGTTTAGATTGGACCGACAGCAGGTCCCTTATAAAGATTACGAAGAGCACGTAACAGAATTGATCCCTGTCGGACACAGGCGGAGATGGGATTTAGGTGGTTGGTTTAAATTTGACGCCGTCTAATACTACTTTAATTGAACGACTAGAAAGAAAACCGTTGGTCCAATTCTGTAGAATTGAATCAACTCCAAGAGCTTGGAGTTTAGCTAACAGAGCATAGGCTACCTACCACACTCTATCAAAAGCCTTGTAGATATCTAGAGCGACCTAACTAGGCGCACCAAATCAACGTATAGTTCGGTTGAGGAGTTCCGTTAGACACACTAAAAGGTCGCCCGTGGACCTTTTTGTCAAAAGCCGTAATGTTTGTCAATCCGGATTTGTTCCGACTCTAGATACCCTATAGGCTTTTTTTGATAATCGTCTCCAAGATTTTGGAGGTATTTTTGGATATAGGGTATATTGTCGGACCCAGTGGATTTGTTGGCATTAAGCTCTTTGAAGCACGTATACATCTCACGAATCCTAAAGAAGAACCCGTCCATTGAGTGTGTGCAACATTTAGGAGCAATGGGTGGGATAGCAATGTCTGGCAAAGAATTCGAGGGGAACAGAAATGCTAGTAAGTTGGCTTTTTTAATTTGTATTGCGCTCATGCACTCACGATTAAAAAGTCTGTTCGGCCTTCTTCTTCTTCTTTAACGGCTCTACAACCGGGATCCGGTCCTGGCCTCTCGCAACTGTTCTCTCCACCGGTCCCGATTCTGAGCCGATGTCATCCAGTTTGGCATTCCTATGCTCTGAGCGTCCTGGTCTACGCCATCCTTCCAGCGGAGGTTGGGTCTCCCTCGCTGTCGCACCCCATAAGTCTTACCGCAGAGAACTTTCCGAGCAGGCTCATCTTCACTCATACGAGCTAGATGTCCTGCCCACCGGAGTCTACCGAGCTTTATTTTCCTCACAACATCTATGTCGCGATAGCGCTCGTAGATCTCGTCATTGTAGTCTCCGGAATCGTCCTTCCTCACATACGGGGCCAACAATCCTCCGAAGTATTTTCCTCTCGAACACCGCCAAGAGGTTAGAGTGCTGTTCGGCCTAAGGTTCAAAAATTTGGTAGAATAGGGAAGGAACAAATGCATTCCTGCCTGTATGATCTTTGTGATGCGGATATCGACGAAGTTAACGTTTTTGTTTCGGAAACCAAGGTTCCATTCAGTGGATTGGAAAATATGAGTAAGGCCCAGATTATTAGTGCTTACAAAAAGGTCAGCATCTTTGCCAGAAATACTAGTGCCTTTTGAATGACTTAGTTAGTTTGCATGGTGAACATTGAAATCACTCATAACAATGATTTCACACTCAGCATTGAAGGATACGAATCCCGAGATCTGTTCCAATATGATATCAAATGCTGAAGTTGAAGCTTTATTACTTATGTTCAATCTTCACTACGTAAATATTACGTTACATAATACACATGAATTAGGCGAATTATATTTATCATAGATAATATATTAAGAATAGAAAAAAATACAAATATACTTTTTGTTTACAATTAATATTGAAGACTTCTTTTTGTACCAATATCATCTAAGATTTGTCTTAGTTCTTCATCTTCGAATCTTCCTTCCAATGACGGAATTAAGGCTTTGGCTTCTTCAGGCGCTTCTGGGCATAGATTTCCAAGGGCTGCTAACTCAAACTTATGTAACTTTTTTTGTGCTAGTAAACTAAAGTTAAAAATAGAAAATTGAATTCATTGAAAAAACATATGCAAATTTTATTCAATACCTTCGGACAGCTGCTATGGTCTCCTTGTTCTTAAATTTCCTAAAACTGTCTGTATAACTGTATGTTTTCATGAACACTTCCGAAAATTCCTGCTCTTCATCTGCTGATTCATTTTGTTTCTTTCGATGGTCAAGCAACATATGAACTTCGCTTATTAATAAAGTTTCAGCATTTTCAAATTCTGTAATTTTAGATATAAGAAATTAGTGTTATTACTTTTTTTGTTTTGCGAAAGAGGAGTTGAATTGATGTTTGTTTTATTAACTGCTTCCCAAGGAAGAGAATTTTAACTAATATTTTATTAACTTCTTCCCATTTTTCTGTTGCACTTATAATATAACTTTGTAATCAATTTAGCGTTTAGAGCACTATGCCCAAAAATGCCGAATTTCGAGATGTCTCTTAAGATTGGATACTAACTAATTATTTAATTTCATATCATCAGTAATTGATGACCTCGAAGTGTGCATAATCAAGACTTAAGAAGATCCCAAAAGCATTGTTTAGTCTACTAAAGAATCCAACATTCTTTTTCCTCAATCTGGCAGGAGTTATTATAGCACGGCTTGGCGCATTTCCACCAAAATAGAGAATCAGTTCAGTATATCTCCAGCTTGGTCGGCGATTTCTTTGGGCATCATCACAGTCCCAGATGGTGATGGCGGAACGTTTCTTAGTGGATATTAGTGAAAAGACTCTTCTCTCTTTCATGTTCCAGAATAATCTTTAATCTTTCAAAAGGTGTTTCTTCCTATTATTGTATCCAACTCTGACAATCACTGGTGTAACAGAAAACTATTTTCCAAAATCGTGAATATCGTTCTGAAACGCATAATACTAATGGTGCTGTTGAGGATTTTCAGTTTAGCCTAGAATCATCATGCAATTCAAGATGCTTCTGCAGTAGGATGTGTATGCGGTGTAAACAGTATATGCTTGCCACAGTGATTTTTGGCTGCAATGAGCACAGGGTCAAATTTCTTTTTAGAACTAAAGCTCCACTCGGAGGAACGCCAGCTAATGTCGATGATTTTGCCCAAGGTTGTTAGGTGCAACAATAAAATCGAAATCACAAGCAGAGATCATCCGCAGCCTTCATAACAGCAACAGCATGGTCTAATAGTGTTCATTACGTGCAACAACCAGCATACGTGCGCCAGAACACCAGCACCTCCACTAGTCGCGCTGGGCCTTATGTCCAGCCCCGTGCACATCCAGAAATTGAAGGAACTCTCTCTCATGAACAAGAGGCACATCCACTAAAAGTTTTACACGAACCACTACAGTTCTTTGTCGAAATCAAGTCAGAAAGAATTTAAAACACAATATTCATTTATAGTGGTTTTTTAATAATATAACCATTCTCTACAAGAAAGTCATAAATTTGTCTAGTCTTATTTACATCTATCTTAATCATACGTCTTGCGTCAGCCAAACGCAAATAACCAAATTTAGAATTTTCAGTCATTAAAATATTTTTATATTCTAAGTAATCTAAAGGCACAATTCTAGATATACTACACAGCTTCCTTTCTTCCTCGCTGAGCTTATCGTATCCTGGTAAGCCTAAGTAAAAGAATAAAATAAAATACAATATTCGTATCTTGATTTTGAATTTATCGAACACTACCAATTATTTGTAAAGGCGCCGATTTCCTTCTCGGTTGTGAGTACGGAAATATACTGTTTGGAATAAGGCTTAACCCTCTTGTAAATTGATTTGGTGCTATATTCCTCCAATCAAGTAATTTTTGATAATGTTCCGATCTCTTATTTTTTTCCCTTGATAGACGCTTATTATTCATTTTTTGATAAATACTTTCGCCATGGAATGTTGTTATTCCATTTGTTCTAGCCTCATATAATCTAAAAAGTTTTATATACTTTATGTTAATTTAAAATTGTAACTGTGGACAAAGTTCTTGCTACAATAGTTGATAAATCATTTATAATTGTCCATCAGGATTTACAGCAAAGACCTTAACAACGTCCCAGCGTGGAATGTCAGAACATTATATAGACCTGGAGTAATGACAGAAATGAGTGTAACATGTATTTACATTACAAAACAGCTGAAGCGCTTTAAGATCATGACAACAAATTGATTTACCAACTTTTTGAAACATATCCTCCTAAAATAACCAAATCCAAATACTATTTACCTATGCAAATATTTTTTTAAATCAGTATAATATTGCATTGACTCAACAAGACCATCAAAAGCAATAGCATCAGTAATTTGCATGAATGCAAAAAAACGTCCACCGATAGTACACTTTCCTTTATCTGTTATTGGTGTAAAAGCTTCATTATACTTTGATAGCCAACGTAACGTTTTACTAGTATCAAGCAGTCCATGTCTTCTCATAATTTCATAACGACGTTTTCTTTCCCTGCAAGTATTTTTTGTGTTATTCAATTTTTATAATCCAATCCATCCATGCTTACTTACTCCAATCGATGATTAAATACAGTAAATACAGCACAGTGGAGATGGTCAATTAATGATTTATATTCCGATGGCCATTCATCAAGATCTAAATTGCTGACAATACTTTCTGCTGAATTATCGTATGGAGTATCAAATTCACCACGAGCACATCTATATCCGGCCATATTTTTAAAATTGGTTGATTCAAAATCCATTCTTGGTGGATCAATACTTTTCATATTATATAAATAAGGAAATCGTTCTGGAACATAGCAGTCATTCGTTAATCCCAGTAACTCCTTAAAAATTCCATCAAAATAACAGCTGTGATAATGTTCTCGACATTCTTGTGCTGTTCTATTTTTCATTCCTTTTGATATATCTTCCCAATTTCCGTATCCACAAGATTCTAATAAATCTAGAAATAATTTTTCCTCGCCACCAGTCCAGTCCGAATTATGAAATACTTGAATATTGTCGTGTATTATTATATAGGAGTGTGTATTTCGATGGTGCGTGGTTTGTTTTCCTTGAGAGAAACATTTCAAGCAGAGTTTGCTTGTACATTCTGCACATTTTATATAGGGCTCCTTTATGTGACCTCGGCAAGCACAGCATTTTTCCTTAGTTTGATTGTTAGATTTTGAGAAATTTTGTATTTTTGGTAAGTAGTACTTAACTGTATGCTCAGTTAAGTCACTTGGTCTTACATTTAAGCAGTCATTTTCTGAAAAATAAAAAGTTATGCTCTAGCTAGTCAGAACTGTCGCATTGCTCCTTCGTTACTTTATTGTATAGTAAGATTATATATTTTCCTAAGATATTAAAAAAAGGTATCCTTTTAGCACCAAAAATTCTGCTAGCTAATCAATACCTTTTACAGGTCCCTTTATCGTCCCTCTAAACAGAAATGCGACGGCATGCGACCATACCGAACTCCAACAACCCTTCCAACGGCCAATAACGATTACCTTTATACTATCAAAGGCCCCGAGGGACAATAATCAATAAAAACCTAATGCCTAAAAGTAATGCGAATATTTTGCGAATGCGAATGTGTGTAGGTCGTGTCGTTTCTTGTGGAAAAAAAAATTAAAATACGACAAATTTACAGATCTGGCTCGCAAATATGTGAGCGCTCTATCGGCCATCAACGTTCAGAGTGAGCAATTGTTCGGACACGGACATGTGTGAACAAGTTCATATAAAATGTAAGCACCGATATTTTTTTGAGCCCCTGACGGAACGCGGACCTGTGACTTCCCGGCACGGCCCTGAATGTGTTCACAACAGGCCGCCGGCAGGCCGTAGCCTTTTAGGCCAGGTCAGCAGGTACCGCCCGATGAAAGCCATACATTACTTAGTCTGACAGGCTGTGGCCTGCAGGTGTCCTCATGATTCAAGTGCAAAAATGTTTATGGCCTAAACGAAAATTTCAGACTGCACTGAATAAAAGTTCAGATCTTCAGGCACGAACTTACGAGAAATACCCACACACATAAAGATTTTTGTCAGTTTTCTTGGACTGCAGACCCCATCCGGTTGACGGTGTGGGTGGAGTGGAGTGAATGTGTGGTTATACTTGGCCTCAAGGCGAGAAACCTTCAGGCCATGGCTTATCGCCGCCTGTATATGAATAGGGGCCTTTAGAAATCGCCTCATGGAAATATAATATTCCTCTCTTGAACTTTGACTATTAAATACGAGAAGAAAGAATACCATTACTGTACACAACACTGGTCTATTGTTCTAATATTTTTTCATATCCTATAGTAAGAAATAAAAAAATAGGTTTTAATTTACTTAAATTTTTTTAATGCTACTCCAAAGCATTCGCAAATTCGCATTCCGAACATTCACATTCGCTCTCATACAATCCAGTTATCTAGGTCGGAAAAACGGAAAGGTGAAGGACCATGCCGCGGAGTAGATTCAAAACACAAACTTCTAGAATTGTAGTCGGGCGCCTTAAGCCCTATGCTTCGGGCTACCGAGTTCGATGTTCGTCCATATTAATTAAGTTCGACAGGGAAGTTGCTAGCAATAAAGATAAGATCTGGCGTATGTTTAACAATCTTGAAAGCGTAGCAGCAACTGAGGCTACTTTTATAACTGAATTTGTGTAGAAGATCAAATCATGATAAGAAGATATTCCACAGTCCTTAAGCCATTTTTTAATGATTAGTAACAATTGAAATTTCGTGAATGAAACCCGTGGGCGTTTAAGATGTCGGTTTGGTGATGGCCAAAATTTTATTAGTAACAATTTGTTTGTTAGTTAAATCAAAAGATAATGGAATAAAGAAATCAAAAAAAACCCCTACCCCTGTTTGCCCTACAAAATTGATGATCCAACCGAAGGGTCCTCCAACCGCAACATGTGCGAAGAACTAATTATTAGTAAAAAGCTGGAGTGGGATTACAGAAGTCGTTTCAACTCATTTGTTACGAGTTTTAAATGGAAAAATTCAATGGCAGACGCGAAACAGATGTCTTGAAACAACTTCTGTAATACCACCCCTCATTTTTTCACTGCTGGTTAGTACTTGTGCACACAATAAGATGGTCACATTGTCCTACAAATTAAGTGATCCGATTTCCCAGTCCTACGCTCTGCAATTGTTAGTTTCATGGAACCATTTTTATCATTAGTAACAACATAATTTTTGTATTTTTCTTTAAGGAATTAAGTATAGACCACGTTGTTACTGCTGTCTTACAAAAAAAGTTGTGCATATTGATAAAAAATCAATAAAATCCACTTTGGCTTAAGTAGTTAGTGCGTAAGATATGTAAAAATTATTCGCGATTTATCTGGAGATCAATCAACAGCGAGCTGCTTTCGCAAAATCTCACTGCTATTGTGAAACATGGCGAAGATTCAGTGAAAGTTCGGCCGCGAGGACAAGAAATTGAGTCTACAATGAATAGCAATGATTATGTGAATATTTTAAAAAACAATTTGCGTGCAGAAATTGGGTCTAGACCTTTCAGCAAGATAACGACCCAAAATATTCAGCGAAAATTGTGAGAGATTAGCTACCCTAAGCCGAATTTAAGGCCCCTAAGCGGGTTGACTCTCCCCACAATCTCCAGACTTTAATCCCATAAAACATCTATGGGAAGTTTTGGCCAGGACTGTTAAAAAACGGACAATAGCGTCCAAAAATGATCTCCAGGCAGCTTTGACGGAAGAATAGGAGAAGATTTCTCCGGATATTGCCCGAAATCTAGTCAATTCGATGCGAAAAGGATTAGATGTCGTGATAAAGCACAAGGAAGTCGCACAAGATACTGATACTTGTACTCCATAGTATATTGTAGAACAATAGCTTATTTTCTGTTGTTTTGTAGAAGTTTTTCGAGGGATTTATCCTATTCCCATTTGTTTTATGTGGTAACGTCAAGCTTAGGAATCTCCCTTTGTACTACTAGTCCGCCATGTTGTTCAAGTCATGGTGCAATGTCTAGTAGTAAGCTTGATGTGAAGTATAGAGAAGAAAGGATAGGTTAGGGGTGTGGAGGGTGCGTGAGTAGATGTCGATGAACCTGAGATGCTGTATGAGTTCGGAAATACCGACTGCGGAAGACAGTTCCACAATCGAGTTGATCTATTTATAAACGAACTTCTAAACCGTAATGTGCGTGAACAGGAGGGCTGTAGTATGTGGGGATGAGCCGGTTGGCTAGTCTTGTGTTGCGCGAAAAAATGTGGCCTAAAGAGTCGATGGAAGAGCAAATGGTGCTATCGCCAATGAGTTTGATGGCGCGGTTTTGCACCTTGTCCAGCCAAGCCAAGGTGATTTTTGTGGCGCCCGCCCAAATGTGCGAGTTGTATTCAAGGCGGGGCCGAATGTAGAACTTGTAAATTGTAGCCAGGGAAGTTGGCTGAAGGAGGAACTTGCATCTCTTGAGGAATCCCTGGCATTGATAAGCTTGTTTGGCGATTTGGAATATGTGATTATTCCATCGCAGATCCGAAGATAAGGTGGATGCATCTTACATGAGTTCCTTAATTTTGTTAATATTTATATAGTATAAGTGTACAAAAACATTTGGCTCCCACTGTATATACAATACCCTTAGTCATGTTTTAACTAATTAAAATTTAACAAAACTCGGCAAGCTAAATTGTGGCTAGAAATTAAAAATACAATAAAAATTGCGTTTGCATAAATTAAGTATTTTATATATTACTAACATTTTTTAACATATTTAATTATTTTATTATTAAAACAATTTATTTCCCCCCAAAACTACTTTTTAAAGAAAATCATCCAAGGTAAACTTTATCTCAAAATAAACATAAGTTAATAGAAAGATAAATATTATTGTTTGCTTATTTAAATTATTCAGAACTATTAAACTAATTTTTAAATAAAGAATTTTAGGAAGACTTTAATTGAAAAAATTATTATTAATGGACTGAGTTTGCAAGAGGAAGCACCGTGCGAAGCAAGCTTTCTCGGCACCATCAACAAGTTTAGACAAATATAATATTTCGTTACCTTTTGGAAACTGCAAATCAGCAGCATCCTCCTCGACCATATCACTTGGATTCATAAAAGACATTTTAATAACTTTGTTTTAATGTAATCTCTTAAAAAAATATAAATTGAAAACCTGTCGCGGCAACACAACAATGCACCTTCTGACTTTTGATTTGCAATGAGCAAAGTGACGTTTACCATGATGAGTTAAAGGTAAAACACAGCCGTAATATGGCGCCTAAGAGCAGTTTTAGACGGTGCGCTCCAGCGCATGTGCCTCACGAACGTTTAGGATGAAGGGATGAGTGGAGATGAAGAGAGGTACCACCCCACTTCTCCCTTTATCCACAAAGTTCGTGAGGCACATGCGCTGGAGCGCACCGTCTAAACCGGCTCTAAAATTAATCAAATTTTTTTTGAAAGTATTTTCTATTTTATATACGAATATCCAAAATTAAATAAATAGCGTACTGTGACTGTAATATATACTAAATAAATAAATAAATTATTATAGAACAAAACTTAATTCTCAATTTGATATGAATTATTATTGTTACAGCTACGTGTAAATGGTGCATACTACAATAAAATTTATGACAGCAATAAGCTTTGAATGGACTTCAAAGGGGTGGCAAAAATTATAAAATTTGTGTTGCACCGCGCAGGCGCAGAACAGGTGAAAATAAAGTTTTTTGTATTGAGATGACATCTGGTCGTTTTCAAATGTCCGATGGTTCGTCTGAACAACTAAAAAAGTTCATTTTCACAAGTAAAACGCGTTCAGTTAATGGAAAAGCTGATGAAACGTTAGAGATCTTAATTCCAGAGGTAAGTCTACGCCTATGTACAATGAACGAACACTCCTAATCGTTTTGTTTTTCGCAGCTTCTTCAAGCAGGTTACTCATTCTACACTTGGCCGTGTGCCCCAATACTGAGCTGGTTCTTGTGGGAAAGAAGGCACGCTTTGGCTGATAAAAGGATTTTAGAAATAGGTTCAGGTACCGCATTGCCTGGTATTCTTGCTGCTAAGTGTGGAGCACAAGTGACATTGAGTGATAGCTGCATTCTACCAAAATCTCTAGCTCATATCGAGAAGTGCTGCTTAGTAAATAATTTGATACCCGGAAGAGATATCTCTGTTAAAGGCTTAAGCTGGGGCTTGCTGGTCAATAGTGTTTTTAATTTAGGTCCTATTGATGTGATAATAGCAGCAGATTGCTTCTACGATCCTAGCGTATTTGAAGACATTCTTGTAACAATATCATTTCTACTTGATCAGAATCCAGGGTCAAAATTCATATTCTCATATCAAGAAAGAAGTGCTGATTGGTCTGTAGAAGCCCTATTAAAAAAGTGGGATTTACGCGCCTGCAAAATAAATATTGACAATATAGGAAAAGTTTCTGGAATTAATCTTCACGAGTTGATGGGCGACCATACAATACACGTACTAGAAATTACAAAATAATCTGCTAACAAATATTAATTATGGCACAAAGTCTCCTTAAGAATGCGTATAAGCTATTCGTTGGCAATCTGCCATGGACTGTAGGCAACAAAGAGTTGCAGTACTATTTTTCGAAATTTGGACATATCTCGTCGGCTTCTGTAATATTTGATAAAACAAACGGAATGTCACGAGGATATGCGTTCATAACGTTTAGTTCTAGGGACGGGTACAATAGTGCCATGAATAAAAGTAATCACTTCTTAGAAGGACGTGTTATAAATGTCCAGGCCGCTAAGGGTGGTAATTAGACGACTATTTTGAAATTATAACAACATTTAGAGATTTATACAACAATAAATATTTAGTTTTTACCTAAAGACTCACAGATCATTCTTATTTCTAAATTACAGTCTACAAGAGCGCTTCCTTGGTCAATTGGGTTTAAGGAGTGTAACCTAATCGCAGGGGTGTATTTTTTCTTTAGTCCATTTATTTGATCCTCCAAGGCGCCTTTTTCTTTATCATCGTCATGCATGGACAGGATATTTTGTATTTCCAAAATCAATTCCTTTAACGTAGCCGGCATGCTGTTGCCACACTCGGAGTCCTTGTCGTAAAATACCGTCTCTCCGAAGATTTCATATATTTGCTCTGTTTGTATAGGTTTTGGATAAAGTGTTGTTAATAAAGGCACTTTTACGGCTCCTTCCGGTAATGAATACTCCCTAAAATTGCATTTCAGTTGTATTATGCTAATAATAATCATGACAGAAAATTCTTACATTGGCATTGATTCGAGGCGAATATTTTCAATAATATATTCGTGATCACATTTGAAAACTCGTCCAATCACGGCGCATTTCCCATAGTGCAATTTCCAGAGATTTGGTATTAAAGCGACCTCCTCCAGAAGTAAATTTTTGTAATATGAACAATATTCCGGCAGCTTTAACTGTCTTAAAAATTCTGATTTTTTACGGAAACCATTTGACATTTCACAAATTAACTAGTCCAACATAATTTCGAAATTTTTAGTCGACTTAAAATAATTATTAAATAAAACAAATTGAATTTTAGGCATGAAATAGACATTAAACGAAATTTGCACAGCCGTGCTCCCAACCACTGTGGTACCGACCGATGGACACATGATCCAAACATTAATCCGGGGTCCCAACGGGCATTTTTTCCAGCAATAGCAACCGACATCATTGCTTTGACAGTTTTTTGTCGGGAATTAAATTGTTGGCAATAGGGAACATGACGCAAAGCTCGGCGCAGATGGCGCCACTAGCACATACATACCCCGTTTATGACTAGGTTCAACCTAGGTTCAACCCAGGTTGAACCCAGTCATAAACGCGGATCGAGTTGAAACTGGGTTCACTCAACCCAACTCAGCTCTCCTACCTGGGTCGAGTTGATATTTCGCCTCATAAACGCGGGTTGAGTTGAAATTGGGTTGAAGTGACATTTTTTTTGTTTGTTTACCATCCGTGAAGTTTGCCTTCGGCGTTAGTTTTGTGTTCGGTGTTTTTGTAGCGCGTTAATTATTTTATATTAACTGTATATGTAAAAATAGAGGAAATTTAATTTTGACAATGGCTAAAAGAAATGTTTGGGAGCATCAGGAAACAAAAACTATGCTAGAAATAATGCAGGAACAAAATTCCCTTTATCATTTTAATGGAAAACTGTAGAGGAAGTCAGAAATATAGAAAAAGAATTAACAAAAAGATGTTATGTTTTGATGTCAGTTCAACTCGATTTCAACCCAAAGTGAACTCAACTCGGAATCATATACGGTGGTCGAAATTTCAACTCAACCTCGACTCAACTTTTCAACCTAATCATAAACGGGGTAACAGTAAACAAACCGCCATTTTAAATTAAATATGGTTGTATATTGCACCTGAATTGTACGTTTGTGATATTATGAAATATGGCATCCTTCGGCCATTTAAAAGTGGAGGATTTAAAGAAACTGCTTCGAGAACGTGGTGCGAGTTTGAAGGGGAAAAAGACAGATTTGGTGGAAAGGTAATTAACTGAGTTGTGGTAATTTAAACTTATTCAACTCAATTTTAATGAATCTAATTTCACAAAACTGTCTGGTTTCAGGCTTACCCCCAGAACATAATGATGCCGACAACGACAACTTCTACGGGAAAACAACAACAATTTATATGATAATTGTCGTTGTCGCCCTCATTGTGTCCCAGGGGTTACACCCGTATTCTAAAACCAGTCATAAGTCATTAAGCAATATCAAGTGTGCGGTGAGTATCAAGTTGAGACAATTTGGTATTCTAATTTTGGTCTCGCAATTTTGACAATCCACAAACAGTCTGAACGACTCTCAAAATTATGACTGTATACATAGCAGGTCACAAGAGTGTAAAGAGCACTTTTCTAGCATATTTTTCAAAATTTCGCACAGACTCGACATACCAGCTTCGATGAGAGGTGCTCGGATGTTCACACTCTCCCTTCCTTACTGCATCAAAATTTTCTGGCCATTAGAGGTGAATTTTTTTTACACTTTCTTGTGACTGGGTGCTTAGAATACCAAAACAGCTGATAGTATCAAGAATAGTGTCTCAAGCTTTCAGTGACACGCACGAGTATCAAAAGCTTATGACTTATGATTGATCATAATTTAGAATAGGGGGGTTTTAAATTATACGATAATAATAATAACTTCAGTATATAATATGCTAAGTAAAATGCTCAACTATAGTAAAAATTAAAAAAGTTTTACCGCGCTTTGAACGACTTGTCAAAAAATTTTATTTACTGTATGTGCTAGTGCTGCACTCTGATGTCGAAACTTTGCCGTAATGTTCCTTATTCCATTTTTAAAGAACGTAGGGGATATTAATTAACAATATAATGATTTTTATTTATTTGCTTTAACTCAGAATACCAAAAACTCCTTTTGCTTATTTTCATGTCCACCATCTTGATTTAAAATATTGTTGAAATATTACCTATGCCCCATGATACACGAGTCAATGAATCACTTAATTCAAACTGTCACCTGGCAGTTAGATGGCCGAGGAAGGGGTCGGGGTGAAGGTTGAGCGGTAATAGAATCCGTTTCTATTTTTGGGCCTTAAAGGTGAGTCTGAATTCCGAGTATGGAAAATGTTGTGCTTCAAATTTATGGAAGTGATTTTGATGAGAAATTTATTATAATTGAAAATAATATTAATAGCCAAGTTTTAATAGTCAATGAATAATATTTATGCATTTTAATAATTTTAAACTAGTGAAAACTTTCCGTATACCATTATACGTTTGACGAAAGTTTGATATTTATGCACGTGAGCTGACGTGCGTTTCTTACGTGCATTATAGTTGGGCCTATACTTCTGGGCCCATTTTACACGCTGAAACACGAAACAAAAAGTTTCATGCAACTTTGCTCGGTTTGAAAGGGTGAGGAGAGAGAGGGCTGGAGGGAGCACATGTTCCTTCAAACCCTCTCTCTCCTCTCCCCCTCAAACCTAGCAAAGTTGCATGAAACTTTTGGTTTCGTGTTGCATCGTGTAAAATGGGCCCTGGAGTTCTTATTTTTGTTGAAGAAAATAATTTAGCTGGAAAAGTCACGTGTAAATCATCACTTAAAGTGCATTATTTCACCAAATGTTCGATTGTTGTGTTTCAACGTTTGGCTAAAAGCTAAATTTTTAAACGTCAAAATTTTAGCCCATTCGAAAGAGACAACTGCTACTGCTACCAAATCAAATAAATCATTCGCAGCAAAAAACAGAATCTTTCAACAAAGTCCTTATTTGCCTAGTAAAAATTGAGTAAAATCGCGTTTGTGATATTATAATTGTCATTAAATTATAAATAATATCGATAATAACACATTTTCAGTATAAGTAAGTGAGTTTACTATCATCGGAACATAAAAAATAGACAATCTTCGTGCAATTTTTAATTCACCACGACACAGACGGTCGCCATTTTGTCTGGCCGGCTGATTCCATACAAAAAATTTGTCAAAAGAAAAAAATTTGTTTCTCAACATATTCAAGGAGTACATTTTGGATTCTATTTTAAAATATTTGTGTTTTAATTAATGTGTGAGTTAATAAGTGCTAAATAGTGTTAAAAAGTAAAGTTTTTCTTGGATTAAAGCAAACGCCCTCTCACAAAGATTCTCAAGTCTCGATTCGGACACAAAGCAACCAGAATCTGAAAATTTCCCGTCACATTCTAGTGGCAGAGAAGAGAAAAAAGTTTTTGCTGGTTGGCAAAAAAAGGGAAAAAGGAAAAGGATACTTTAAATTTTATAAAACTTTCGTGGGTAAGAATTTGGTTAATAACATTCTGGATGTGGTGAAAAAGGTGCATTAGTGTTTTTTTAGTTTATTTATAAATTACGACAAATACCGGAAAATATTTTTGGCTATGGTAGCGGGGGCGACAACACACACTACGGTCTACCACCACTCGATGGGGGTGAGCAAAAAAGATGTACAGCACAAAGGGAGAAAATAAAAAAATATAGTTTCTGCGTACAATTTTCGTAGGATTCTTTTTTTAAAGTAGTGTCACATATGTGGACATTCAGCGAACGAAAAAACTTGCGAAATACTTAAAGAAAACAAAACAGTGAAAAACAGTCAGCCGCACCCCAATGGATTTCATTTCATCGCGTAAATGTCAATTTTCATGCATTTTTGGAGTTTCTTTAGTCGCCGTCATTTGAAATATCATCATTTCACGTTAGGGTGTCTTGTTTTTTGGCTCGTGTACTTTTCTGTTTGTGATTTTTTTTATTGAGAACGGCGAGTCATACATAAGCTGAGCCTTTTCTGATAGATTCGCACTTCATCCCTTTTTTGTAAGTTAAATTGTATTGTAAATATGTTAGAAACGCAATCAGACACTTAAGGTTCCGGCATGCAACTTACATAAGATTGTGTAAAAGCATATTTCTTGGAATTCTAGCTAAATTGAAAGTGGTTTCCCAGACTCCTCTTGATAATTGTTAATAATTCATAGTTGTACAAAAAGTTTAAAGATTCACTACTTTATTGTGGGATTATAGAAGTTGATTAATCTTGTTGCATATTGTGCACGTTGCTCGTGGGTGAGATCATTTTTATTTAAAAAAAAATTGTTTTCACCAAAAGTAATGTGTACTTAAGTAATTTGATAAGGTTAGATCTTGCACTTGATAGAAAATTAGTGTAAGTTAATTTTTTCTATGTTTAGATTTGTAATATTTAAACAATTAAGTATTAATTATATTTGAAATCTTTATTTTGTCTTAAAATAACAAATCGGAAGGCTCGCAGTTTGAATAATACTTTCAAAATGTGGGTAGTAAATACTAGGAACTAGAGAAGAATCCTAAAATCATCGTAATAACTTAGTAGTTCTCTTAGAAAAATTATTACATGGATCACGTGATATGAAGTGTACAATAATGCACTAAAACAATGCATTGAGATTGCTACGAAGCCTATACAAATTTTGGAAAAGCAATAGCAAACTAGTAACAGTTTTTACAGGCTCCAGCCGAAACATAGACTTGGTCGAAGTACTTCCCTACTTTGTAACCGGCTAATCTTATTTTCAAAAAAAATTTCAAGGGATTTATCAGTGTGGCATTTTTGCAGTTTTGAACTGCATAAAAATAAACACGATCCTCTTGCATTTGAATTACGAAAAAGCTGTGTCCGAAATGATTTTACTTGAATCTTATAGTTGGCGAAATATGAAGTGGAAGATCTTTTGCTGTTTGTGTCGGTCCAAACCCCAATCAAGGGATCTCGTGGAATGGATGCAAAAAGCTATGCATTTGTTCCCTGCTTTCCCCGATTGATTTGATTTCAGTCAGAGCAAAGAGCGTCGACTCATCATTGAATATTTCCACAATTTTCGGCAAAAGAATTGATATGATTTGCAAATCTAAATCGTGCCTACATAAATCATCAGATAATTGCGGATATTTCTCTGCACTTCTTTGGACCTTTTTCTAAGGTTTAAATTTCGATTTCGATAATATCGTCTTAAGTAAATGCGTCTTCTACTTCTGCGAAATTTCTGCCATATCACATTTCTTCGGAGTTTATTCAGACTCTTGTTTATGTGGCAGTGCTAGGTTGAGGAATCACCCTTTGTACTACCAGTCCGTTATGTCGTTTGCCACGTCATGGTATTATGGTGATATTACTCTGCAACTTCTTTGGAGCTTTTTCTAAGTTTTATATTTCGATTCCGCTGTGCTGGGCTGGAATGAAAAATTAGCGAAACATCGAATTTACACCTTTCGGGGATGTTACCTTGCTATTTCGTCGACAGTATCATCTTATGTAAATGCGTCTCTTCTTTGGCGAATTTTTTTTGCCGTTTTCGATCGAGCATAGCCCTCAGTTCTCAAGCTATTGGAATTGATTCACTTCCAAAGAACTGGATTAAGTATTTCCTTTCGGTCGTTCAATCAAGGTATAATTGGATGACGTCAACTCCAAACCCCACCTCATTTCTTCGAACCCCAGCGGTCAATTCCGCCACTTGCTTTATTTCTAATCTTTATAAATGACCTACTCGCAATCCCTTCTAAACCACTTCCCAGCTTTGCTAATGACGATACTTTGCGTTACTCTTACGCCTTCGATAATGTAAGATAAGCACGTGCAAGATCCCTTCTTGATCAACTTTCCGACTTAATCAACAAGGACATTGAACTCATTCTTGATTGGGGTCGCAAGAGTCGTGTCGAATTGAATGCTTTCATGCCGAATTTATTGTCTTATTTCCGATAAAGCCTGCAATACCTACCTTTCTGTGTCAGTGGACGATGTAAAACTAATGGCCGACCCAGCCCTTAACATCTTAGGCGTGAAATTAACCAAGGGTTTGCGATGGAATTACCACATATTTCAAATCGCCAAACAAGCGCTCTAGAACAACTTGGAGGAGAACCCTATTAGCAGAGGCCGCAACAACCGGGAGATCCTGGTCAGAGCTGAGAGCTGTCGCGCAAAACAGAGTCCGCTGGAGGGCAACTGTTTCTGCCCTATGTCCCTATGAGAGATTAAAGGAGCGTTATGTATGTAAACAAGCGCTCCAATGCCTGGGATTTCTTGAGGAATGCAAATTCTTCCTCCACCCATCGGCTATGGCTATACAAATCCTACATTTGCCCTCTCCTCAGATAAAACTGCTTTATTTAAGGCAGGGCATCAAAAACTGCCTTAACGTGGCAAGATAAAGTACAAAAAAGTGCTAAAGAAATCGACGTTGACACCATTTGTTCCGCCATCGACTTTTTGAGCCTCCTTAGGATTGTAACACCCTGACAAAATTTTATTACTGCTACCATAGCGATTATTCTATCGAAATAAACGCTCTCCTGCCTCCTCTAATCTTTTCCTCCAGTCTTCTTGATTTCTGCCCGAAGTTCTCCAGTTCGATATGTAGAGGAGTGTCTCCGCATCTGCTACAACCGCATCCTTCCATCTTTTCCTCGGCCTGCCTACGGGTCTTTCTCCTTCGATGATGCCAGTGGAGACCTTCTTTGCTGCTCGACGTTTTCAGCCCAGCGAAGTTTATTGAGTTTTATGAACGTCCCTAAGTCTATGTCGTCAGAGATTTGATATTCATCCATCCAATGTCGCTAAAGCCCAAATCGAGCCTTGGCCTCTTCTAGGGCATTTCTCCAAGTTTGACGGCTCCTTGCAGCAGTTATCCAGTTCCGAATGTTGAGCATTGCCTCGTTGTCAGCGGTCATCGAGTCGATCCGTCTCCTCCTGGGTCTGCCTACTGGTCTATTTCCCAAAATTTCTGCCACCATGAGCCGTTTTGGAATACGGTTATCCTCCATCCGCATTACGTGGCTGGCTAGTCTTAGTCTGTTGATTTTTATAAACGTTGAGAGTTCTGGGTCGTCAAAAACTTCATAAAACTCGCTGTTTCGTTTTTCTGTGCAAAAATCTTGAGTGCGGTTCATATTTGTTTTTGGGCATAAAAGGCTCGATTAGCCATTAGTATTTGTCTAGATTTGATATAACTCACTATTATGTCTGATTCTTCATGTCCCTTCCTGACAAATTGGGCTTATAGTCCGGGAGGCAGCGTCATATTTTTTAACCTCATTCCTACAAAGCTAATATTTACTATACTTAATGTTAATACACTGTAAATTAGGAAAGTGAAAGTCTACCGAACTTTTAGCGGTGGGTTCAATAATAACAAATTATCGATTATGGAAAAAAACAATATACCAATACCTTATACCTACAAGACTGAAACTTCGTAGAATGTCTGAGAAAGGTTGAAAATGAAGGCTAGTGATAGTCTACCATTTTGTAAGCGTGGGTATCAAGGGTCTACCACCCACGAAAAATGTGGTAAAAATGACCCCGATTACCTTATTCCTACAAGGTTCAAATTTTTTTTATAAAATAAAGTAGCTTGTAAAACAACAAAAAAAGACCGTCTACCGCTTATATAATGATGGTAAAGCCTCGATAGACGCCATGGAATGTACGATTAGTCAAGCCCAAGTCGCTCTGTATTATTGTAAACACCCATATTAAAATTGATTCTACAAAGCTATTTTTTGTTGTACAAGCAGTTAAAGTTAATAATTAATAAATACTTGGTCTACTTTCAATAGGAGCTGGCTAAGCCGCCGGTAGACTAATAAGATCCTAATATTACATTTTAAGTATAATATTATAAGCAGAGACAACATACACTAATATTATAACTATTTCATGTTAATTCATATTATTTTATTCATCTTGTTTTTATTGCATTGAAATTTATTGATGCATCTCAACTGCTTGGTTAAAACAAATTACAGCAAGTATATGTTCAAGATTTTTTTAAATTATATACATTAATTTTCATCCTCATCGCTATCTTCATCCTCATCATCTTTGTCGAAAAAAACACCTTCGTTTTCTTTCAAGTATTGACTACGATTATCTTCACTAAATGATGCAACGGATTCCTCGAGTATTTCTGAATCTACAAAAAAAGTAATTAATTAAAATCTTTTATATTACGCAGATATATAATAGGAGATAGAATGGAGGTAGTCCCGAAAATGCCTTCTTAGGCCGGGCGCCCACTAAAGTGGTGTGGCAGTGACGTGGCAGTTGCGTGATTTTGGCCTGCCATGTAGAAACAAAGTGGTGCTGCAGTTGAATGGTGGCGGAGTGGTATTCAAATTATTAAGCGCGCATCGAAATGGCAAGCAGCGTAACGCGTAAGTGATTCAACATCATTTTACTACTAACGTGAAGTGGCGTACACTGCTACTTAACATTCAAAAATTATACTTGTCGGGGCTAGTGGCAATCATGTGATGTCTCGCCACTTGCCAGATGCCACACCAACGCCACTCCACTTCAATGTGCGCTACCTCATTTGATTTCACGGGAATAGTTTTTTCCACTTGCCATTAGACCGCCACGCCACTGTCACGTCACTGCCACACCATTTTAAGGAGTATCCACACATATCAGGGCCGTGCCCGCGACGTCACAGGGCCGTGTTCTGTCATGTGTGAACGAGCCCGTGTGCGGACACGGATATGTGTGAACGAGTAAAGCCCGGACACACATATCCGCACCGCATGACGGTCGTGTGTTGGACAACAAACAGAGAGAAATTAAAGGAGTATCCACACACATCAGGGCCGTGCCCGGGACGTCACAGGGCCGAGTTCTGTCATGTGTGAACGAGCACCTGCCCGGACACGGACATGTGTGAACGAGTAAAGAAGTATCCACACATATTAGTGTTCCATCAGGGGTTCAAAAAATATCGGTGCGTACACTTTATACGAACTCGTTCACACATGTCCGTGTCCCGGCCGGAGCAAAAATCGAACGTCCCGGGCACGTCCCTGATGTGTGTGGATACTCCTTAAACAAGTAAAATTTGACGCGGTGCGGACACGTAGGCGCGGAAAAGTGGGGACTGACTGGTAAGCAGTGTTGCGCCTTTTACTACAATAGTAGCAGATCTACTACATTTCGCGTTTTCAAAATTTTACTACATTTGGCTTCTTATTTGCTACATATTTCGCGTCATCAGGGCTAGCTGTCAAACTGTAGATAAATTCCCACTCAAAAAGTTTCAGACCAGTTCAACTGGATCTGTATTACTATCATGTAAATATAAATTCTTCCACATAGTGTATATAATAAATACTAGCCTTTGAAGATTTTGTTCTCGAAAATTCTTTAAATGAGAGCTTCGTTTTGGAAATGCGGCAAAATATGTGCAATTCTTATATCGAATTCTGCAAGCAACTTAAAAGAAGATTCGGTGTAGATTATAAAAAATTAAATTTACTGAGCTTTATAGATCCCAAAAAAAATTGCTTCGGGACAAGTACCCGCCATTTGTAGATTATTTCTTGAATTTCCTCATAGCGAAGAAAAATTAGAAATTCTAAATAATCAATGGAGAGGTTTGATAGGAGAAACAGAAACAGATATTATTGAAAAATGCCAGGACGATGACGTTGTTAAGTTTTGGATTAATTTAAAGAAAATTAAAAATGGACTGAATGAAGAAATTTATGCTGATTTGGCTGATTATATGTTAAACCTTTGCATATTACCGCACAGCAGTGCATCTGCTGAACGGAAATTTTCAACTTTAAAATTACTAAAAGACCCGAAAAGCAACTTGTTACAAACTGAAACAATAAATAATATATTGCTTTCTAGAGAATTAATTGAAGAAGAAAATGATATTTTCGAACCAACGAATTGGATTTACTTAATTACTATACTAAATTTGTATACAAGGATGGCAGTTACATATAAATATGTGATCTATATTTGCCAAAATAAAAATAATATTTTTAATTATAAAAAGTACAAATGCTGGTAAGATTTTACTTTTTTACTTTCTCTCCGTGTGTTGTCCAACACACGGCCGTCATGCGGTGCGAATATGTGTGTCCCGGGCTTAAAGGAGTATCCACACATGTCAGTGTTCCGTCAGGGGTTCAAAAAAATATCGGTGCGTACATTATATATGAATAGTTTACGCATATCCGTGTCCGGGCCGGAGTAAAAATGTAAAAAAAGGATGATGAGGATGAAGATAGCGATGAGGATGAAAATTAATGTATGTATATAATTTAAAAAAAATCTTGAACATATACTTGCTGTAATTTGTTTTAATCAAGCAGTTGAGATGCATCTATAAATTTCAATGCAATAAAAACAAGATGAATAAAATAATATGAATTAACATGAAATAGTTATAATATTAGTGTATGTTGTCTCTGCTTATAATATTATACTTAAAATGTAATATTAGGATCGTTTTCGAAATGGCAATGTTACAATTATTTTCGCACTCTACGACTTGAGCCCCGTCTACCGGCGGCTTAGCCAACTCCTATTGAAAGTAGACCAAGTATTTATTAATTATTAACTTTAACTGCTTGTACAACAAAAAATAGCTTTGTAGAATCAATTTTAATATGGGTGTTTACAATAATGCAGAGCGACTTGGGCTTGACTAATCGTACATTCCATGGCGTCTATCGAGGCTTTACCATCATTATATAAGCGGTAGACGGTCTTTTTTTGTTGTTTTACAAGCTACTTTATTTTATAAAAAAAATTTGATCCTTGTAGGAATAAGGTAATCGGGGTCATTTTTACCACATTTTGCGTGGGTGGTAGACCCTTGATACCCACGTTTACAAAATGGTAGACTATCACTAGCCTTCATTTTCAACCTTTCTCAGACATTCTACGAAGTTTCAGTCTTGTAGGTATAAGGTATTGGTATATTGTTTTTTTCCATAATCGATAATTTGTTATTATTGAACCCACCGCTAAAAGTTCGGTAGACTTTCACTTTCCTAATTTACAGTGTATTAACATTAAGTATAGTAAATATTAGCTTTGTAGGAATGAGGTCAAAAAATATGACGCTGCCTCCCGGACTATTATTATGCTTCTCAAAATCTTCCTCTCAAAGGAATTTAGCATGTCCTCTATCCTTTGTGTGAGCGTCCATGTTTTACTCCCGTAGCATATAACAGGACGAATTAGTTGTCTTATATAGCGTAAACTTCTCCTTTCGATGCACTGCTCTAGATTTCAGTGTGCGGTGCGGTTTGGGAAAAAAGTTTTGTTTCCGAGTAGAATTGTCCTGCCTCCACGGCAATCTTATTCTCGCAACACCAGATTAGCCTACTCGGTTAATTCCCTCTGCCCACAGCCATCTTTCTCGCGCACTCTACAAACTAGGAATTCGTTCATAAATAGAACAATTACGCCTGTGAAATAATTTTTCTTAGTCTGTATTTTCGAACTCCTACAACATCCAAGAATTTTTTGTTTTGCTTAGGCCGAAGTTTTTTCATCTGAGATATTTACGTAAAACCACAAGATTTTTGATGATTATTTTTTCAATATTCGACTTATATTTTGTTTCAATCGATAGTATATCGATAGTTTCTTTAAAAGTATGGCACATTGCTTTGTGGAATCTTCGTCTTAAAAGTAATACGATGTCTAGTTTTGTTGAAAATGACAGATCACGGATCTATAGTGAACACCTTTGACAGTGGCATGAGCGTTGTCTCCATTATGAAGGAAGTAGGGAGCAATGCAAACCATGCTGTATCTGTCGGTGAATGTAATAAGGATTGCTGAATAGTATGCAGACTCTGAATATGGCATTTTTGTTTATTAATTGGGTTAGCCAGAGATGAGCATGCCGTAATTTTTCAATTTCAAGCTGCTTCTAAACTCAATCAGCAAAGCTGCTTTAAGTAGTTTTGGACTTTGATTCTCTCATAAACGCCGCCCAACTATGTATCTTCGCAAATTCCCTTGCCTGTAGGAGCAATATACTTGTATAGTCTTCTAAAATGAAGTAATGTCGAACATAGAAAACACACAGAGCATGATAAGGTTTCCAATATGGCTCAATGTGTCTGTTATGAAGAGAATGGCGGAATTTCCAAAGAGTTTAAGGGCCCTGTTTTGCACCTTATCCAGGCAGGATAGAGGTCCACCCACACATATCCGTGACGGCACGTCACCGATGATTTCCGTGTCAGTGGCTTCCGTGGTGAATTTTTCACCGACATTCGCACAGCACGGTTTTTTCCGTATCAGTACTCAATGGTCAATGAAACCTGGGATTACTTTTTAGTTTTGCAATTTGGACAGGGATCTCAAGTGCTTCATGGAATTTAGCGTGGAATATCTTCCTGCAATAGCATTGCTCTTAGACGATGAGGGGAAAAGAATAAAAAAAGGGATTGGGTTCGTCTCATGTGGACTCTTCAGGAAGTGGAAGGAGAGAGTTCCAAACTTTATAAAGAGGATTAGTGAACCACGAAATTAAATTCAACGAATATTTTTGAATGAGTCAAAACGCATTTAATGATTTGAGAAACAGGTTTGAGTGTATTTGAAATAAGCTTTACCTAAATTTCTGTTGAATTCTTATAAAATTTTCCGTTGAATTAAAAAACATTCTTTCACATCCGGGGTAAATTACAAAATATCAGCGGCAACGTATTTTTTGTGTTTTTCACGGACGCCTGAAGGAAACTGAGAACGTCGGTGCCCCATTGCGTCGATGTGTGGGAACATGTCGCGTCTTTCCCAATTTGTTTCCATGGATTTACATCGCTCCGATATTTTGTTTCTCACTGATGCTCGCGGTGCTGCACTGAAGTCGCCGTGACGTCACGGATATGCGTGGATCCTTAAGGCTGAAGCTTCAGTCAAAATAAACGAGTTGTATTCATGCGAGGTCGTATTCATGCGATGTAGATTAAAGTGCGGGAGTCGACTGCAGGAGGAGTTTACATCTCTTAAAAAGTCATAGGCATTGGTATGCTTGTTTATTGATTTGGAATATGCGGTCATTTATGTTGCAAGAATTGTATACGCTTGATCTCAAAATAAAGCATTGCACGTAATTCTGGATGGTAGCAAAGTGAGAGGGCATCCAGGAAAACAATGCAACGATAATGTATAAAATCACGCTCGGGTACTACTAGTCTGAAACTGGAAAGATTGTGTCCAAGACATATATATACAGGCCTATTCTGAACTCCGCTGGAAATTATTCCGTTGGAATTTTCTTACATTGGTAGCATACGATTGTAGGAAAATTCCAGCGGAGTTCAGAATAGGCCTGATTATTTGCATTTTTAACGTTCGTAACACTAGCGTCATCAAGTCTGAACTGTATTCGATACGAGATTGAAGTAAAGTTATAAGCTTTCGCAATACATATCTCTGGAGAAAGTTCATGGCTTAAAGATTTTTGTGTTATAGAAGTTTACCAAAGAAAACCTGCAACTGTATGTGTTGTTCAATCCGTTTCCGCCAGTATCGAATGGTCAGTAATTTCAAATACGGGTCACAGCGAACTTGTTAGTTATGTTCCAAATAAGACGAAATAACCCTAAAATTGTTTTGTAAAAAATAAAATAATCTTGGTATAATATAGATGTTAGATAGATAACTCAAATGTAGCCGGGCTTCGGTTGCTTTCGGGTAAGGTGTTCTCGAAGTTATTTCAGAGGTCTTGAGGTCGATTTCAGAAATAAGCGATTTCGTAAACTCGCCCCTGATGCTTTCACAATTTTCTTTCAATCTGTAACAAAAATTTTGCTGCTCTCCTTTAGTATAACTCTCATTCGATCGCCCAAGTTAAGCAGCATTTGTCGCGGTAGCAACCATTTGCGAAAATCTTGTGACTTCGTTGGTACGAGTAATTAATATTATTTTCTCTTAACATTTTTTTTGACCAGTACAAAGGTCTATTAACCGAGTCGTAATTTTTCATATGCAAAAATACGTAAACTCGAATCATTCTTAGAATATTACAAAAATTTAATTTTAATGAGAATTGTGTGCTTTATGAAATGAATTCCACTCTAATTAAATATTTACTAGAACCTTTTTGATAAAATTTAGCAGAAAATGAAATTATTTTCCAAATTAATATTTCTTTCTTACATAAATGTATATAAAACGTATTAATACATTTTTTTCGGATAAAAAGTATATTTCTTAAAAGTTTAAGTCTGATATATTTTACCCTCAGGAAATTCACACAATTCATAGAATTTTGCATGATTTTGTTTGCTTGGTCATAGATAATTTGAAATTGTCGAAAAGGTCATGCTTCATTCAATATCAATGGTTCAATGACTGAATTTCGTGATAAAATTATGTGGCATAAATCGATTTTGCAAGGACTTGAAGAATTAGGGATCTAAATTTAAATATGTATACGGGTGTGTTTATTTTGTTTGATATACAATTAAGACCTTAATTTGCGCTCACGCTCAGGAAGATGTTATATTTTCAGTAAATATTATGTGATTTCTATTTCAGATAATTCGTTACAAAAATAGGTTATTGTGGGAGGTGCGATTATAGATATTTATAAATATAAATAAGTCAATTTAAAATCAAAAATGAAGAGAAAATTCTTTTTGTTTTTCTCTCGTAAAGAAAAACAATAATTTTTGTTCATTTTTGAATTATTGAATCCAAAACGCAATTCCTTTTTTTTACTTGTTGTCCCGAAACTGCCTCTTTTCATGCATGTTCTCTTGGCCGAAAATGGCGTTTTCCAGACCTCTCCGAAAAAGCGGGCGGTAAAGTATCGAGGCGGGCGGTAAAAATCTTTACCTCCCGCTTCGAGTTACTATGTACTGCCTGCTCCTCATAGTTTTTTAACTTATGAAAAAAACCCAGAGCCTCTCAGATTGCCAGGCACTCGGTCACTAGGCAACCGAGGCATGCATACCAAGAAATATAAATAGCGGTATAAACGCAACACTTTACTGCGTGTACTCGGTGTTATTCAAAGTTTTTAACCAATAAATAAATATGGCTCGGGGCACTTGTAAAAAAAAATACGGTACATATCTCGGGCCGTCGGAGGCTTTACGGACTCCGCACTCGTCCGTAAAAGCCTCCTTTCGGCCCTTGATATGTAATCTACTATTTTTGGATTGCGTTCTAGCAGCCTGAGCAGTACCATTGGAAAGAAATCCTCGCTTATGCGTGGTTGTAGTTCACTTGCATAATATCAGAAAAAATTCGAGGTTTAGGTTAAAATGTTCACTACAACTCACAAGTTTTGGACGGTTTTACACACCATATGCGTTGCATTCCACTCGTTTGTTGCCTATAAATAGACCGTATAGTATGAGCAACTACAGTAATGTAGCATAGCTTACTTCGTATTCATATAGGCAGCTGGCGGCTTCACATGGTGGCTAATATAGGCTGTTTTTTCTACTACGTCATCTACCAAGCGAATATAAGCATCTCTTGATGAGTAAGTTTTGAAGCTGAAATGAAAATTCTATTCATTAATTTTTGTGTTATTAGTGTGGCTCCTAAATAATGAGATTTGATATTTGAGAGAGCTGTTCGCTAATGAATTCGAAGGTTAAATGCCAGCTCAACTGAAGAAAGTTTCAGGCCTATTCTCGTTAATACTTACCAAAAATTTTGAATTTTTTGATCTCTCTAAATACTTGATACAAGTTTCTAAATCATCTATTGCTACTATTTGATACAAGATTCTAAATCACTTATTACTTGTTAATCTAACTACTAATCCGATATATTTTTTTTAAATTTCTTTTAAAGGCAACTGTTTTAAACCAAAACCTATAGCTTCTGTAGCTTGTCTTCATATATCTTTCTTTCCCCTTAAGAGATATTGTTTTTCACATTAAACAAGTTAGGCTCTATGCCCTTTACATATTTTGTAATAGTACATTTCAAACACTATCAATTTATTAGTTCATAATTGGTTACCAAAAAATGCTAAGAAGGAAATCAGAAAATCTTCAAAAAATAGTAGCTCTACAACAAAACATTGCCATATCTTAATTTTACTCTATATTATTTCAATTAGAAGGGGCAGGACAATATTTTTTGGGTGGAATCGAGCGCCGAACCTCTTGGATGTAGCTAAAACGTCTAAAGTTTACTTTACACACAGCATTATTGTTGTCGAAATTTGAGTACCATTTCGTTAGTTATTACCACATATTCGATAATTCGCTCTTTCGTTTACTATTTTTTAGGATTAATTACTTACTTATTCCCCTATAATCTCTCCTGGGGCTTAAGGCGAAAACAGTTGCCCTCCAGCAGTCTGTTTTGGCGACAGCTCACAGTTCCATCCAGGATCTCGCCGTTGTTGCGGCCGCTACTAATAATGTTCTCCTCCACGTTGTTTTCGGTCTTCCAGCTCGACGGGTTCCAGTCAAGGGCCTCCTTGGCTAGATTCTTATTCTGGTTTGGCTAGATTCTCGTTCTCGTTCTGGCAAGGTCCAATTCAAATAAGGTCGGTTGGGATGAGGGTTAGCAATCCGGTCCTATAAAAACACCATTGCAACGAATTGGCAAACAATGCCTCGGAACCGGATCGACAACACAACGACGACCTTTGCTTTTGGAACCAGGACATGAATCGGAACATGGAATGTAAGAACACTGCTGGATGAAGCCCTCAACGAGAGGAACCGGTATAAAATCAAGGTCATGGGACTTAGGGAGACCAGATGGCACAAGATGGGGGAATATATCTGCCCAAACGGTGAGTACTTCATATACTGGCAGAAACGAAAGCGAAAGTCGTAGGAGTGGCGTCGTGTAAAGGTGAAACCCCAATGTACGCTTGCTTGCTTGAACTTGGTGCACTTTTCAGAGCTTTTCAGATTTTATATGTAAAACTTGTCCCTTAGTCATTTGGGCATTTGGTTTTGCCTCATAACAAAGCATTGATTTATTTAATATGTCAAAGCAAAGCAAAGAACCAATGAACGCCAAGCGTACATTGAGGTTTCACCTTAATACTCGCCAAGGAAGCCAGGTCCAGCCTCATTATTACCGTGCGCCTGCGTACCCGACTAAGAAGTACTCCGGTACCTTAAACCAGGAAAACCTTTCTGATGAAACTGATATTGAAGAGCTGTTGAATACAACTATAGGGAGTTATACCAACAGCAGCGGAAACAAGCATCGGTTATGTCCAAAGAAACCAGCAAGACTGGATCTCGGACACAACCTGGCAAAAAATAGAACGCAGGAGGGCGCTAACAAAATGTGAACTCTACAAGCGACCCGGACGTCATCAACTTGAATGGGAATACTCCCCAATTACGCCGCGAGGTAAAGAGAAGCGTCCGGCGTGATAAAAGGCGGCAGATAAACAAGCTCTCAGAAAAAGCGGCAAACACAGGCAACAGTAAGGTGCTGTACCAAATTACTACACAGCTCTCGGGAAAGCAACCTACTAAAAAATATGCCGTAAAGAGTGTGGATGAAACGCTGCTGTGCAGCAACGAGGAGCAACTCCAAAGATGGAGAGATTATTTCATCGCCGCTCTGAATGGTTCATTTTCACAGAAACCTGAAGAAAATAGCAACAATGCACAACCAATAAGAATCACTACTCGTATACCAACCAAGACAGAAATATACCACGTTATAAGCGGAGTTTCGCTCCGGATGGAAGTTTCGATCCGGAGGGAAACACCGCTTATAAACGGGGAGTGAAAATCCAGAAATTGGACTTTCGTTCCCCAAGAAAAAGCCGGAGTGAAACTTCGCTCCCGGTTTATGGTATGCTTATAAACGCTGACTGGGGAGTGAGATGACCGGAGCATAATTTTTAATTTTTTTCAGAAGGAAAAAAAAATTAGTGAAGAAGCAGCTAGGTGTTTTATTTTGCCATTTTAAATTTGAGCTCGGAGCTGTCATCTCAAACCAGAAAGTATTTTGGATTTTCACTCCCATTGCTCATAAACGCATCGGGAGTTTCACTTCGGGTTGAAGATACGGGAGTGAAACTCGGCTTATAAACTTAGTAATAGTAACCGGAATTTATGCAATGGCCAATGGTAAAGCAGCTGGGAAAGATGTCATCCCGCCAGAACTGTTGAAAGTCGACTCAAGCCTCATAGCAGATGCGCTACATCCAATTCTGGAACCAGCATTGAACACTTGTACCTTTCCGGAAGATTAGACGGAAGGTATCGTACTCAGCCAAAAAAGGGGACCTAACAATATGTGACAACTAGAGAGTCTTTTATCTCCTGTGGGCAAAAACTTGTCCCACATATTACTATCTAGGATAAGGCTAGGCGAACGCGGGTCCCAGCACAGCACAGGAGAGAAAACTGTGTTTCATTATCTCTAAGCTGTGCTGTACTGTCACAAATATGCTATGGTAGCTTAAATATAATGAAACACAGTTTTCCCTGCTGTGTTGTTTTGTGGTGTGCTGGGACCAGCGTTCGCCTAAAGGTAGAAACAGGAGAGGCAGTAGACCGAGCGCTTAGAAGACAGCAGACTGAATTCAGAAAGGGCCGCTTCTGCATAGACCATATTAACACACGACCCCCCTTTACCTTAATGATAGAATTGATAAAAGCTCTATACAACATCCAAATGCAGAGTTCTTCACAAGGGAAAATTATCCGACAGCTTTGAAGTGAGTTCAGGAGTACGACAAGTATGCCTAATTTCGCCAATACTCTTTCTTAGGATTAATACAAACTAAAAATTAGTGCGCGACTATACACGGGCCTGCTGAAAGGAAACGTAATATTTTATAGATTAAAATTACTTGGTTCTTCTCACGAAGAAGTCATATTGCTATAATCATCAAGCAGTAAGAATATCTTTTTCTTGGTACTTTATGATTACTCCACAAGAAAAAACAGACCTGGCATTTGCACTACTTTTATAATTTCACAACATGTTCTTATAATGACTTTCTTTTTTGGGAATATTCTTGAGTTTTATAATCCCACAAGTCTGCATAGTTTCAGTTTCTGTCCTTCCGAGTTCCGAAGATGTGTCGTGGTTGCCGACATAACCTCTTATCTAGGTTGAACCGGTTTATTTATTATGCTTTTTCCAAATTGAGTTGGATAACATTGTAGCTACGGCATTTCTTCGTTTAAAGCGGCTTGTTACTAAAAGTTCAGTATTCTGTGTTCTTTGTTTTGTATCTTACTAGGCACCTAGTATGTTTTATAGTCATTATGACTATGTATTAATTATTTTATAGGTATATTCTAATAATTGGTTCATAAACTGTGTTTGTTTGGTTTTACGAACAGTTGGTATGTGTCCAGATTGTATTTCTAGTATTTCTGTTTGATCAGCAGTTGATCTGATTCGGTATTAGGCCGATTTTCTCAGTCTCCATCTTACGATTTTTGTGACAAATTTGTGAGTTCTTTGAAGTAGTGAAGTGCTCCTAAAGTTATGGCGGTTAAATTTAACTCCTCTTTTTTAATGTGTGCTCATTTCAGATTGATCGATTAAATCATATGATTGGTTTCATACTTAATACGCAGATTATATTTCTTAATCTAGGATTCTGCGATGATAATTGATTTTTCTTACTTTACGATAAACAATACATTTTTTATGGTATATTTTCGCCTTTTACCCGAGTTTTGGGTGCTTTGCAAAATAGTAAATAGTTAATTCAAAATGAAAACGTTTTATTTTATTTTCGAAGCACCATTCATAACTTGTCATGCATTATTAAAATTATTTTCCTAATTACACTTTTTATCCCTTATCTTTAACTCTAGATGAAAATTATAATGGTTTATTTTTAATTTTAGCTTTAAGCTGCCATGTCAAGAAAACAAATGATGTAATTCAAAAGTTGGGAAATATTTAAAAAAGATAAAAAAATTGATCGTAAAATGACCTTCGATACGCGTGGCCGTCAAACGGCGGATCCACCGGAGGTCCAATCGGATGCCTCATCATCTGGGGACAATGGTGATATGTAAGTTAAAAAAAATTATTGCACATTCAAATAATATTTATATTTTATTATTATTGCATTCTAGATCACCAGAAAAACTAATCGCATCCTTTCCGGTTCCTAAATTAAGAACATTAACGCAAAAAATATCAAATCCAAGATGGGTAGTACCTGTGCTACCTGAACAGGAATTAGAATGTTTACTAAATGCTGCTATTGAGTTAACAATTGCTGGTAAACACTTTATTTTATAATAAATGTTTAAACAAACTTTTTTTATTCACAATTAAATTTCAGGCGTTGATTATGATTGTGAACCATGCGTTCAGTTTTATCGGGATGCAATGACAACATCATTCTCAAAAATTCTTACAGATGAGGCAGTTAACTCATGGAAATATAATATTCATCATTGTATTCTAATGTCCTGTGGAAAATTATTGCATTTAATTGCGATACATATGAAGCGGGATAATCCATATTTATTGGATTTATTAGCAATGGTATTAGATTCAGATAATAAATTTAATACATTCAATGCAGCACGCCAGCCAGAATGTTTTGGTCCTGATTGTATTTGGGGTGTTTTAGATGAAAATCAAATGTTTGCCAAAGTTCCTCCTGAACCAAAAAGCCCGAGGGGTTGGCTAGTCGATTTAATAAATCGATTTGGGCAGCTTGGTGGCTTCGATAATTTATTAGAAAGATTTAATGCTGGTGTTGCTTTATTAAAAAAACCATCATCATCCGAGGATATGCAATCCTCGAGTTGTCCATCAGCCCAAAGCTTAAGTGATGATTCAATGAAAATGAAAACATCGACAATTTCATCGACTGGAACAAATAGCTCAAATACTAGCATGTTATTGGATGAATCAAATAAATTAACAATGCCCTTAATATATGCTCTCTTGCGACCATTTGGACAATGTTTTGAACTTTTAACTGTACCAACTATTGAAAAATATTTCATGCCTATTTGGGAAGTTGTATTAGAGCTGCTAGATAGTCTATCAAATGATGAGCTAAAACGTGAAGTTAAACCAGAAGGACGTAGCGATTATATAAATGGATTAGTTAAAGCAGCACGATGTTTAGCTAGCCGGTTACCAAATCAAGAGAACCTTATTAGAGATTTGGAAATGTTTAGACTTAAAATGATATTACGTCTATTGCAAGTTTCTAGTTTTAATGGTAAAATGAATGCATTAAATGAGATAAATAAAGTTTTAACATCGGTCGCTTATTATTCTCATCGGACACCGCAACTGCCACATTGTTTGCCTGATGATGAGATGGATTGGTTAACAGCTGAAAGAATGGCGGTAAGATATTTTTCTTACAAAAATAGAGCAATATTTTTAAAGCTAGATATATTTTTTTAAAGGCATGGATCAAAGAAACTGATGTTTTGGGTATTGTTTTAAAAGATTCTTTGCATCAGCCACAATATGTAGAAAAATTAGAGAAAATTATACGTTTTTTGATTAAGGAACGCGCACTTACGCTGGAAGATTTAGATGCAGTTTGGCGGGCGCAAGCTGGCAAACATGAAGCAATTGTAAAAAATGTTCATGATTTGCTTGCTAAGCTCGCTTGGGATTTTAGTCCAGAGCAATTGGATCATTTATTTGATTGTTTTCAGGTAAAGTAATGAAAAACAAATTTATTTTTATTTTAAATTATATGCTAACATCAATCTGTTAAGTAATTTTTCATTATATTATTATGGATCATGTTTTGCCTAAGCATTAAGGTGCGATTCCTTTGCTACGACTGTAACGATTGCAGCCGCGCGGCTCCAGCCTCGTGATCCGAGTCGCTCGGTTAAATTCTTATGGCGCGACTAGTGAAGTTCCAGAAAAATTGGCTCTCAAAATTTCCCCTTAAATGGGACTTTAAAGCCCGGGTCACACCGAACGCGGCGCGGCGCGGTGCGGCGATTTTTGTATGAAAAATAATTTTAACGCGGCGCGATTAATATTATTTTTCATACAAAAATCCCCGCTCCGCGCCGCGCCGCGTTCGGTGTGACCCGGGCTTAAATCGGTGAAATGACGTTATGTTGTTAGTGTAATTTGGTGATTTGAAGTCCAATGAAGGGGAAATTGGTTCTCAATATTTTTCTACAGCTTGGGTTGTAAATATAGAAGGCTTTGATCACACATAAAATACTGGAACATAGTGAAAACAAACTTTCCAGCCGCCACAACTGTTACGACTATACTCCTCATGTCAGCAGTTAAGCCGTACGGCTCAAGCCGCCTCACCAAGGTCGCTTCAGTCGCGCGGCGCCAGACGCTCCTTAGGAAATGGTTCCATTTCCTTCCATTACAACGAGTGAATTTTTCTGTAGTCGTTACAGTCGTAGCATAGGAATCGCACCTTTACACTACATATTGTTTTAGGTAAAGCTTTTGACAGCTTTTGCAAGAATATTTTAATTACGACCAAACTATTCTTATAATTATGAATTGCATTCTTTGAATATTTTCAGGCAAGTATGACAACAGCTAACAAAAGGCAACGAGAACGCTTATTAGAATTGATTCGTCGGTTAGCAGAAGACGATAAAAACGGAGTTATGGCTCATAAAGTTTTAAAATTGTTCTGGACATTAGCTCATAGTGCAGAAGTACCACCAGAAGTTTTAGACCAAGCATTAGCTGCACATGTTAAAATACTCGATTATAGCTGTTCTCAAGAGCGCGATGCCCAAAAAACTGTATGGCTCGATAAATGCGTTGAAGAATTGAAATCTGGTGATAATTGGGTATTACCCGCGCTAAGACTGATTCGGGAAATTTGTTGCCTATACGAAGCAACACCAAGTCATGCCCCGCGCGCTCATCAAGCTTTAAATAGGCAACAAGTTATTGAAAGATTACAGAATGATCATACTCTAGTTATTTTAGTTACAAATAGTTTAACATCATACATGGATAAAATAAGAGCTATGCTTCGGGAAACTCCAGATATGAAGCCACAGAATATATGCATTGATGGGAGATACAATCATACTCAGCAAATACAAGAGAGACTTGACTTTCTTAAGTTTTTGCTTAAAGATGGGCAATTATGGCTCTGTGCTGATCAGGCCAAACAAATTTGGCATTGTTTAGCTGTAACTGCTGTATTTCCAAGTGATCGTGAAGAGTGCTTTAGATGGTTTGGTAAATTAATGGGAGAAGAACCCGACTTAGATCCTGGCATAAATAAGGATTTCTTTGAGAATAATCTATTACAGCTCGATCCTCAACTTTTAACTGAAAGTGGTATAAAATGTTTTGAACGTTTCTTTAAAGCTGTTAATTCAAAAGAGGATAAGCTTAAAGCAATTCATAGTGGTTATATGTTAGATAATGAAGATCTTATTGGAAAAGATTATCTCTGGCGTGTTATTACAACCGGTGGCGAAGAGATAGCTTACAAGGCTATTGAATTGCTAAAAGAAGTCTCGACAGCACTTGGGCCCAGACTTCAAGCAAACATTTGTGAATTTCATGAAATGTTCATTGGAGAATGTTGTGACAGGCTTAAAACACACTATGATAATGTTTTGGTTTTAAGTAAAACTATCGATAATGCCATTTCGGAAGAGCCAGAAAGCAAAGATGTTAAATTGCGATTTGTTGAAGCCGAAAAAATGTGTCGTATAATAAAAGTTCTTCAGGAATATATAAGAGAATGTGATCGTACATTTACAGGGGATCGTTACAAGCTACCTCTAGGGCGCGCATCACGGGGCAAACACATGGGCTTGTATATACGATTTCAAAATCCCGGCCGACCCATTGATGATATCGAAGTAACAACGCATAGTAATGAAACTGTTGCTGCATTTAAAAGAAATTTATTAAAACGAATCAAAGGTTCATCGACAGCAAATATAAAAGTGGATTTATTTTATAATAATGGCGAAATGATTGAGATCACAGATGATAGAAATGCATTGTGCCATTACACAATTCGGGATAAAATGATTTTAACAGCTAAATTAACGCCTGTTGGAGCTGGATTAGCAAGTAGTCCAGATAGTTCTAGTGATAGCAGCACGGGTTCCCCACCTCGCCCATGTCCAGATATGCAACGACCTGAATCCGAAGCTACACTACCAGGTGTTATAATATCACAGAAAGCTCATTATACAGAGTTTTTTTTAAAGTTGTATCAATTAGGGAGTGACTTGCAGCATGGGCAATTGCGAGATTGTGCTAGAGTGTTACTGCATCTTCTTCCGCTAGATCGATTTACAGTTCGTCAATTGCAAACAATGTGTAGGGTGCGAATTGCGAGTGAAATGCTTGATCAGCAGCAAGTTAATCAACAAGCACCTACACCAGAGGCGTTATTTTTACATGCAACACCTGCCCAAGTGCTTTATAATTTAGAAGTTTTAAATGCCATTTTAATTCCAGCTTTAGATCCCTTATGTGATTTAACGTTACATACGCAATCAGCATGGCTGCATTCCGGAGTGGCTCACTTCGTCCTTGAATTATTAACAAAGAATAATTTCTTACCAAATGCCGATATGCATACGAAAAGGGCAGCATTTCAATGTGTTTTACGTCTAGCAAAATTATTCCTTTATATTGTTGGCTGTGTGCTTAGTAGAGTCGGGGATGAACCAATGTTGCCAGATTTTGATGGTGGTGGCCGATCACAAGTTGAAATTTTAAAACAATATTTAACATCAATCCCAGGTAGCCCAGAGCATACGTTAAGAGCGATATCTGCTAAATTAGCAGAGAATCTTGCAGCTGAAATGCTTTCAGCCAGCCCCGAGGGTGGCAGATGCAGAATGTTATTTGCAACCGCACTACAGTGGTCATGTCCAGATCTATCTACAATTAAGGCAATTGTGCAGCTGGCTTGGGCAGCTTCATCGGGAAGTTTACAGTTATTAGGAACGAAAAGTGATTTTAGTGAAGACATTTCCATGCCGGAATCCCAAGATTTCGCAATGTGCAAGGAGGCTCTAGAAGTTCTTACTATTAGTCTTGTGCTAAATCCTAGCGCAAACGAAGCTTTAAGTAAAGATGCTATCTGGCCAAAATTTATTACATCTTTAGTTTTAATTAATCCATCACGACATGTACGTCAGGTAGCTTCTGAGCAACTTTTCTTAAGTTGTACATATTGTGCAGCAGATAGGAGACCATTTAGTTTCATGATACGACTATTAGTATCGTCACTTCAAAATCTTGTACCACAATATTCAAGTACTTGCGGTGAATTTTTCCAATTATTATGCAGATCTCTTAATTATGGATGCGTGTGGAATTGGCCTTTAAGTTTGGGTGAAGGTTTATTATCACAAGAAATTAGTTGGCTTAAACAAATCAAAGATAATATGCGTCAGACTGGTGATACACAAGTTCATGAAGAATTATTGGAAGGACATTTATGTTTAGCTAAAGAATTAATGTTTTTCCTTGTTCCTGATTCAAAATCACAGTTAAATGATTTAATATTAGAGCTTGTTGATGATTTTCTATTTCCTGCCTCGCGTCAGTACTTACATTTACGACAAAATGGACAACTTAAAGATTGTACTAGACCGCCACCAGTTTGTAGAAGTCCGCATACAATAGCAGCAGGTTGCGATTTGTTAGTTGCATTATGCCAAAGTTGTGTTCCAAATATGAAGCTATTAGTCAATACATTAATTGACATGTTTTGTAATGGTAATTTATTCTAAAAAGAGTGCGTGTATTTTGAAGATATCAATTATTTTTTTAGATACTGAACCTTTAAGAGAATGGGAATACTTACCACCTGTAGGACCACGGCCTCCGAAAGGATTCTGTGGCTTAAAAAATGCTGGAGCAACATGTTATATGAATTCTGTTCTTCAACAACTGTACATGGTTCCATCAATTCGTGTTGGATTACTAATGGCAGAAGGAGCAGCAATAGATAACGATGAAGATTTTAGTGGTGAACTGGAGTCTTCATCGGCAGATATATCAGGGCAGGAAGACGGAAATAGGCGAAATTATCATGTTGGTATTTTAAAATATGTTCAGGCAATTTTCGCTCACTTAGGTCATAGCGCTCTTCAATATTATGTGCCACGCGGCTTGTGGAGTCATTTCAAGTATGAAATTCTATTCCTGTTATTTAAAACTATGAACTAAATTAATTTTTTCTCCAACAGATTACAGGGTGAACCTGTTAATTTAAGAGAACAACAAGATGCTGTAGAATTTTTTATGTCATTATTTGAAAGTTTAGATGAAGGCTTAAAGGCACTAGGACATAATCAATTAATGGGCGCTACGTTAGGAGGCTGCTTTAGTGATCAGAAAATTTGTCAAGAATGTCCGCATCGGTATTCTAAGGAAGAGCCATTTAGTGTATTTAGTGTTGATATTAGGAATCATAGTTCACTAACCGAATCACTAGAACAATATGTGAAGGGTGAATTGTTGGAGGGAGCTGATGCTTACCATTGTGATAAATGTGATAAAAAGGTTAACTAAATAAATAGTTTAATTATTATTTTGAATTTGCAAACCATATTTTAACATTGTAGGTGGTTACTGTGAAGCGGCTGTGCGTGCGAAAACTTCCACCTGTATTAGCGATACAACTTAAGAGATTCGAATATGATTACGAGAGAGTTTGTGCTATTAAATTTAATGATTATTTTGAATTTCCACGTGTGTTGGATATGGAACCGTATACAGGTTGTCGACAAGTTTTAACGTAGCTTAACTTTCTTAGGAAATAATAACGAAATCTCGCTTATAGTTTCCGGCCTAGCTAAGCTAGAAGGTGAGGTGATAGAAATTGAAGAGAATACCGATGACCAGCCAACAACTACAAAGTATGAATTAACCGGTATTGTGGTCCATAGTGGACAGGCATCTGGAGGCCATTACTTCAGTTATATTCTTCACAAGTGAGAAAATTTCAATTAATTTATGATTATTTTTTTATTCCTTTTTTAAATAATTAATTCGATCTTTCAGAGATCAAGCTACTGGTAAAGAACAATGGTATAAATTTGATGATGGTGAAGTAACAGAATGTAAGATGCACGAAGATGAAGAAATGAAAGCTCAGTGTTTTGGTGGAGATTATATGGGTGAAGTTTATGATAATAATCTTAAAAGAATGCAGTATAGACGACAAAAGAGATGGTGGAATGCATATATGCTATTTTATACACGCTGTGATCAGAAACCGGTTCAAACTAAATCAAGTGTTGAACAACTTTCATTAGCTGAAAGTAGAAATTTTGTACTTCCTATGCCTAAGCCAATAGAAAGAAGTGTTCGGTAAATTTTTTTTTAAATCTATTTTTTATTAATTTCGTATTTTTATTAAAAAAATTACTCTTTTAGGACACAAAACATCCGATTTCTGCATTCGAGAAGTCTATTTTCTTCAGAATTCTTCAATTATATTAGGAAATTGGTTAGTTGCAGTGTGCCATCTGCTAGGGTTGAAAAATTGGTAAGCGATAGTTTATTCCGATCAAAAACGGTTATTTGTAGAATAATATGAGGTTATTCGGAAAGTTCGGCCGATTTTTAAGGAAAATTCAAAGTCACTAATCCCATCTAGATAACTCTCCTTCTTTCTTGTCTTCCTTCCTTACGTCATACTTTACTTTTTTACCATCGCCTATAAGCTTAAGAAGCGAGAAAGCCATTTTGATCCTCGAAGTCAGTGCTCTGTGCCTTATTATTGGAAGGGAGCAGTGGAATAAAATCAAGTGCTTGCATTGGCTGTTCTTTTAAGGTGCTGTCAGACGTTGTGAGAAAATCGCTTGCAGCGAGAATTTTTCTTGTTAAAACTTTTGCTCGACACATCTGACTAGCTTGCGAGTACTTTATGAAAGCATTTTGCAACTTTCATGCGAGCACTCTAACTTGAAGAGCTCTCTTCGTGTGACTGGTACACTTCGTGAAATTGAGCGAACTCTCAGAGCGAAACACTTGCACGAGGGACTTTCATTTGTATTTGCAAGTGTTTTCACTTTTAACAAGAAGCGGAGAGTTTTTGATTTCTGTACACGTGCCGGTATTGATATCAAATTTGTCTCGTCGAATTACAAGATGGTACCAAGCACAAGCAAAAAGGTTTGGACACATGAGGGGCAGTGAAGCTAATTGAAGAGCTAGAAGTACGCCCCTGCATTTGGCAGAAAAAACACACAGAATATTGTAACAAATATGCGAAAAATGCCGCGATTGAAGAAATTTCCAAGCGCATGGCAGTCCCCGAAGCAGCGGCTAAAGAAAAAATTAGATCCTTGCGCACCATATTCTTGCAAAATTGGAACAAAAAATTGAAAAGTGACAGTGCCGGAGGACAGCAGCCGTATTTATTGTGAAAATTGAATGTAGCTACTCTTAATTGTATATTGCCAAGGCAATTCCCCTTGGCCGCTTGTAAAATATGCGCGATATTCTTCGCTAACTGCAATAATAAATGGCGGTGTCCTTTCGTTTACACTTTGTAAGGGAGTTAGTTGTCCTTCATTTCGCCATTACCCTAAAGCTATATTGCCATTTTGTTCGAAATCCATTATTTGTGTTGGTGCATAAAATTTGTTATTATCCATGCAAAAATTATGCAATATACAGACAGCAGACACAATTTTTTTAACTGTATTCGGGTCTTGTTCCATGCAACTGCGTAGAACTCTCCAACGAGCAGATTCTATCCCGAACCCATTTTCCACTGTACGCCGCAAGTGAGATTCGGTCGTTGTATACACGGTCAAGCGTTCTCAACTTTCGCATGTAAAAAGGCTATATGACGCGACTTTGTCTTTCACGTTAACTTTATGTTACAATCAAAGCAATAAAGTGTCTCTCTGGCTTTCTGAGATTTCATAAACTTTTTACTTGGTGTATCTGACACCCCATGCAAAGGCTTTATACTAGTTCAGTAAAAGTACTTTCATGAGAGAATTTTCGCACACTTGTAGCCAACTAATTGCAACGTGTGACTGCAACTGCGAGCGTCCGAAAATCTCTTTCTGCAAGGAAGAGAGCAAATAGCTCGCTGCAAGCGCTTTCCTTGCAACGTCTGACAACACCTTTACTCTTTCCCACTAGAACTTCCTTTCCGGCATTGCATTCTATATCTATTATGTCAGATCAACCTTCAATAAATTCAAACATACTGTCATATTCAAACATGCCATCTACTTGATGAAATCGGTACGAACCTCCCGAATAACCTAATTCAGTAAACTGAATCTTAGTAAATTAAATTAATCTTCAAACCGTTTCCTATTTCAGACACCGCAAGCTGAAGAATTATCGTTATTAGGTATTCAGCTTGCTTCGCAATTTCTATTTCATTCTGGATTTAGGACGAAAAAATCATTACGTGGTCAAGCTATTGATTGGTATGAAGAATTAAATATATCTGTGCACTATTGGTAGGCTCCTTAAATTATTTTTCAATGTTTTTTTTTATGTTTTCTTATTGTTTGTTCGTTTTTTTTCTAATACGTGTTGTGAGTTCCGAACGGTTTTATTTTTTGTTATAGAGTAGACTAACCATAGAGAAAAGGTCAATTGTTTGGATTAAATATTTGTGGGGTCAACAATGTGCACAAAATTTCCACGCAAATCTTAGACAATATTCATTTTTTTGTTTGTTCTGTGTCTATTTTACAGGTATGATACACTATCACATCATATACGGCATTCTTCTGTTGTTAGACGATGGTTTGCCCATAATGCTTTACTTAATCCACCTACAAGACTGGGAGAATATATTTTGGTGGCACCATCACCAGAAGTGCGAACCGTTTTTGTTAAGTTAGTCGTTTTCTTCTGTCACTTTGCCATCAATGATGAGCCGCTCCCAAATTTCGATGGAAGTAATTTATGTGAACAAGTTTTAATATGCGTCCTTCAGTTATTAAATTGCGAAGTAGCAGATCATGGTAAACATTTACCACATTATTTCAGTTTATTTAGTATGTATGCTGGTTTGGGACTGCAAGAGAAGCATCAGCTATTGAAGGTTATTATTTTGCATTTTAAAAATGTTATATGTTTTAAAACAGATTTTTTTTCTATACTTTAAATTATATTTAGCTTAAAGTCCCTGCTATATTTATGCAAGTAGCCTTAGATGAAGGACCCGGACCACCAATCAAGTATCAGTATCCAGAATTGAGTAAGTTACATCAGGTGGTTTCACATTTAGTCAGGTGCAGTGACATCTCATCAAGATGCCAAAGTTCAAATGTGAATGCTGGTTCAAGGCCTCTTCCAAATATATACAAGGAACCGAATGTGCCGATTGAAAATTTGGTGCCTTTGTCACCTGAAGCCACAGAATATTTATTTGGTAGAACAAGGTAATCTAAATAATTTTTTTATTTAATTGTTTTCTAATTTTAATGCATATTTTAACAGTTACATGAAGAAATTAATCGAAGACGTTAATGTTGGCGAAGAGGGTCTTAAACTCTTACAGTATTGTAGTTGGGAGAATCCACATTTCTCACGATCAGTTCTTACAGAATTATTATGGCAATGTGGATTCGCATATTGGCATGACATGCGACATCACACAGAGCTTTTGTTAAGTATATTACTAATTGAAGATTCATGGCAGAATCATAGAATTCATAATGCTCTAATGGGTGTAGCTGAAGAGCGCGAAGGACTTTTAGATACAATACAGAGAGCTAAAACACATTACCAAAAACGTGCTTACCAAATAATTAAATGTTTAGTTCAGTTATTCCGTAGGAGTCAAGTTGCTCTTACAATGCTGAATACAAATCCTCATATAGCAAGGCATTGGACAATTGCAGTTGATTGGCTACAAGATGAATTAGAACGACAACGAGGTATTGGTTGCCAATATAATTATTCATGGTCTCCACCAGCACAAAGTAATGATAATACAAATGGTTATATGCTGGAGAGATCACAATCAGCTAAAACCACGTTAACAATGGCTTATGAATTATGTCCAGAGGAGGTAACATTATAATATTAAGTAAGAATGGATATTTCTTATATAACTGATATTTTTTTACTTTTAGGAACAGGAAGAAACTAATGAATCAGATGTCGAACAAATCGATGAAACAGCATCAAGATCACAACCAACAACTTCTGATAGTGCTCCAGGAATAGTTGATTCAACATCGATATCTGTTGCCCCACCACTTACTGAAGGATCGTCTCCTAGTTCTAGTCCGGTTGTTAGTGCAGTTACAACAACCACACATATGTCTCATGGGTCTGGCGAATCTTCAGCTGTTGTTAATGGAGCTATAACTTCTCAATTAAATCAGCTTAGGTTAACAACAAATCAGGTGAGAATAAAAAAAATATTTGGTTTATTACTTATCCCACATAGAAAAAGAGTTACAACAAATCGATAGAATTCGAACTAGAGAGAATTTTTTGTAGTTTTGTGATATTGATTGCTAAGTTTAGGCAAATTCTCTGGAATCGTAATTAATCGATACCAGTATAAAAAGATTTTTTAATGTAATGCCGCATAAGTAAGTACAGCTTCCCAGATGTTTTAACTCGGTCGTTGAGAGGCAGGGAGTCTGGAATAAAATATTGCAAAACAGATCTAAAGTCTAATAACAATCACATAAATAAAAAAATGTGACCAGTACTTATGAAATAGCCATCCGCAACTATTCTCTCCACCACCGGTCCCGATTCTGATGACAGAATGAAATTACGCATTTTAAGAAAATTCCCCTTAATTGGGTACCAAAGTTCCGCTTAGGTACCCGACGGTACACCTACTTGTTAACCTCGTATTCTGGTACTGTCGGCTTATTAGCGGGATTCACTTGTTTCAGTAGACATAACACTCGGGCGAAGCTGTATCTCGTTAACCCCGATGGTTGCATCTCTGTCTCAATCGGCTGCTTCAAAAAATGAAATACAGCTTTCTGGGAACAGCTGAAAAATATCCATATTACTTTTCCGTCTTCTCAAGATTTAAAAAAAACATCGAATGCCTTTTAACAATAACGAAATAGAATTGAAAGCCGTTACCGTTGTTGAGAAATGCCCCATGAAAAGTTAATTATTCGATTACTTGTTAATCCAATTAAAAGATAGTTTGACACATCGATTTGTCGTACGTGTGAGTTAACGCCTGCGACAATTTTGTGTGTAATATGTGCGAGACAATGTGTGTCGTTGGAATGGACGACTTTCTGTCGTTCCACAGTGCTTCCGCGCCCAAACAATGGTGGTTATTCTTATTTAACCACCAATTTATGACCAAAAATATATTAATATTATAAATTATGACAATTTATTTTATTATTTATGATATATAGTTGTATATATATTTCAGTTTTGAAGGTAACTTAAATGTGCTGTCTCATATCAAAAATATTTATTTGCGATATTTTAATTAAAAGTTTCGAATAAAATTGACATAATATAGGGTGTGCTACAGATAAGCGATATTTTAAAAAAAATAAAAAACCTATTTTATTCGATTTTAATGTCCACAAACACATAGTAACACACGTCTTAATTAAGAATCGAATTACGTACTTTAAACAGCTTAAAACTAAAGACTAAACAAAACTAAGTGAAATATAAGCCGAACTATAGATAAATCTAACACTTGACTTGAATAAAGACTCTTTTTCTTTCGGGGAAGCTTCCGAAGATTTGTGAAGAATGGGTCCGAATTGATCCAACGCCTATGTATTAAATCCGTGTTTTTGAGTTCCCGTGACATTTTACGAGTATAATCTCCGCGGCAATCCTTGAGAATTTTATTATTAGATTCAGCAGCTTCTTCGGAAAGCTCCCCGATTGGCAATATCGCGTATTTAATAACTTCAGATCCATGAATGAGGACTTTGTGGATGGAAGCCGGGAGATTGTACCACGGATATTCCCGAATCAAAAGTCGCGCAGTTTCTAAAGCATAATGCCTGAATTTTTCCAAATGTATATATTCAGGCCTATTCTGAACTCAGCTGGAATTGAGTCCGCTGGAATTTCCTTACATTGGTAGCATATGATTGTAAGAAAATTCCAGCGGAATCGATTCCAGCGGAGTTCAGAATAGGCCTGTATATCTTGATGATAGAGCTTGTAAAATTATACAGCAACAATCAATCAAATCTTTATTTAAGCCTGTGATTTCAGCCGATATTGCAGAATTCATGAAAAATTTCCTGCGTCGTTCGATGTATCACTTCCACCATTTCGTTGTTTATCTACGATTAATCCCAATCTAGATCTAAATTGACTTTGGATATACAGTTTTCGGTCCATTAATAGTTTTTTATCTTCTTCTGACCTAATCTGCCATTTTTCAATCTGAATTTTGTAAGAGAGGTGAACAAAACATTCAAAGAAACGGATCCATGAATGTAAAGGCGATAAATCAAACTCAAATCTACTTTCTTCGCACTGTTTTTGCAAACAGGGATCTATGTTGTTCATCTCTTTGGGGGTTGCTTCACAAATATAAAACCTAGAGGATGATGTTTCACTCAAAGCACTGCATATTTTACCACAGTGCGTTCGCGTGAGTTAGGTCTTAGAATCGGGGCGATATAGGATTTATTTACGATGCGCCTATCAATGTCGTCGTTTATCTTATTGTAAGCATTGTCCCTAAATATATAAAGTTGTCTACAATTTCCATTCTATGAGGAAACCAGTAGACTTTAGTATTAAAATGCATTTTCCTATTTGTAATAAAAAATTTTAAAATATATGTATAATTAAATTTTCAGCCGACATCAACTACAGTAGCATCAACTCAAAGCGCAATAATATCAACAACAACAACAATGATATCAACAACTGAAGATGGTGGCGGCGGCGGTGATGGCGTACTTGAATCGCAAGTAATAACACAAACAAATACCACACCACCAGTAAATACTACAACAACAATTACATCAACCGTTATTAGTCCTGTTACAGCAACAACAATGGAACAGACCTAGGATAGAGCTGATATAAATAATAATAATGTTATTAAGATTATTATAAATATTATTTAAATGCTATAATATTATGGTAATTTAATAAAAAAAATGTTATGAAAAGCAAAAAAAATATACAAAATAAATAAAAATAAAAGAAATGAATCAGCATAATAAAAAAAACTGTGAAAATTTACTGAATACGAATAAAAAAAACATAAACAATTATTAGAGAGAAAAAAAGAAAACCACACACACACAAAACACAAAAATAAAAAAAAGAAATAAAAAAAATTGAAGTAAGAGTTATAGAAAAAAGCGACAAAAATAATTTATAATAATTGCCTATAAAGAAAAAAATTTCAAATAAATTCAACAGTTTACGATTATAAAACAAAAAAAAAATGAAATTATAAAAAAAAATACATTAAAAATTATTCAATCTTTAGTTTATTTGTTAAATAAAATCTTGCGATTCATTAATAATTCATAAGTCAAAACACCAAAACAGTTTTAATACCAACTAAAGAAGAAAGTAATTGAAAAAAAATTAATTAAAATAATAAAAGAATAAATAAATAGAAATAAAATTATTTTATTTAAATAAAAAATTCAGAGAATTAAAAAAAAAGTACAGTTTAAGAATAATCGAACATCAGTAAAAACAAAAATTAAAATTAACATAACATCAAACAGATTACACACCTGCGTATTTACACATTATAAATAAACTCTGACACAAACAAGAAAATACATTGAATACAAAAATAATAATTTATTGTTATTATAAATATCTATGATATAAAAAAAAATAGGAGACTACCAAGATTTTCTAAACAAAAAAAAATACAAACAAACAAAAATTTATTTTTCTCGTAATTTCTATAATTTTTGTTTTATTCTTTTTTTCTTTTTGAATCATTGTTAATTAGTCTTTTTTGGAATAAAACGTAACGATAATTTTTTATTTATTATTATAAATCTGTGTTTTCCTCAATTTGAAAAAAAAGTTAAGTTACAAATTTAAATTGTGAACAAGAGAGAATATAAAATAATAAATTTTATGGATCCACATTCACACATTAAGATTGAAGATTTTTCGTGTGAGAGCGATAATTTTATTACGCGTATATAAGAAGATGATTTTTCTCAGTTTTTAAATATTTTTTTTTTCAACTTGCTAAATTAATTTACAAATCATTTTCTTTTTATTTATTTATTACTTTTATTTTGTGAAGAGCGATGTTTGATTTCAACGATAGTGTGTGGCCGTACAATCGAGATATTTTTGTGAAATAAATCTAAATCTGAGCGACGAAAAAGTTGGTTCATATTCGTGAGAGATTGAAGGATTAAATTTGTAAATAAGTTGCAAATCAAATATGTTTGAATGCATAACATTAGTAGTATATGAAACTGGTTACGCTCTAAGGGAGGATTAGTATTCTATAACAAAATATTTCCTTCTTTCTTTGAGGGGCGTCTTTGCAGGCACTGCGACTTATTTAGCCTATTTTTACCGAACCCGTCATTAATTAAGGCTTTTGATATAGCCTGAAATTTAATTTAGGATTCAAAACCCAAATCTCTCTGGATACAGCGAAGCTGCGATGGAGGATACTCAATATCCTCCTCGCTTTAGCCAACTTCATAATCGCACAGCAAGTGCTCCGCGGTTTGGGAGCTACTCCGCTGACCGGCAGGTACAATCTCTACAAAAATTGCAAGCAGTGGAGTGGGATCGCTGTAATACCTACCCATCGTTTTCAGGAGAAAGGAAGAGAAGCTGATGAGGCCATATGATTTTGATTCTTTGTAAGATTTTCTCCCCGCTTTGGGAATAAATACCACCTTAGCCTCCCTGCAGCACTTTAGAATATGGATTAATATTCATTCCCGAGCTACGCGATAAAGGAAGGTCACGGATGGCAGAGCTCCGCGATACCATGGGAAGGCTAAGTTAAACCGGAGGACGCCTGGTATCCAGAGTCCATCGTTGATAGTATATTCACGCAGTATCATTCATACCTTCAGCACCATTTGTTTACACCTTGGGGTTAATGGTTTTTTTTTTTCGAGTATGTCCTCTCTAGATCCACTGTTTTGAGTCTGTTCCATGGGCAGGCAGGGGCAGCTTGATGACCCGTCACATGTCTACGCAGCAGTGCAGGGCTACCCCGAGCAGGATGTGGCCTAAGGGCCACGTTCCGCCGATCTTGGAGCGAAGCCTCGCTGATTATGCCGTGTTCAGGTCATGTTCGGTCATTGCATAAAAAAACTTGTAAATAATACTTCGCGCCCTAACAAAATATATTACTTGGATTAGAATTTCCAACGACATATATCAAGAGCCACGTCCACATAATGCTTGGAGATGTACTATACTTAAGAATTTGAAAATGTTAACGTAAATTGGTCTGAAACTAACAAAAACCTAGGAACATGACCTCCGGGAAATGCTTTGTTACAAGCCTGTGCTCCCACACGGTGTAGAAGGACTTTAATAGAATAATAAATATTTTCATTTTGTTAGTTTCAAAATTATTACGCGGTTTTCGTTTCGATGAAGTAAAATCATGCTAGGTATGTGAAGGAAATTCCGTGGCGTATAGGTCCTTCGAGGTATTTGAAGGTTTTAGACAATTCTCATTGTACAAAATCAAAACGGTAACACAGGCTCCACACGTTGGTCCCAACGCGGGTACCAGCGAACGTTGGCGCAGATTCCTTGCCAAGCAGGTTACAATTTTGAACAAATGATGCTTGCAAATTGCTTTTTTGAACAATCTACAATTTGCGCAATCATGCAATTATGACAGGTCTATGCCTCGAGTTGTCAGAGAAGATCAACAAAAGATCTGGTAGATGACCAATGGCTTTCCCATTGATTAATTTTGCCTTCCTTTCTCAGTATTTGTTGGCTGTAGAGAACAGCATAAATTGATAGCGATTTATGATAGCGTTTCTTCTAATTCTATCAAAACTCAGCATTAGGATTTTCAACACCAATCTGAACTTCGCCTACGTTTGCAAAACTTTATTACTTTTTTTACCACGATTGCTTTCGTAGATTATTCGGTTTCACTTGTTTTATTAGAAAAATCACCTATCGGAATTCGAAATTATTAAAAAAAATTCTTCAAATATGTGGTATTCAAACATCCGAGTTTTGTTGTATCCAGCATTTGTGCAAATTATTTCAAACACGTTTGACGATTGGTATTTAGTCCCTTAGTGATCTACTGATTTAGATATGTGTCGGTGGTCTCCAATAGCGCTTTGTGATCAGCTAAAGTAAAGATATTGCCAAAGCTAACGCGATTTGTTTTGATGCTACCAAAGGGTGCATTGTTCCAAGATTAGCTTATGGCCTTAAGGTGAAACCGCTTGGATTGCTTTGGCGCTGTGCTTTGACATATTAAATAAACCAATGCTTTCTTATGAGGCAAAACCAAATGCCCAAGTAACTAAGGCACGAGTTTCACATATAAAATCTGAAAAGTTCCTCAAGTTCAAGCCAGTGGCTTAGCAAACAAGCGTACATTGGGGTTTCACCTTTACATACTACATAGTGTAGATAAGCTATCTTAAATGATGCGTCATGAATCGATGCGCCCAATAAATAATTACATTGACATTTTTTTACCAATGCGATTAGTTGCATATTGTTGAAAAACTTTTTCGCGGTGAACTTTTTGATGTTTCATTTTGAAAGTGCTGAGGAGCCCTTATAAATCAAATTCTTACGTACTGCAACATTCGTTAGGCAAGGCAATCAATCCTACGCGTCTAATGACCCATAAATTATACTTGTTCCCGGTTGACTTGCCGATCTTTTTAAGACAATTTGGCTAATGCTAATTTAGTAGATGTTTATTACGTTCACTACTTGAGCAGAGTACCAAATAAAATGAAGCTTTCAGTGGCATTATAGTTTTCATTTCAAAGAAAGTAGGCTCCATCTCGAGTCATGGTGCTGGGCATACAGCGATTATCCTGAATCTATTCTGCCTTAGTTAATAACACATTAGGGAAACCATTCACTCATTTAATTCAAATAGTGTCTGTCGCGGTAAAGCTTCGAATGAATGTGATCTATTTCATGTCGATCAGTTCGAGACAAGTGCCTTGAGTCATCTTTTGCTTCGCATATCCTGAAGCGGATTTTAGTAGATCTTCAGTATGCCTCACAAGGATGTACCGGCTTAAAGTTTCGTGTCAGAAATTCTACTTTTTGACACCATCTCAAAATTACTGTCGGTAGTATACAGGACCTCTAGTATTTTATTTTACATAAAAAGATTTCAACGAAGTGATTTAAATTTCTCACCGTTATCTGTAGAAGAACAACTTAGAAGAATTGGGGAAAATTACTAACTATATTATTATCAACTATATTAAAAATCAATAGTAGTTAATAGTAACAATCTGCTCAGATTTAAAAATTACTTTTCCGAATGTATTAAACTCTTGGAAGGGAATTCGAAGTGGGAATGTTTTTCACTTACATAAACGATATCCTAGAAAGGGAAATCAGTGTCGCAGTTACGTTTCGCAGCATTTACTTAATCCTATATTTTATTTTATTTACGTTTCGGCTATCGCTACATTTGTTTCATTGTTTTTTTTTCATTTTAGGTAGAATTGTTTTCTTAAAAGTGGCAACACAGGGTAAAACTTCCATTATTATCATCATCAGTTCTAAAGTCGAGATCAATGTAGGTTTCCAAAGACGACAATTAACAAAGAGATACAAAGTGCTATTACAATATCTGTATTATGTAATATTTTGGAATCTTAATATAGTTCATGTTAAACCGGTTCAAAATTGTTTTTTGATTTATACTACTAGGTGGGGTGAAAAGTAATCTCCTTGGGAATGAAAAAAAAAAAATTTTTTTATATGTTTTTTTATTTTACTTTTACTTTTATTTATGCACCCAGCGTCTGGATAACTTTTTCATATGTAGAATATTGCCCAAAATTTGGCGTGTGCGTTCAGTACTAATATTTGTAGTATCTGCTAGCTCGCGCATCTTCACTTTCCGGTCAGCCAACACCATCAGCACATTCTGGCGGTCAAGAAGGTTACTTTTCACCCGACCTAGTACATATTACACAACAGTGGCTCATATTAATAAGAATTTAACAAATAAATCTCTTTAAGTTTCTTTACACTTATATTTTATCTCACATAAAATCAAACTAATAATATCAAAATTTTCATCGCAAAACTGATAAACAAAAAACGATTTATTTTAAATATACTTTTAAAAAATTTAGGTATCAATAAAAAAAATCACCATAATTTTGACGAATAGGCGCACTTAATTTTCTTTAGCAATTTGGTGTGAATGAGAGAATTACTAGGTCTACATTTTATTATTAATCGTTTAATGTTATATGGATTTTAATATAATAAAAAAAGGAAGTAAATTATTTAATTTATTATAAAAGAAAAAAAAGAAAAGAATTTTACACAGATTCAAATCGAAAAAAAAAATATTAAATTATTTTTGTTATAGTAATAAATAAAAAAAAAGCAAACATAATAATAAGTAGTTCTTCGGTTCCATAATTAAATAAAAAAAAATCTTATTTACATGCATTAAAAAATATTGTAATTTATGCTAATCATTAGAGAAAACAAAAACCAGAAAAAAAAGAAAATGTGTTTTTATAAATATTTCAATAGTTTATAATTTGATCAAAAGAAAAGGGCGGACATTTTTTGTATTCATTGAAAAGAGAAAAACGAAATATTTTAATTTATTTTTTAATAAGAATATATACAAAATAAATCAAAAAAAAATGAAGAAAGCTTTATAAAAATACATTTAAAAGTTATAGCATTTTTTTCTATAATATTGAATTTTTTGAGGATGAAAAAATAATAATAATAATAATAAAAAAACAAAACAAACGATTGTAAAAGTGAGTCAAAATGTTTCTATAAATTTTCCTGAAATTTTGTTTTTTTCTTTTTCTAAAAGAAATAAAAAATGAAATGAAAAAAAAGAAGAAAATATGTAAATAATGTTTATATTATAAACGGAATAAAATTTTTTTCGCTTCATGAATTTTAACGTATGGTTTTTTAATTAATAGTGCAATGATTGTTACTTGGAAATTTATATTCCTTTCACTATATTTCATGGCCATAGAACTTCGTTGTCGGCCGTCAGTGAAAACTATGACGATTGTACAACTACATAGGCAATACATTCGTATAATAATCCTAAGATAAGTGGAACACTTTCAAGGAAGACATCACACAGTAAGCTTAGAGGACTCAGCAGAACGCTGAATAGTAACCCCCATGTGCTAAGAAGCTCTTCGATGGCAGATGAAAATCAGAATTCATCATCAAGAAGAATTTTACTACATGCACTACCCGACTTATTAGCATCTCTGTTCGCCTCGAATTCTTCTCTCCCGACACTGCTATGGCACCCTCTGCCCCAAGCGTTCGCCTCATTCAATTGCTTATTTCAGCGAGGTATATAGATGCCTCAAAGAGCTTGATGTTAACAAATCCATTGCCTCTGACAATGTACCCCTTATCGTTCTCTTGGAGACTTTCTCATATTCAACCCATGCCGAAAAAAGGCCACTGAAGCACTTCCTCCAACTACCGCCCACGATTATCAACCAAAGGCTTATAGAGTACCTCGAGTCTAATCAAATCCTAGACGACAAACAGTACGGCTTCAGACCCGAAATGACCACCGGGGACCTTTTACTGTGCCTGACAAAACAACTCAATCAAATAATGCACCAATTTGGGAGTTCAGTTAGGTTGCGTTGGATATCTCAAAGGTTTTTCATAGAATGGGCACTCTACTGTTAGCTAAACTCCAAGCTCTTGCTGTTGACTCAGTTCTGAAGAACTGGGGCCGTATTTGGTTTCTCGAGTCGATATCGACTTCTGTCTTTCGACTCGAATCTTTTTTGTCGAGTCGATCCATCTCTTCATTCAAGGTAATATTGGATGGCTTCAAATTTCAGCCCCGCACTAATCGGCCAATCTCCCGATCTAAGGCATGGAAGCAGTAACATCACTAGATATAGAGGCGCAAAAGTGGAATTAGATCAGATAAATCAAGAATGAAAAGGATAAATTTATTTATTTATTATTAAGTCTACTGATTACAGTCTTCCAGACTAGAAAAAATACAGATTAGAAAATTAATTAAGATACAATATTTTTAAGAAGAATTAAATTCAAAATGATTCTCTAAACCCAAAATTACATTTTTATAGATCGTTCGAACCAGAGTAAAATCAACGAATTCATTAAAAAAATTGAACTTATGAATACCTTTAGTAATAACTCCGTTTGAGCCATAATTAGTTCTGTGAAAGGGACATGTAGGAGGTGTCTCGACCTAAGTGGCCTCTCTATATATATTAATTAGACCCAACAGCTCAGCACACTTGATTGAATTGCATAATATATCTTTTATGAAAATCGCGCAGCTCACATCGCAACGAAAGCTTTAGAAAGACCAAATAATAATCGTCTGGATGCATAAGGAGGAACATGTTCCTTAAATAAATTAAGCTTAAAACTCATAAATCTGGTTATGGATTTTTGCGCCGATTCAATTCTATTCGAATTAACAGCATACTACTGAGGACTCCAAATAGTCCGGGGAAATTAGCATTTTAGGGAGACAAAATTCCAAAATGGCTGAAAATTGGTCCACAGCCCCTTGGGACTTTTTAAGAAAACAATTTCGGAATCACAAAAAATAAAACATGGCCACCGGAGATATCGCGCAAAGCGAAAATGATATCGCCGATCGAAACATATTAACCAAAACACGCTCAGAAAAAAATTTCATAACATTCGTTCGAGCCCTTTATTCAGCATTCATCATAATGGGAAGTTCATCGTGTGAACTATATAGTTTTAAAATTGTGTTGAAATGGCCATGTTGGTCCCTAAGTTAGCTGTACTTTAAGTTAATTTTGATATATTGATTTTATATAAAAATTGAAGGCTTCATCACACTATCAAAGAAATGGATCTCTAATTTTTTAAGTAAAACGGTAGATCTTTTCTATACAACTTATTTTCAAATAAAATTGCATAAAAAATATGTGGAATATGGTGCAGAAATAAACCTTTCTGTTATGAAAAAAATCCGTTAGCAATTAGCGTTACATTACCAAAAGGCACCTAGCATTTTAAATGTATATTTGATTTGACCAAATCTTCAAACCACAATTTATGATCTTTGCAGAAAACTACAGCGGGAGTCAACCTTACACAACTGAATTTTTGTAAGGTTTCGTATCTTCTTGAAAATAATCAATACTGATAACACAATCATTAGCAAAAAATCAGATGTTAGCTGGAGTGAGGTTAGAAATACTAGTTGTCAAAATCTTGATCAGTGATTGATCGTGGAATGTTAATGCTGAGCGCAATTAAATTAAATAAAATCTGACAAAATGTTTCGGGCCGCTCCTTTCTTAAGGTAGGATTTTATTGAACAAACGTTAATTAAAGCAGTCGAATGTCAAAGAATTAAAGCAGCACTCGTGAAGTTTACAATGGAAACTTAGTTTAGAAAATAAGTGATCTTGTGTCTTTCTCTCATGAAGATTTCTTCATATAAGGAGGAATCTCAATACTCAACTAGATGAAGCATGTTAAATGCTTCTCGCTTATTATTTTCTATTCCTGCTTCTCCTTCATAGATAAATGTAGAGTCACAAAATACAGACCAGTTAGTTAATTAGCTTAATTCTTTACACACTCTTGCGTTAAAACCTATAAAGGGGTCTAAGAAGATAAGATTACTTCATTTTTCACTTTTTCCAACAGATTTCGCAATAAATGTTTTATTTTTTCAAATTTAGAAAATACTGTACCAGAGCTCTCCGAAATGAATTAACTCCAAAAACTATTGATAAAATACTAATAGCAAATCGGGGGGAAATAGCCTGTCGCGTTATGAAAACTGCCCAAAGATTGGGTATTCGTACTGTGGCAGTTTATTCTGACGTTGATGAAAATTCACTTCATACATCCATGGCAGATGAAGCATACAATGTAGGCCCAGCACCATCACAGGAATCATACCTACGCAAAGATCGCATTATTGATATTGCAAAACAATCTGGATGTCAGGCAATTCATCCTGGATATGGATTTCTATCAGAAAGTGTAGAATTTGCAGAGCTGTGTGAGACGGAAGGAGTAATATTTATGGGACCACCAGCAAGTGCTATTAGGGACATGGGAATTAAGAATACTTCAAAAGCCATCATGGCTGCTGCTGGGGTGCCGATTATAAATGGTTATCACGGAAATGATCAGTCTGATGAGAAGCTAATTGAAGAAGCAAATATAATTGGTTATCCTCTTATGATAAAAGCTGTTCGAGGTGGAGGAGGAAAGGTAAACTTGTAGCTATCAAGTTATCTGTAAATCATTATCTTTTTTCAGGGCATGAGAATAGCTGAAAAGAGCTCAGATTTCTTAGATGCTTTAAACTCAGCAAGAACAGAATCTCAAAAGTCATTTGGAGATAGTTCAGTCCTTCTAGAACGATTTGTTCGATCTCCAAGGCATGTTGAAGTTCAAGTATTTGGTGATCAATATGGCAATGTAGTCTACTTATTTGAACGTGATTGTTCGGTGCAAAGACGTCATCAAAAAATCATTGAAGAAGCTCCAGCGGTAATTAAATAAATTTAAAAAAATCAATTTTAGTTCTTTAAATCTTGTTTTTGCGATAGCCTGGAATTTCAGAAGAACTCCGTCAACAGTTGGGTGAAGCAGCTGTTCGAGCTGCAAAAGCTGTAGGCTACGTTGGTGCTGGCACTGTTGAATTTATTTTAGATAAAGAAGATTTATCATTTCACTTTATGGAGATGAATACTCGGCTGCAAGTGGAACATCCAATTACAGAAATGATAACTGGAACAGATTTAGTTGAATGGCAGATCCGAGTTGCTGCAGGTGAACGACTACCATTACTGCAAGATGAAATAAAGCGTAATGGTCATGCATTTGAGGCGAGAATTTATGCTGAAAATCCTAGGTGAATTACTAGTTTCATCCATGATTACAGCAATAAGATTTCTAATTGAATTTATGCTCGTGGTACAAAGGGTGACTCCTTAGCTGGACCATGTCACATAAAAAAACGTATCATTCAATGATTGTTATTCTATTTTAGGGAAGGATTTCTGCCAGGAGCTGGACCTCTTCATCATTTAACAACACCAGTATCAAACAGCAATGTACGAGTTGAAACAGGTGTAAGACAAGGAGACGAAGTTTCTGTTCATTATGATCCAATGATTGCAAAGCTTGTCGTATGGGACAAGAATAGAACACAAGCTCTTAACAGCTTAGTAGCTCGCTTAAGAGAGTATCATGTAAGAAATTTTTTTTAATCACAAAATCTTTTATTGATAAATTATTTCTAGATAACAGGTTTGGAAACAAATATCAATTTCTTAATCGATTTAGCACAACATCCAGAATTTCGTCGCGGAAATGTCTTCACAGGTTTCATTCCACAATATTATGATTCCCTCTTTAATCCCCTAGTAGTTTCCGAAAAAAGTTTATGTGAAGCTGCAGTGGCTTTAGTTTTTAATGAATTAAATGCCTCTCAAGTTAATTCTAGTGTAACTAGTAATGGAAAAGCGGATCCATTCGTATCAGCTGGCAATCTTCGCTTAAATCATAGTTTAATTAAGGAATTCAGTTTGAAATTCCATGATAAAGGTAAAAATTAGTTTTTAAAATCAAAGTTTGCGATTTTATATTATTATTCTCAGTTCATCATGTTTTTGTAAAAATAACGAATGATTGGCAAGTGAAAGTTGACAATGGAGAGTGGAAAAGGGTCAAGGCAGTATCTACACCACATTCTGAAAGATTTAACATGAAGTGCAATATAAATGGTGTAATAAGCAACTTTAGTAGCGTTATAGATGCAGAAGGGATCACGATTTTTAAAGAGGTAATTACTAGGATTAATATCAAGTACTTTTGTGCATTTATTTAAAACTCCTTAAATATAAATTTATCAGGACGGAAAAACTACATTAAATTTTGTACAACCAAAATTCTTATTAACTCATCTTGATGTATCAAGCTCTAGTAGATCACAAGTAGCAGCCCCTATGCCGGGAATTTTAGAGAAGGTAATGGTTAGACCTGGTGATGTTGTTGAACGTGGCCAAGCTGTTGCTGTTATAATTGGTACAAACATAAATTTATTCATCATCAATTATAAAAAAAATAATGTGTTTTTAGCTATGAAAATGGAGCATATTTTAAAGGCACCTCGAGATGGAATAGTTAAATCGATTGGAGGAAAAGTTGGTGATAATTTAGCAAAAGGTGCTAAAGTTGTTGTTTTCGAGGAATCTTCCGAAGACAATTAGGTTTTTGTTGTTGATTTTTGAAGGTACAATAACATACCAGACATGCATTTATTAATTTTAGGACTAGAATAAATATACCTTGTTTTGTGTTTTTATTTTTGTATATTTTATATACAATTGTTATTGCCAATTAAAGAAATTATTATACTTGAGAATTATTTTTGGGTTCTTACTAGGTGCGTTTCATTTTCATTGGAGTACATACTCCGGAGTAGTTGGGCGCATATCGGCGTAGTTGCAGCTACCCCAGCCCATATTTGCTGTAGCAGTAGTTAAACGTAAATATCAATGAAGTCGCTTTAGTAAAAAAATTAACAAATATTCAAAGAAAGTCTAAAAACTACATTAAAAAAGTTTACGTACACCATTCAATATTTAATTTATAATACCGTTAACTTCCAGTAAATTGTTTCGCAGAATTTCTAACAACGTGATATCATTACAAACTGCTAATATTGCGCAGATGAAGTATAGTTCCAAGTTCGATCGGGACTTAAATAATCGTGTATTTATTAGATTTTGTGAGTTTCCATTTGAAATGGGTAAAGGAAAAGAAATACCGTTAGAAGCCCGTGAAATAATTTTGAAATTGTTATAAAGTTGTTATAAGTATTATTATAATTATAAAGAAGTACGGAGACACGGGAAGACCAAACATATTATCGGAACGTGAGGAGCGTGTTATGGCCAACAAAATTAGAGCTGGCCCTAAAACCTCTGTTCCAAAGCTAGCTGCACGCATGTTTTAGACCCTTTGGTGATCCCAAATTAAGCTCCAAAACCGCCTAGGACGCACCGTTTCCGAGAAAAACGCGTTCTTATGTTTTAGACCCCTTGGTGATCCCAAATTAAGCTCCAAAACCGCCTAGGACGCACCGTTTCCGAGAAAAACGCGTTTTTATGTTTTAGACCAATTGGTGATCCCAAATTAAGCTCCAAAACCGCCTAGGACGCACCGTTTCCGAGAAAAGCGCGTTTTTGTGTTTTAGACCAATTGCTGATCCCAAATTAAGCTCCAAAACCGCCTAGGACGCACCGTTTCCGAGAAAAGCGCGTTTTTATGTTTTAGACCAATTGGTGATCCCAAATTAAGCTCCAAAACCGCCTAGGACGCACCGTTTCCGAGAAAAACGCGTTTTTATGTTTTGGACCCCTTAGTGATCCCAAATTAAGCTCCAAAACCGTCTAGGACGCACCGTTTCCGAGAAAAACGCGATTTTATGTTTTAGACCAATTGGTGATCCCAAATTAAGCTCCAAAACCGCCTAGGACGCACCGTTTCCGAGAAAAACGCGTTCTTATGTTTTAGACCAATTAGTGATCCCAAATTAAGCTCCAAAACCGTCTAGGACGCACCGTTTCCAAGAAAAACACGTTTTTATGTTTTAGACCCCTTGGTGATCCCAAATTAAGATCCAAAACCGCCTAGGACGCACCGTTTCCGAGAAAAACGCGTTTTTATGTTTTAGACCAATTGGTGATCCCAAATTAAGCTCCAAACCCGCCTAAGACGCACCGTTTCCGAGAAAAACGCGTTTTTATGTTTTAGACCCATTGGTGATCCCAAATTAAGATCCAAAACCGCCTAGGACGCACCGTTTCCGAGAAAAACGCGTTTTTATGTTTTAGGCCAATTGGTGATCCCAAATTAAGCTCCAAAACCGCCTAGGACGCACCGTTTCCGAGAAAAACGCGATTTTATGTTTTAGACCAATTGGTGATCCCAAATTAAGCTCCAAAACCGCCTAGAACGCACCGTTTCCGAGAAAAACGCGTTTTTATGTTCTAGACCAATTAGTGATCCCAAATTAAGCTCCAAAACCGTCTAGGACGCACCGTTTCCAAGAAAAACGCGTTTTTATGTTTTAGACCCCTTGGTGATCCCAAATTAAGCTCCAAAACCCCCTAGGACGCACCGTTTCCGAGAAAAACGCGTTTTTATGTTTTAGACCAATTGGTGATCCCAAATTAAGCTCCAAAACCGCCTAGGACGCACCGTTTCCGAGAAAAACGCGTTTTTATGTTTTAGGCCAATTGGTGATCCCAAATTAAGCTCCAAAACCGCCTAGGACGCACCGTTTCCGAGAAAAACGCGATTTTATGTTTTAGACCCCTTGGTGATCCCAAATTAAGCTCCAAAACCGCCTAGGACGCACCGTTTCCGAGAAAAACGCGTTTTTATGTTTTAGACCCCTAGGTGATCCCAAATTAAGCTCCAAAACCGTCTAGGACGCACCGATTCCGAGAAAAACGCGATTTTATGTTTTAGACCAATTGGTGAATCCAAATTAAGCTTCAAAACCCCCTAGGACGCACCGTTTCCGAGAAAAACGCGTTTTTATGTTTTAGACCAATTAGTGATCCCAAATTAAGCTCCAAAACCGCCTAGGACGCACCGTTTCCGAGAAAAACGCGTCTTTATGTTTTAGACCAATTGGTGATCCCAAATTAAGCTCCAAACCCGGCTAGGACGCACCGTTCCCGAGAAAGACGCGTTTTTATGTTTTAGACCAATTGGTGATCCCAAATTAAGCTCCAAAACCGCCTAGGACGCACCGTTTCCGAGAAAAACGCGTTTTTATGTTTTAGGCCAATTGGTGATCCCAAATTAAGCTCCAAAACCGCCTAGGACGCACCGTTTCTGAGAAAAACGCGATTTTATGTTTTAGACCCCTTGGTGATCCCAAATTAAGCTCCAAAACCGCCTAGGACGCACCGTTTCCGAGAAAAACGCGATTTTATGTTTTAGACCCCTTGGTGATCCCAAATTAAGCTCCAAAACCATCTAGGACGCACCGTTTCCGAGAAAAACGCGTTTTTATGTTTTAGACCAATTAAGCTCCAAACCCGCCTAGGACGCACCGTTTCCGAGAAAAACGCGATTTTATGTTTTAGACCCCTTGGTGATCCCAAATTAAGCTCCAAAACCGCCTAGGACGCACGGTTTCCGAGAAAAAAGCGTTTTTATGTTTTAGACCCCTTGGTGATCCCAAATTAAGCTCCAAAACCATCTAGGACGCACCGTTTCCGAGAAAAACGCGATTTTATGTTTTAGACCAATTGGTGATCCCAAATGAAGCTCCAAAACCGCCTAGGACGCACCGTTTCCGAGAAAAACGCGTTTTTATGTTTTAGAGCAATTAGTGATCCCAAATTAAGCTCCAAAACCGTCTAGGACGCACCGTTTCCGAGAAAAACGCGATTTTATGTTTTAGACCCCTTGGTGATCCCAAATTAAGCTCCAAAACCGCCTAGGAGGCACCGTTTCCGAGAAAAACGCGTTTTTATGTTTTAGACCAATTGGTGATCTCAAATTAAGCTCCAAACCCGCCTAGGACGCACCGTTTCCGAGAAAAACGCGTTTTTATGTTTTAGACCCCTTGGTGATCCCAAATTAAGCTCCAAAACCGTCTAGGACGCACCGATTCCGAGAAAAACGCGATTTTATGTTTTAGACTAATTGGTGAATCCAAATTAAGCTTCAAAACCGCCTAGGACGCACCGTTTCCGAGAAAAACGCGTTTTTATGTTTTAGACCAATTAGTGATCCCAAATTAAGCTCCAAAACCGCCTAGGACGCACCGTTTCCGAGAAAAACGCGTCTTTATGTTTTAGACCAATTGGTGATCCCAAATTAAGCTCCAAACCCGGCTAGGACGCACCGTTCCCGAGAAAGACGCGTTTTTATGTTTTAGACCAATTGGTGATCCCAAATTAAGCTCCAAAACCGCCTAGGACGCACCGTTTCCGAGAAAAACGCGTTTTTATGTTTTAGGCCAATTGGTGATCCCAAATTAAGCTCCAAAACCGCCTAGGACGCACCGTTTCTGAGAAAAACGCGATTTTATGTTTTAGACCCCTTGGTGATCCCAAATTAAGCTCCAAAACCGCCTAGGACGCACCGTTTCCGAGAAAAACGCGATTTTATGTTTTAGACCCCTTGGTGATCCCAAATTAAGCTCCAAAACCATCTAGGACGCACCGTTTCCGAGAAAAACGCGTTTTTATGTTTTAGACCAATTAAGCTCCAAACCCGCCTAGGACGCACCGTTTCCGAGAAAAACGCGATTTTATGTTTTAGACCCCTTGGTGATCCCAAATTAAGCTCCAAAACCGCCTAGGACGCACGGTTTCCGAGAAAAAAGCGTTTTTATGTTTTAGACCCCTTGGTGATCCCAAATTAAGCTCCAAAACCATCTAGGACGCACCGTTTCCGAGAAAAACGCGATTTTATGTTTTAGACCAATTGGTGATCCCAAATGAAGCTCCAAAACCGCCTAGGACGCACCGTTTCCGAGAAAAACGCGTTTTTATGTTTTAGAGCAATTAGTGATCCCAAATTAAGCTCCAAAACCGTCTAGGACGCACCGTTTCCGAGAAAAACGCGATTTTATGTTTTAGACCCCTTGGTGATCCCAAATTAAGCTCCAAACCCGCCTAGGACGCACCGTTTCCGTGAAAAACGCGATTTTATGTTTTAGACCCCTTGGTGATCCCAAATTAAGCTCCAAAACCGCCTAGGACGCACCGTTTCCGAGAAAAACGCGTTTTTATGTTTTAGACCCATTGGTGATCCCAAATTAAGTTACAAAACCGCCTAGGACGCACCGTTTTCGAGAAAAACGCGTTTTTATGTTTTAGGCCAATTGGTGATCCCAAATTAAGCTCCAAAACCGCCTAGGACGCACCGTTTTCGAGAAAAACGCGTTTTTATGTTTTAGGCCAATTGGTGATCCCAAATTAAGCTCCAAAACCGCCTAGGACGCACCGTTTCCGAGAAAAACGCGATTTTATGTTTTAGACCCCTTGGTGATCCCAAATTAAGCTCCAAAACCGCCTAGGACGCACCGTTTCCGAGAAAAACGCGATTTTATGTTTTAGACCAATTGGTGATCCCAAATTAAGCTCCAAAACCGCCTAGGGTGCACCGTTTCCAAAAAAACGCGATTTTATGTTTTAGACCCCTTGGTGATCCCAAATTAAGCTCCAAAACCGCCTAGGACGCACCGTTTCCGAGAAAAACGCGTTTTTATGTTTTAGACCAATTGGTGATCCCAAATTAAGCTCCAAAACCGCCTAGGACGCACCGTTTCCGAGAAAAACGCGATTTTATGTTTTAGACCCCTTGGTGATCCCAAATTAAGCTCCAAAACCGCCTAGGACGCACCGTTTCCGAGAAAAACGCGTTTTTATGTTTTAGGCCAATTGGTGATCCCAAATTAAGCTCCAAAACCGCCTAGGACGCACCGTTTCCGAGAAAAACGCGATTTTATGTTTTAGACCCCTTGGTGATCCCAAATTAAGCTCCAAAACCGCCTAGGACGCACCGTTTCCGAGAAAAACGCGATTTTATGTTTTAGACCCCTTGGTGATCCCAAATTAAGCTCCAAAACCGCCTAGGACGCACCGTTTCCGAGAAAAATGCGTTTTTATGTTTTAGGCCAATTGGTGATCCCAAATTAAGCTCCAAAACCGCCTAGGACGCACCGTTTCCGAGAAAAACGCGATTTTATGTTTTAGACCCCTTGGTGATCCCAAATTAAGCTCCAAAACCGCCTAGGACGCACCGTTTCCGAGAAAAACGCGTTTTTATGTTTTAGGCCAATTGGTGATCCCAAATTAAGCTCCAAAACCGCCTAGGACGCACCGTTTCCGAGAAAAACGCGTTTTTATGTTTTAGGCCAATTGGTGATCCCAAATTAAGCTCCAAAACCGCCTAGGACGCACCGTTTCCGAGAAAAACGCGATTTTATATTTTAGACCCGTTGGTGATCCCAAATTAAGCTCCAAAACCGCCTAGGACGCACCGTTTCCGAGAAAAACGCGTTTTTATGTTTTAGCCCAATTGGTGATCCCAAATTAAGCTCCAAAACCGCCTAGGACGCACCGTTTCCGAGAAAAACGCGTTTTTATGTTTTAGACCAATTGGTGATCCCAAATTAAGCTCCAAACCCGCCTAAGACGCACCGTTTCCGAGAAAAACGCGTTTTTATGTTTTAGACCCATTGGTGATCCCAAATTAAGCTCCAAAACCGCCTAGGACGCACCGTTTCCGAGAAAAACGCGATTTTATGTTTTAGACCCCTTGGTGATCCCAAATTAAGCTCCAAAACCGCCTAGGACGCACCGTTTCCGAGAAAAACGCGTTTTTATGTTTTAGGCCAATTGGTGATCCCAAATTAAGCTCCAAAACCGCCTAGGACGCACCGTCTCCGAGAAAAACGCGTTTTTATGTTTTAGGCCAATTGGTGATCCCAAATTAAGCTCCAAAACCGCCTAGGACGCACCGTTTCCGAGAAAAACGCGATTTTATGTTTTAGACCCCTTGGTGATCCCAAATTAAGCTCCAAAACCGCCTAGGACGCACCGTTTCCGAGAAAAACGCGATTTTATATTTTAGACCCCTTGGTGATCCCAAATTAAGCTCCAAAACCGCCTAGGACGCACCGTTTCCGAGAAAAACGCGTTTTTATGTTTTAGGCCAATTGGTGATCCCAAATTAAGCTCCAAAACCGCCTAGGACGCACCGTTTCCGAGAAAAACGCGATTTTATGTTTTAGACCCCTTGGTGATCCCAAATTAAGTTCCAAAACCGCCTAGGACGCACCGTTTCCGAGAAAAACGCGATTTTATGTTTTAGACCCCTTGGTGATCCCAAATTAAGCTCCAAAACCGCCTAGGACGCACCGTTTCCGAGAAAAACGCGTTTTTATGTTTTAGGCCAATTGGTGATCCCAAATTAAGCTCCAAAACCGCCTAGGACGCACCGTTTCCGAGAAAAACGCGTTTTTATGTTTTAGGCCAATTGGTGAACCCAAATTAAGCTCCAAAACCGCCTAGGACGCACCGTTTCCGAGAAAAACGCGATTTTATGTTTTAGACCAATTGGTGATCCCAAATTAAGCTCCAAAACCGCCTAGGACGCACCGTTTCCGAGAAAAACGCGATTTTATGTTTTAGACCCCTTGGTGATCCCAAAATAAGCTCCAAAACCGCCTAGGACGCACCGTTTCCGAGAAAAACGCGATTTTATGTTTTAGACCCCTTGGTGATCCCAAATTAAGCTCCAAAACCGCCTAGGACGCACCATTTCCGAGAAAAACGCGTTTTTATGTTTTAGGCCAATTGGTGATCCCAAATTAAGCTCCAAAACCGCCTAGGACGCACCGTTTCCGAGAAAAACGCGTTTTTATGTTTTAGACCAATTGGTGATCCCAAATTAAGTTCCAAAACCGCCTAGGACGCACCGTTTCCGAGAAAAACGCGATTTTATGTTTTAGACCCCTTGGTGATCCCAAATTAAGCTCCAAAACCGCCTAGGACGCACCGTTTCCGAGAAAAACGCGTTTTTATGTTTTAGGCCAATTGGTGATCCCAAATTAAGCTCCAAAACCGCCTAGGACGACCAATTGGTGATCCCAAATTAAGCTCCAAAACCGCCTAGGACGCACCGTTTCCGAGAAAAACGCGTTTTTATGTTTTAGAGCAATTAGTGATCCCAAATTAAGCTCCAAACCCGTCTAGGACGCACCGTTTCCGAGAAAAACGCGATTTTATGTTTTAGACCCCTTGGTGATCCCAAATTAAGCTCCAAAACCGCCTAGGACGCACCATTTCCGAGAAAAACGCGTTTTTATGTTTTAGGCCAATTGGTGATCCCAAATTAAGCTCCAAAACCGCCTAGGACGCACCGTTTCCGAGAAAAACGCGTTTTTTATGTTTTAGACCAATTGGTGATCCCAAATTAAGTTCCAAAACCGCCTAGGACGCACCGTTTCCGAGAAAAACGCGATTTTATGTTTTAGACCCCTTGGTGATCCCAAATTAAGCTCCAAAACCGCCTAGGACGCACCGTTTCCGAGAAAAACGCGTTTTTATGTTTTAGGCCAATTGGTGATCCCAAATTAAGCTCCAAAACCGCCTAGGACGACCAATTGGTGATCCCAAATTAAGCTCCAAAACCGCCTAGGACGCACCGTTTCCGAGAAAAACGCGTTTTTATGTTTTAGAGCAATTAGTGATCCCAAATTAAGCTCCAAACCCGTCTAGGACGCACCGTTTCCGAGAAAAACGCGTTTTTATGTTTTAGACCCCTTGGTGATCCCAAATTAAGCTCCAAAACCGCCTAGGACGCACCGTTTCCGAGAAAAACGCGTTTTATGTTTTAGACCAATTGGTGATCCCAAATGAAGCTCCAAACCCGCCTAGGACGCACCGTTTCCGAGAAAAACGCGATTTTATGTTTTAGACCAATTAGTGATCCCAAATTAAGCTCCAAAACCGCCTAGGACGCACCGTTTCCGAGAAAAACGCGTTTTTATGTTACGCGTTTACATTTTTCGAAAATATATATTGTACTAATTGATTTTTTTTAAAAACACTCCAAAAAATCGCTATAACTTCTAAAATAATTGTAGTAGGATAATGATCTTGTGCTTATTGGATCAGGAATTTTCCCAGCTATATATTTGGGTTAAAGTCTCCCCCAAGTCTTTGACAAGGAGATGCGATCTCATAAATACTTTTTAACATTGCTCTGGAAGCAGTAGAGGGAAATACAGCTTAATGGGGCAAATAGCATCTTCACAAGGAACATTCAAATACGAGCCTTCGCAGATGACATAGTCATAATTGGACGCAAAGCGCAAAATGTAAAGGAAACCTTTTCCAAAATTATAGAAAGTTCGCAAAGTTCAATCCACGAGTAAATGACACGAAAACAAATGATCGTATCAAAACGAGGACAACGATTAGGGTGAAGTATCAGCCTTGACGATCATAGTGTGGAAATTGTAGAGAATTTTATCTTTTTAGGGACAATGCTTACTGCAGAAAATAAGATAAAGGACGACATCCATAGACGCATCGTAGCCGCAAATAAAACCTATTTTTCACTAGTCCCGGTCCTAAAAAACAAAGAAATTTCAAGACAATGCAAAGTCAGACTATATAAAACATTAATTCGCCAGTCCTATGCTACGGGTCTGAGGTTTGGACAGTGACCCAACAAACAGAAAATCAGTTTAAAATTTTTGAAAGGAAGATCTTAAGAAGAATATGTGGTCCTGTTAGGGTTAAACAAAACGAATGGCGCATTAGAACAAACGAAGAACTTCAAGAAATGTATGACGAACTAAATATAGCCACATACATAAGACTGAATAGACTGCGATGGCTCGGACACGTTGTACGAACTTCAGAAGATAGAATGCTAGCCAGGATTTTTAATGGTAGACCATCAGCAAGGGGAAGAGTAGGAAGACCAAGAAATAGGTGGATGGATACGCTAGCAGATATTTGGAAAGTTCGTATAACAAATTGGAGAGAGCTAGCAAGACGTAGAGACAACTGGAAGAGAAGACTTCGAGAGGCCCGAGTCCTGCAAAGACTGCAGCGCCATTTAAGAAGAAGAAGTGGTTTAAATTGTCGGGCTCAAAAAGCTCTATATAAATTTCGAGGTTACCTACGAAAATCTGTACTGACAATTCATTTTTTATACGATTACGATTGCGTTAAATCATAAAATTGCTGTTAAACTAAAGCTCGAATTTTCTGGTAACATAAAAATATGCTATAGTCTCCACACGTGCTCTTTTGTAGAGAATATTTATTCCATTGATGCTTAACAAAAGCTTGTGTAAATATTTCTGTTTAGACACTATTGAAATCAGATACTTTCAAAAACCATTCTAAAGGTCTTTGAGAGTAGTAACAGCATTAAAAATAGGAAAAAATGCTTTTTGCGATATTTTTTCCACTATTAATAACATCCTTTTAAAATTGAACAATTTGTTCTGGTTTTGGTCAAGTAACAAAATAAATGATGATTGTCGATCAACCATTTTCGTAGAATAGATTTATTGTTTTAACTGTTCGACCTTTTTTGTAAAATTTACTTGCTTCTGGAAAATATGTTTTTTTTTACAAATAAAAGTCTTTTAATTGATGCTTTAATTTATTTCTTTTGATGCTTCGGTTTTAATTAAATAAATTTAAAAAAAAGTATTTCTTAATTTTACATTTTTCTTTTAACAACGAAATTCTCTCAACTTATATAAGCGCAAATTGCTAATTTTTTGAATTTGCCTCATAGGAAAATAGCAGGAAATGCTGAAATCAACTTATTGGCTGTACCTAAAAATTTTGACATTATTTTAATTTTAACATGATAATATTCCCACATTAGGCATCAACAAATAAGGAATACATATAAAAAGAAGTTTATAAAACTTGAGAAGCCTATAAAACTCCCTATCTTATGGCGTTATTGGCTTTAAAACAATTGCAATTGAATTAATTGGGCAAAATACTGCGATTATCCTCAATATTATTGTACCTTGTTAAACAAATTAAATTTACCTGCATTTTCTTATAAGACAAGTTGCAAGTTAACATCCTCTATTGGAACATATAATACATACGAATTGCTTTAACACATTTGTTGGACAAAATATGGCGTTTAACGAAAGAACTAAACAATAATTACTTGTGAAACTAAGCTAACTAAAAGTGATCACAGTAAATATTTATATATTAGATAATGTCAAATAACAATTTTGTTTAATTAATATGGTATACTTGTATTGAAAGCTGCACTTAATCCAGTAACTAAAAAAAAATTATTCAGTTTAAATAAAATTTTAACAAATAATACAGAACAACTTACGGTAGCTATTATGTTTAACATAGACCTCATTATTTAATATCTTAGCTAAATATTGATGGCAACGAATGTATGTTCCTTCCATTGCATCAATTTCTGTTATTAATTCATTATTATCTCGTTCCTCTACACTGCTTGAGGACCCAAATTCGTCACCTTCTATTTTATCATAAATATTATTCCACTCTAATTTCAAAACATAAACTAAATTTAATAGCTGAAAGGAGATTTTTTAAAGTTTATTTATTTGCAAAATTACTAAATTTTACCTGTTCAATGCCAACTTTTATGTCTTCATTGCTATCTTTAATGAAACAATGTTCACAAACAGTTTTTATATAAGATTCATGGACGGATTTCATTTCGGTTAAATTTGTACATTTCTCAATTTTTTTATCCAATTGTTGGCCCATCGATTGTAAGACATGAGTCATCAAATGAAAATGGATATTTTGTATGGAATAAGTTATCCAAAATCTTAATTGTTCTAATCTCCTCATATGATAGTCCATTATGTCGGGCTCAGCATATGGAGGTCGCTTTCTTTGTGATCTTGGAAATTTAAGATTTTCTAACGACCACATCCCCCATTTTACTTTAAGAAGGAAACAAAATACTGAAAGAGATATATAGAATTTTGTTTATTAACAGCACAGATAGTTGTAATTGAAACAATAGTATGGAAAAAATGAAAAACTATGTAATCTCTGGCAACAGAATCAATAGTTTTGCTAGGTAGTAGCACCACCTGATGGATAATACTCGTTCAATCCTAGCAAACAGCATTACTTTTTTGGGGTTAATTTGAGCTGTGTCATTGCACCCGACGCACTTTACACATTAATATAACGTGCAGACCAACCTCCAACACTCCAAGACAGCCACAGATAGCCTTCTTAAAGGAAGAACATCTGCATGTCATCTTAATACAAAAGCCCTGGGTACCAGGACTAAACATAAAAGGGCTCTTGGACAGACAGTACAACACTTCCTACTACCGTTTCGATCAAGCTAAGGCAAGATCTTGTATCATGGTTAAAAGGCACATTAAAGCCTACCTCTGCCCTAATTTCAGTTCAACGGACTTAACTGTAGCAAGATTGGGTTCGAAAAAAACCTTGCAGCAACTGGGAAACACCCCAACCTTCTTTTTCCCAAGCACGGAGAATTTCCAGGAATAGGAGGAAGACTTGGACATCTGGAGAATATCAGATCGAGTGTCCTTCTCGAAATACCGGCGAAGAAACCCAAGAAGGATCACACAGAAACCCAAGAAGGATCGATTGGAAGAAGTTCGGCCAGGTCCTGAGAGTGAGACTTTCTAGAGGGTGCCTACAGAAAAGGATAGATCTTATAGAGACAATCGATGATTGGGTCAACACTTTCGCTTCGCTATCTACACGACGTATAAGATATCTTGCCAACTAAGGCGGCACACTTGTGCGACATTTGTTGCATTGAGATAAATGCCGCAATGCGGTAATTACTGCCTTGAGATTAGAAACCGTATATTTATGCGATATTTACCACAAGGTGTGATGCTGTAAATATAACAAAATGAGTTCTAGTGAAGATAAATGCCGGTATTTTTGTATTTTTTAAATAAATTGGATCTTCCCTTTTCTTTTTTTTGGAACTCATTTTTTAATTTTGCAAAAAACACTTCCTATGAAGTCAAATTTCCAAATCGCAATGCGACACGCTGTAAATATTGCATTGAAGGAAGACGTTTCTATTTCTTTGCGATATCTCCTTGGTGTTGCAACGCAATATTTCAATTGGTCGCATTGATGTGCGGCAGTAACTGCATTCTGCGTGCTTTTCAAATGGGATCATGTGATGTTTGTTGCATTGCAGTAATTACCGCACTGCGGCATTTATCTCAATGCAATAAATGTCGCACAAGTGTGCGGCCCGCCTAAGGCAGAGCAAAAAACCGTTCCGCGTGGTGGAACGAAGATCTCTCGAAACTCAGGAAGTTGACAAGGGAGATCTGCAATAGTTGTTATTGGTAGAAACAAGGCCTTTGGCAGCCCTATAAGAACTGCCTTAAGCTGTACTGTACAAGAAAGTCATTGCCTCAACGAAGAGGGATACCTTCCAGGGGTATTGCCAATCTATCGAGAGCTTAGGAGATTCTGGCAGACTATGCAAGATTCTCTTCAAAGAAAACGTTTTAACAAATGGTAATGGGACTTGGACAGAATCACACGCAGAGCCCATTGAGCTACTAATGAACACACATGCAAGGACGGACGGAATGCAAGGATGAACAGGAAGTCGAAGCCTCAGGGAATGGGCAGAGGCAGTCCTGGGTCTGGGCGAATAATAGCTTTAACAATGCAAGTACTGAACCGATTCGAGAAGCTCTCATAGCCTTAAACTTAGAAGCAATCCTTAGGCAATGGCAGGCGCCTATGTCGAACTTCTGATTAATCTAAATGGATTTGGGAACCAAGATTATAATCAAATACGCCAACAGAAATATACCACAGGGAGGAGTGATTCCCCCTTATTGTGGTTTGTAACGATAAATAGCATACTACAAAAGCTAGGCAGAAGTGAAGCTAACGTAGGAGCATACGCAGATGACCTAGTGATAATGGTGTCAGGAATGTTTCAAACCGTGATTAGTTAAATCATGCAAGGATGCCTGAAGAGAGTTGGCAGCTGGGCATCTGGCTGCAGTCTTGCTACTTAGTATGAAAACAAGAATTCCCATCTTCACTCTTCCCAGGTTGCATGGGCACACCCTCACTTTATTCTCCAGGGTGAAATTTCTGGGCCTAATCGTAGACTCAAAACTTAACTGGTCCTCGAACATCGAGGAAAGGGTAAAGGAAGCTTTTATAGCGCTCTACATCTGTAAAGAACCCACCCCTTCGGCAAGAGATGGGATCTCAAACCTTCACGTGCACGCTACTATCTTTCAAGTGGAAGTGCTAGCGAATCGGAGGGGCCTGCCAGACAATGTACCTCAAACCTACACAAGAATGTAGCATTGGAATAATCATAGATAGGCATGCCTTCTTAATAGCGCTGGATTCAGTAATGATGCGCTCCAAGTTAGTGGAGAGATGCAGAGCTGAGCTAGAAAGCACAACGTGACTCTAGTCTGGGTTCCCGGACATAGGAACATAGATGGGAACGACAACTACCTAGCCAAGCAGGGAGTGTCTCTTCTGGGAGATGGTCGGCAGTCCAATAGGCGTGGTCAAAAACACTATTTATGACTACCGCGAGATATTGCTATCAATCCAATGAGATATACAATTCTCTAGTTATTTATGTTATTTACGGGCAAACTACAAAAAAACCTTTTCAACATTTCACTGCACAATGCGTCATATAACTCTAGCTTATTACCATCATTCAACTTGTTGTAAATATATTAATATTGTCTTTTTAATATATTTGAAATTGATAAATAGCGTTTGTTTTTTTTCAATTCGCGAAATACAGCAGCAAAACTTACTTTTATTGTATTCTCGCAAACTTTGTTCCGTGATAATATTTCGTAGTTCTTTCTTAACATCATAGGATATTATTAGTTCTTCAACAGCTTCTGTTACCTAAACAGTAAACAAAACTTTTGAAGTTAATGGGAATTTTTTTTTTGCAATTTACATACTTTATTATTTAGACATTTAAAAGAGGAAGCAATTTCTACACGAAATAATGACGACATCTCTGGAAATTTTGAGCATAATATATCATCCAATTGTATAGTTAGAGAAAAAGGATTATTCCAACTTTTACCAGATTCAATCTAGAAGAGGAAATATTCTTTAATGCTTTCATATATAATCATTAGAATTAGTTTAAAATTCTTACCTGCAGAAATAGCTTAATATAAAAAGTATTCATTATATCACTCGATTCCAGTAGCAAAACTTTTCTTATATTTTGTAAATGTTTCAAAATTTCAAACTCCTCCCGATACATTTTCATAACGAAATTATTTGTGAATGATATTCGGGTTTGTAAGATATTTTCCATACAGTTAAGTATTACCTCTTCAAGTGGCAATATTATCTTTGAATATTTATTTAATGTTTCATAAATGCCTAATGATGTTATATTTTTGTTTAATTTAACATCATTATTTTTATCGTTACTTTCACCTTCTGCTTTGTTATCTAATTTAATATTATATGTGAATGCCATAAGCAGAAATTCATCATTAGAAATTGATGAAAATGAAGACATAAAATTATTTAATGTGTTGGAGCTACTATTTTCTTCTGGTGAATGTGTTGGTGTTAGATGAATTTGTTTATCTTCTGGTGGTACTGCAGTATCTTGATAATTACCTTCAATTGCCTTTACATTATTAAGAACATCTTCTACAAATATATCGTAAAGATTTGCTGTGAAGAAAAAAAGGCATTATATTGAAATGTTGTAAATTTTCGAAAAATAAAAATGAATACCTTCAAAATGGCATGATCTTTTTAATTCGCTAATTTTATTGATTTGATAAAGTAAATTCAGAGTACAACCAGCTTCCATTGAGTGATCTTTTAATAGTTTTAAGAATGAATCATTTTGAATTACATTTGAAACATTTGTTGCAACAAAAAATGATGTTTCCTTGGATTTACTATATTGGCGCAAACGAAATTCATCGCTATCATTATTAGGTACACTGAAATATTAAACGCAGTTTAAAATTACTGGTATTATTAACTTACCGAAAATAAAAATAAGGTATTTATACACAGGTCACTGAAGTATTTTTAGATAAAAGAAGTATGTGTGTAGATACACACGTACACGTGCACGCAGTGCCGGCGGATCGTGTTGGGCGCGGGTAGTCAGTGGGTAGTCAGACAAACACACCCCTCCCCCGAAACCGTTATTTGGTAATGCTGTTATGACACTTACTTTTTTTCAGACGTATCTTACACTTTTTAGTAAGTTTAGAAAGAGACAAAAATTCTTTACGGAGATTTGGCATAAGTGCGAAGGATTAGAAATATGCTAAAATTGAAGCTAATCTACGCGAAAAAGCTCAGCTAACTCGAAAAGTGCCAGAAAAAGTATGAACTTTTCATACTTTTTCGGGATCTTCATCTTAATTTTTGACTTTTCAGACTTTTTTTTTGACAAAATTAAAAGTTCGTGGTTATTAAGTGGAATTGAAAAGAAAACTTGTAAGTAAGTGCGGTGAATATGATAATATTATGTTTTTGCTAACTATGAAAAAGCATTTATTAAATACGAGTGCAAATTTGATATGTTCAAACTTGAAACTGCACGAAAATGCAAAGCCGCCATCTCGTTCATACCAAGATGTCCTTGTCTTTTCATACTTAAAAAGTAAATGCTGAAAAAAAGTAATGCTGTTATGACACTTCCTAAAAAGGAAAGAAGGTAGGCCACTTCATTGTGAATCGGAAGATGGGCCGACGGTGTACCGAACAATATGTGGTGCCCTGGAACCTCTCTTGTGGATCACAATGTATAATGATGTGTTGAGGCTACGCCTCGAATTATGCGCGAACAAACCTATCTGAGATATTAAAGCGTGGGCTGAAAGCGCTGGTCTGCCGACGAGTGCATGTGTCTGTTATGTGCGCTAGTGTTTAGGTATTTGAGACTAAGGCAAATGCAGCAATGCGGAAAATTTGGAAATAGACCAACTTTTGCCTTGCGCGCGTTCTGCTTACGTAACTATATGTGAGTTTGCATTTGAATGCACGGACTTCTATTAGATCAATCACCGCACGCACTAAGGTACGCATGTATCTGTCTCCAGATTAAGCGTCCTTCGCGTGTGCTGCGCATACGGGACCATATCCAACGGTGAGTTACGACCTGACCCAGTTCTTGAGTGAAAATGGAGGATAAAGAAAACACTTCCATTGTTTCGGGCACGATTGCCCAGCGCTGTGACTGGTATGACTAGGTATGCAGGATAACGCAGAGCGCGTCTTATTTTATTGTGTGAGATTCGGCGAATATGGGCCGGAACCAAAGGATTCTTCATGTCACACGCTCAGTTACTCTCAAATTCCGGTTGGATATTTTACCCAGCCGGAATTTTCAGGGTGGGTACTGCTACCCACAATACCCACATTATCCGCCGGCTATGCGTACATACGTGCGCAGTCATTTTTAGTTTTGTAGGTTTGATTAAAGATAAGTATGACTACAATTTATTTTTCGTCGTATGTTATAATACGATTAAATTTTTTTTAGGTTGATTCGAGTAATGTGAGCAGAGCTAGTTATAAAAACTGTTTTGAGGCACCAATGTACTTAACTTCATGCCTTTCAAAGCTATTACAAAATTTATGGTTTCCCATAAAACATTAAACATTAAAAGAATTGGTTTCTATTGAACATTTTGTGGTACCTGCATTCTTATTCTTTCAATGGCTCCTCGAAAATGAAGAAAACAGCTATTGTCATCTAGATGTATAGTGCGGTATTCACAGTCGTTTCTTAAGAATGGACTTAAGAATTTCTTAAATAAGTTCGCCTTATTTAAATAAGTCGTACTTAAGATATCATGTATTCACAGTCATGTCTTGAGGTGAACTTTGTTAAACAATTGCTTATTGAGAATTTCTTATTTAAGAAATTTCTTAAGTCACTATTGGAGACGACTTGAAAATAAATTCGTTTTAAGGGTAAATAAGATCGTCTTTTATGACAATTTGCTTAAGCATCAACTATGAATACTTATTTGAATAAGGTTTGCTTGATTAAGCTCATGCTTGAGCATTTACTTAAGACAATACTTAAGTTGCGACTGTGAATCGAAACGACACCGAACTTTGCAAAAACCACCGACTAAGAATACGGTCCATAGAATGGCTACCAGAAATCGAAATTCGTAATTAAAAAGAGATAAAAAAGATAAAATATTGATAGAGAATTAAAATCTACGCATTCAAAGTTATAAAACATTGAATTTGATTAAAGAATCGCGTGTATGTTTAAAAATGAATGAAAGAATGAATGTTTGTACTGCAAACAAAAACGAAAATATGTCGCAAACGGCACTCATTTATGCTGAAAGAATATTCGTCGGTCAACCAACTACGACGGATCAAATTATAAGTTCAATAACTTATGAAACTTGCTGATTAAGCAATTAGACCGCCCAATAAAATATGTTATGAAATTGATTATTAAGCATAAAATTGTAAATGTAAATTAAGGGGCTGTTGCAAATAAAATTTAGTTATTGTCAGTAACTCAAACGGTGTACATTATTGTTACTATTTAAAAGAAACTGCTACGAAACTGGTTAAATAGTGCAGTCCTGAACATATACGTTACAAAAATATTTTAAACGAAGAATTTTGGCCGTGAAAAACATCCTTAAACACAGTTTGCATGTCTTCGTCATGATTTAAATTATTTATATCTACTCATATTTTGCAGTTTAAGGTAATGTATATTTTTATTTTTTTTAATATGATGCAAATGTATTAGAACTACTCCAATCATTAACTAAGATATAAACGTCTCAATTGATGCATGTAATAAAACATTAAAAAACGTGAATTATAAATAGTAGCATTGAGTTTTCTTACTGTTCTATGAGATACTCCATTCGCCAATCATCAAGCCTGCCTTCAGTCCACCACATATCAATTAAATAACAAAATGCTTGAACCGTAGATAGAAATAAAGCAAGTGCTAAGTTAGCAGCTCGTGATGTCGTTGCTAAATTATAACTCAACAGCAGACCGGATAAAAGGTGTGCGGAACAAATATGTTCTAAAATAAAAATATCTAAATTATATCTGTTTAAAAGAAGTTAATCTCTTATTTACCATGTGTTTCTTTGTAGTCTAAAACAGCCATTTTATGAATATTATAAATATATTCTAAATATTGAAAATAATCTTTCATATCATGTGTAAACTGTAATAATGTGTTGATATCCATTGGAAATTGATTTTTTATTTTGTTCTCATGTTGTAATAAATTATCATAAAATGGTTTTAAAATGCTTTCTAAACTCGGAGCATAAAATTCATAAGTTTTTGGTGGAGGTTTAGAATCATAACAGTAAATTGAATCGATGAAATTCCTTACAACCCGAGACATTTCCATATAAGGAATTATTGTTTCGAGATATGATTTAAGACCTTCCTAAAAATAAATATGACAAGGCAATATTAATACTTGTTTTTAATAACAAAAATATATATATATATATATATAATTTACTTACCATTGTAACACTTGGTATAGAAACATTATCTTTTAAAGTTATACAATCATTACTAACAGAGAAAAATTTATTTGTTGTTGGCGTAAAAAACATCCAAATTATTTCGCGCAGCAAACAATATTCGGGTATTGTAGATATTTTCTTTCGTTTTATTAAATTACTTGATGAATCTGATAAATATTTATTCCAAAAATTACAAAAATCAGCTTCTTCATATGAACTGTTAACATCACAAATATATTTTTTATCTAGCCACCATGAATGTTGTACTCTAGATAAAAGCCATTCTCTTGAATCTGTACAGTGAAACTCTCTGTAATGTTGTTCCTTTTGCGGTGGAGTTATATTCCAATCGGAAAATTTTTCAATGATTTTGCCTTCAGCACTTTTAATACTTTTTGATTGACCGTTACTTCCAGAATCGTCTTCGCTCGATTCAGACCATTCCTGTTAATAAAATAAAATGTTGAAGTTGTTTAACAAAAATAATTTGGTTTGATTAATGGGCATAAATGTACGACCATGTATGCTTTCGGAGCAAATGATGGAGTAGAGTTTCGTGTCTCAGGGGAGATCCCTAGCCCAAAACAATTTTTTTCTTCAAAGCACACATCCTCACGTATTAAGCCTGTTACAACTAGCAACTTTGATTACGTTACCTAGTTGACGAAATATCAATAGACTTAGATTTAAATGAGAATAATTTTGTGCTATGTTTGGGTAATATTCAACATATTGTGTACACATCAACAGCTTCGATTTTACTAAATGTTTAGCCCTATAGAATCTAATTTAATACTCATTGCAACAAAATTCACCCAAGCAAAAAATTCGAGACTTCGCAAATCATGGCTGATGTCTATCTAGCAGTGCGTCCAATCAACTGTGATTAGTAATAGTTAAGTTCTTCCATTGTCGAATTAAGAAACGCCTGTAACTAGAACTTAAAGATCATCACTTCAACAAGGCAAATGGACCAGTATTGCACACGTTTGGTCTACTAAAACTCCTGGAAATATTTCCCGTTGAGCACACATATATCGAAAAACCTTGACACCATCCCCCGATTGAATGGAGATTGTCTCCGTGATAATCAGTAAAAAAACTGGATTAAGTTTCTTTTTCGGCTGTTCAATCAATCTTGTACTTGTACTAGATAGCGTTGTATTTACATCAAAAACAACCTCTGCTGATTTTCCCCAAGGCCAAACTCAGCAATAGAATTGTAGTAGCGCTGGTAAAATCCTATGGTTATTATCATAGCGATAACCCATTGAAATTAAAGCTTAACACTGCAATCTTTTTTACTTATTTAGCGGGCCGGAACCCTGCCCTGACACCCCGCAACAGTTCTCTCCACCGATCCCAGTGTCATTCAGTTTGCTATTCCAAAACTCCAACTCTTGGTTCATGATAGGTTTGGACTATCTCGCTGCCCATAAACTCTGACACAAGGGAGTTTCCGAGTAGGTTCATCTTCGGTAATACGATCTAAATATCCTGTAGTCTCCGGAATCGTCCTCTATAATATAATTCTGCGTAAACGTCGAAAACAAAATATTTATGTTGGCCCCGCAAGTCTTGGATAGGACCACCGTCTTATATAGCCGCCATTTGGACCTTATGGTAACATGATTGAATCTGAAGAGCCTCGACAGAATACACCAGGTTTTGTTGCCTTTTATCAGCCATCCGCGCATTGCCGGTTGCATTCTGTTGCCGTGTGCTGTTATTGACATGAGAAAAGAAGGGGACTAATTCAAGTCCATGATCAGTGCATTTTGGCGCCCCGTGCGAGACATTTTTATGCGCCCTTAACTTTGTAAAGATATTTCTTTTAGGTAGATTACCTTTGTTATTATGGACAAATTGTACAATGAAGGTAATTACGAGTACTAATATAAAATAGTTTAGGTATAAAATGAATTATTTAAAAAACTAAATTTTATATAAGTAACTGAATAGTTTATTTAGTATCTAGTTTATACCATTTACATAGATTAATTACATTATTATACATATACTAAGTAAGTAGATATCTAAAGTACCTCCACCCTAGCTGGATCATCAAAATTTAACTTTCCTGATTTCCTGCCCCCTCGTTTTCTATTGACAGTATCCCTAGACTTGCTAGTTTTGTTTGGGACATTGCTCACCTTAAGTAATTTTTTATTAGCTTCAATTTAGAGAAGTTGCCTTCGCCAATTGCATCATTGGTGTTGTCAGTGTTATCCATGTGTTGAGGAATAGTTCTTGCAGATTGTGCCTTTTGATAAAATTCTATAGGCGTTGTCTGGTTTTCATAAATGTAATGTCGCAGAGCTTCACACAACAAATCTCTTTTCGTATCTATTTTGTTGTCTTTGCCAAGACCATTTAGCAATGCCGGGCAAGTTTTCTTTAGTTCTCTTTTATCTATATTTTTTTTAATATCAAACGATGCGTCGTACAGTCCGGTCATGAAAATTTAAAGCTCCGTTTATTGCAGAGCCAGGCAGTAGCTAAATATTTCAGAGCACCAGCAAAGGTTTTGTTTTAGTACAATGGCCCCTATGCTACTTGTGAGATTGAGTGAGCGAGGTTTCAGACCCGCTATAGTTCTCTTTTTCCTTTAAACCCAAAAGAAGAAAAGAGAGAACAATCGAGAACCTCCTGTGCCCAACCTGTTTGGACGAGCCTTGGCCTCTTCGAATATTTTTCTCCAGTCTTCTCGATTTCTGGCCGAAGTTTTCCAGTTCGATATGTGGAGTAATGACTCCGTATCTGCAACAACCGCATCCTTCCACATTTTCCTCGGCCTGCCTACGGGTCTTTCTCCTTCGGTGAATCCAGTGAAGACCTTCTTTGCTGCTCTGCCTTCCGGCATGCGCTCGACGTGTCCAGCCCAGCGAAGTCTATTGAGTTTTATGAACGTCACTACGTCTATATCGTTATAGATTTGATATAACTCGCTGCTATATCTGATTCTCCATGTCCCTTCCTCACAAATTGGGCCTATTATGATTCTCAAAATCTTCCTGTCAAAGGAATTTAGCATGTCCTCTATCCTTTGTGTGAGCGTCCATGTTTCACTCCCGTAGCATATAACAGGGCGAATAAGTGTCTTATATAGTGTAAACTTCGTCTTTCTATGTATTGCTCGAGATCTCAGCAATTTACGATGTGCGAAAAACGTTTCCGAGTAGAATTCTCCTACTGATTTCTTCTAGCTCTTCGTTTTTATTCGTCACGGTTGAGCCTAAGTATGCGAAATGGTCCACTACTTCTAACTTATGTTCATCTAGACGTACTAGTTTAGCTGGTACACCTAATTCGAGCAGGATCTGAAGTAGCTTCTTTCTCTGAATGGAATCGTATGCCTGCTTGAAGTCTACAAAGATCTGGTATACGTTAACATTCCTCTCCCAGCATTTTTCTAGTAGTTGTGTGAAGCGTTGGTCGGTGGTGAATTCACTACTGATTATTTTGACTTCGCGGTAGCCCTGCCTGATGTTATTGTTCTCGAAGTTGTTATAAATTTCATGAATTTGCCTGTTAGATATCTCTCTTTTCTTTCTTCTGCATACTTTATCTGCGATACGTCTTTTTATCCTGCATGCTTCTAGTTTCGCTCTTGTTCATCATCATCAGGAACTCCACAGCCTATTGTTGGCCTTGGCTTCCTCCAGCATTCGCCTCCATGATTCTCGATCTCTGGCTCGACTTTTCCAGTTTCTTATTCCCAACTGCCTCAAGTCTTCTTCGACGTCATCTATATATCTTTTCTTAGGCCGGCCGGGTCTGCGTTTTCCTGACGGTACTTTCCCCAGCACTATCTTTGTCGGGTTCCGTTCCGCACCTCGTTGGACGTGACCAATCCATCGCAGTCTGTTTATTTTGATCACTTTGACAATGTTTGGAATCTTGCTGATTTCATACAACTCTGAGTTGTATCTTCTTCTCCAAACGCCATCAACCTGTATTCCTTTGTAGATCGAACGAAGAATTCTCCTTTCAAATCTTCCTACCAATGCTTCGTCTGCGTTTTTCAATGTCCACACTTCCGAACCATATAGTAGGACAGGCCTTATTAGTCTCGTGTAAAGTGCCAGTTTCGTCTTCCTTGATATATTTCTAGACGTCAGGTGCCTGCGTAGACCAAAGTAGCATTTATTAGCCAGTGCTATTCGTCTTCTGATTTCGGCCGATGTATCATTACCTTTTGTTATAATCGTGCCGAGGTACACAAACTCATCTACTGCTTCTATATTGTAGGTGTCTATCGTTATGTTCTGTCTGCTACTTCTGGCGTTTTTTGTGTACATATACTTTGTTTTGTGCTCGTTTATTTCCAACCCGATTTTTTTTGCGGCTTGCTCAAGTGCTACAAAGGTCTCCTTCATGCTCTCAAATGATCTTCCAAGGATAGCTATATCGTCGGCAAAGGCTAATATTTGCACTGACCTATCGAAGATGCACCCTGATGTGTTAATCGATGCATCTCTTACTGCTTTTTCTAGGGCCACGTTGAATAACAAGCAGGATAGTGCGTCGCCTTGCCTTAATCCTCTATTTGTTCTGAGGGGTGGGGATAGTTCACCATCTATTCTGACTCTACACCTTGCATCTTTCATCGAAATTTTCGTCAGTTCTACTAGGTGATTAGGTATTCCGAGCTGCTCCATAGCATCAAATAACTCATTACGGTTCACACTATCGTAAGCATATTTGTAGTCGATGAATAACATGTGGATGTTTATGTTAAATTCAACAGCTTTTTCTAGGGTTTCTCTGAGTACAAATAGCTGGTCGGTTGTGGATCTTCCAGGACGAAAACCGCATTGATACTCTCCTAATCTTCTTTCCACGTATGGTCGTAGTCTAATATAGAGTACACGTGAAAATACTTTGTACGTTGTGTTCAATAGCGTTATTCCTCTATAGTTGTTGCAAGATAGAGGGTCTCCTTTTTTGTGTAAGGGACACACTATGCCCTCGTTCCACTCATCAGGCATTTCTTTCCGTCTCCAGATTTCCACTATTACTTCATGTAGTTTTTGGATAGTTTCCTCTCCGCCTTGCTTAATGAGTTCTGCAGGTATGTTGTCAGACCCTGATGCCTTATTATTTTTTAGTGCTCGCAATGCCAGGCGTACTTCCTCTATGGTGGGGGCTGCAATGCTGTCATTCTCATCGTCCGCGTTCATGTTCTGCACATTTCGGGTACCAATGTGCTCCTGCTCTGGGTTCATTAGTAGTAGTTCCTCGAAATGCTCTGCCCATCTAGCCAATACTTCGTCCTTATTACTTAATATCTCCCCACTTTTATCCTTGCACATTGTCACTCTAGGCTTAAATTCTTTCCGTTGTTGGTTTACCTTTTTGTAGAAGTTTCTTGCATCATTTAAGCTTGCTGATTCTTCTATTTTTTCCATTTGTTCTTCCCAATACTGCCTTTTTTTCGCTTTGTGCATTCTCTTCTCAGTTCGCCTCTTTTCTTTATACTCCTCTTCAGAGTTTCTTGTTCTGTGCATGACTTGGTAAGCTCGGTTTTTCTCCATTGTCACCTGGGCGCATTCTTCGTCAAACCTCTTGTTGGTCTTGATAAGTATTCGCGAAGGCTTGAATTTCTCTCTGCTATAGCTGTCCTGCATTCTACATCAAACCAATTGCACAGCAATTTTAATCCTTTTCCTCAAAAACCAGACTAGCCGAATTAGGTCAATTGTATCACCTAAAGCTCTTCATTTGGATGCTAAAAGATTGGAAAAATCTACTACCGTCACTAATTCCAAGCTTCGGCATCGAAAAAAGCCTACTACTAGTCTTAAGTCACATAAAGAGTCATACTCTCAATAAGATTCCAAATATAACGAAGTTTACTAAAATTTTGAAAAATTAAGTTAAACCAATAGATAACCACTTAAGGGCACTTTCAGTAATGCAGGTTGCGTGCGCAATTGACTTATTCAGCAACACACTTCCATTGCTGAATAAGTCAATTGCGCACGCAACCTGCATTACTGAAAGTGCCCTAATATACCAAAAGTGGAAATTCTCCCATTCAGAAGAGGCTACCATATGTTATCAATATGTTTGTTGCAGAAAGTGAAAATAATGCTAAAATAAGGACAGCAGTTTAGTTTCATTTAAAAACTTACACTTAAGTCTGACTCCTCGAAATTTTCGGCTTTAAATATCGGAATACAATCTTCCTTTAAAATCTCCGCCCAATATTCAGCATCTGTTTTAGCAGATTCCTCTCTATTTTCGTCCAGACATATTATCGGAATTTTGAATTTATTCCTTCGGAGTGCTCCGACTGGATTATATGAAAGATTAAATAAAAATTCCAGAACAGACCATTGTACGTCGACTTCATAATGGTTAATGCATAACGGATGATTTACTAATTCATTACAAAGCTTTTGCAAGTGCTCAGCGTGTGGCTTGTAATTACCAACGGTAAATTTCTCCATCATACCTTCAATTTTCCTTTTAATTTCATGGCTATTGACACTTAAATTTTTGTGATTTTTTATTGTATACCAGGCATAATTTTCGCATCTTATGAAATTCTCTTCATTTTCCTATTAAATAATATAAGATAATATAATTGAAATGGTTTTTAAAATACTAAAATTTTACTTTAAATGTTGTGATATTAGCTATTAATTTTGGAAGATTCTCTCGGATTATTTCAAATCGCTTCTCCTGTGCGGACATTTGCTATATGTTATATTTATCTTGATAATAAAAATTAATATTAAATTTAAAGTATTAAAGAAAAGGAAATTATAAAACTACGATGTGTAAAAGTGGTAAAATAATTCTGTTAGTTCCAGATTTTCTACAGTTTGAAATTATTTTGACATTACTGTTGTTTCTTATCCACTTGTTTCTGTATTTGTTTTTTTGCAAAACTCTGTAGAAACACCTTTAACTTCAGTGTAAACTGAAAAATAATTTTTAATTTTATGGTTTTTATAAAATTTTATTTTAATAATATTTTACTGCAAATATAATTGTTCCTTAGTTTATATTTTTTAATATTATTTAATTTAAGATAGAAACATAATACGACGGGAACGGACGATGGCAGCCCGAAAACGCTCCAAATCACGTAAACTTAAAATCATAGCCCGCTTTTGCATGTTCAGCTTTTCTTTCAAGTGTAAATAAAATGAATAATATTATTAGTTTAGCCTATCATACAAAAAGTAAAAACAATTAAAATTATATTTATATTTTTTCTTTTTTATACCACAGAGATCTTCGCTCATGGCAATCGTCCGTTCCCGTAGCGTTGTGTTTCCGCCTTTATTCTTTCAATATTTTTTGCATCTCCCAGTGTTTTTCTTATCAACAAGTTCCATTTCCTTCCACTTGTCTTACAAGAATTGCATGCCATTTTTGTTGCAGTTTGTCAGCATCAAAACCTGTTTGGCGTGGGTTTTATCGCAAATTGTTTATACAGCTGTAAAAGGTTACAAAACAATAGAACGCGCAAGAAATAAATTGTTCATATAATAACTGAAGATAAATCTCAAAAATGGATGATATTGACGATTTCTTCGATTTCTCCAAACCTTTTAAAAGAATTACAGTATCCGGAGGCCATATAAATGGAAGAGTGGCTGGAGAAAAGGATTTTGTGGATGAGATTTTAAAACGGGAGAAAGTTGATGAGGAATATGCAAAGATTTTTATTGAGGCCGAAAAGGCACAAATTTTTACGGTAAGTAAAAGTAATAAATCGTTAAAGATCTGAAAGTCTTAAATTTCATATTTTACATATCATCTGGAATGCTCAGGCGGGCCCACCATCTTCTGCATCATATTGCCAATCGCTAAATGACCTCGAAGAGTTTGAGGAGAGCAAACCAAAAGTTGCAAAATTAGAAGATGATCCAGTTTTTGATAAGTACAATTTTGATGCAGATTTAGATGCTGAACTTCCAATAGCTGATGCCCGAATGAAAATAATAAACACAATCAGGGAAAATCCTGTTACTGTTCTTCAAGGGGACACAGGATGTGGAAAAACGACTCAGGTATCCGCATTGCCATGTGATTTTCCAAATAAAAATTGCTAACTAAGCGTTTTGTAGGTTCCGCAATATATTCTTGAGGATGCATACAGACGTAGAGAACGTTGTAATATTATCTGTACGCAACCGAGGCGAATTGCTGCAATTAGTATTGCGAATCGTGTTTGTTCAGAAAGAAAATGGGAAGTTGGAAGTGTCGTTGGGTACCAGGTAAGTGCGTAGCATGGTTTTGTATTTAATTAGCCTGTTGACAACGGACACACTCTGGTTGCGTACTTTTTTGTACAAATTTCAAGCATTTCGTACACACTACTACCCTCCACCTTTTTAGTACCGGCTTTTGGATGCGTAACTATGTTTGCACTATCGAAATTGCATAAAATACTACCAAAGCGCGACCAAAGTATGTCTTGTGGACGGACCATAACTTGCAGCAGTTAAGGTTAGGCGTGTATGATTTTTTCATTAGGCGGCCAAATTGATTAAGCCGGCTCTACACGATGCGGTGAACGTTTCATTTGAATGTTGGCTTCCAACGTTGGAGTGATACCCATCACAGCCCGAACGTGGCCGTAGTTCGAGCATCTGCCACACGATGCGTCCTACCATCAAGCGTCCAACGATGGAGGCTGTTCATAGCATCGCGTAGAGCCGGCTTTACGTCAATAGTTGAAATAAGCGCCCATTGAATGTTTCTACAGTCGGACAGTACTAATTCGCACCCATTAAACGAGGTTCTGATTTATTAGAGGAATTTTGGAACATTTAACCTATTTCCATGCAAGAAGATTAAGTAAAACCTGGAAAAGATTTTTATTTTCCCAAATTGTCTTAGAACGATAGATGGAAAGTACATATGTCCTCATCATCACTGGTACTCCAGTTCTCTTTCGTGTTTCTTGGTTTTACATTTTACTTTTTCAATTGGTAATCCCAATTGTTCGCGTCGTTTTCTACGATGTCTTTAAATCTCTTCCTAGTTCTGCTGTATGACCTTCTTTCCATCGGTGTTCGGAAGAGCACGATTTTTGGTGTTGCCGGTTCAGGGGCCGTATTTGGTTTCTCGAGTCGATTCATCAAAAAGCTTCTCGATTTTCTCTAAGTTTCATATTTGGCATTACGACCAAATCGACAGATAAGCGCTGCCATACAAAGCCATCAAATTGGGTGATATTACTCCAAGTGCAGCAAACCACGTATATTTAATTAAAATAGAAATTGTTAAAAGTTTATTGTATGCATAAATTTAGCTTTTTAATAAACGTCAAACGTCTTTATCGACACGTAAAGAGACGATAACGTTGTCGATATCGTGTTGCCAAATGCCAATTTTTATTTATCGACAGAAGTCGATATCGAGTCGAGAAACCAAATACGGCCCCAGGTGTTCCAGTAGGGCCACGATATCTCAATGCTTTTGATAATGCCAGGGGCCATATTTGGTTTCTCGAGTAGATGGATCGACTCGACAAAAAAAGCATCTCGATTTTCTCTAAGTTTCATATTCGGCATTTCGACCAAATCGACAGCTAAACGCTGCCATACAAAACCATCAAATTGTGTGATATTACTCCAAGTACAGCAAACCACGTATATTTAATTAAAATAGAAATTGTTAAAAGTTTATTGTATGCATAAATTGAGCCTTTTAATAAACGTCAAACGTCTTTATCGAGACGCGAAGGTTGTCGATATCGTGTTGCCAAATGCCAATTTTTATTTATCGACAGAAGTCGATATCGACTCGAGAAACCAAATACGGCCCCAGGTTCTTTGTACATATGGTACAACTCGTGTTTCTTCTTTCCTAGGTACTCACTTTATTCGCTGTTACTGAGAATTCTATGTTATTAATTATCCATCAATTAGGCTGGCCGCATACATACGGTTTCGTGTTCGGGTCGGTACACGGACACCCGAATGCAGGCATTTCATACAAATAATTTTACCCCTAGTCGGAATTCCGTATTCGGAAACCGAACACGGAAACCGTATGTTTGGAGCCAGCCTTATCAGTCAAAAAATATTACTTCTAATACTCCCTTCTAAATGCTGGGGTGGGATTACAGAAGTCCTTTCAACTCATTTGTTACGAGTTTTAAATGGAAAAATTCAATGGAAAACTCGAAACAGTTGACTTAAAACAACTTCTGTAATGCCACCCCAGATTACTCACCGTCGTTGGCTGATTGCACAATTTAAATTTTTCGATATTTTAAATTCCCTTCTGGTATATCTTTATATCTAATCCTCTAACGTAATGAACAAATATTGCAGACTTACACTGCCAATCTGTCATAACTTCATTCACGTCATGCTACGTCTTTTAGTAAGCTTAGCCGTTCATCGTATTTTTTTCCAAATTGTTCAGTTATGTAGTTCTCTGTAAAGGCGATATATAAAATAAAAAGATTAGGGGTATTCATGATCTGTGTTATTTGTGTTATTCGTGTTATTTGTGTTAAATCGAGAAAAAAGTTTAACAAATCGAGAAACTTTCCTTAGTAAATGACATTTGTTTCGATTTTAACAAATAACATCTGAAAAGGCGTGTTAATTCAACAACTCGAGATCGAGATCGAAAAAGGCACGTGATTTTTATTCTTTTACTGTCAGCAGCTGTTTAGAATTTATTTTGATTGATAGTTTTATTTGAAAAGTGCAAATTAATATAAAAAATAACATTTTCACATGGAAATTTAAAGGGGTCGCTCACGATCTTGTCTATTTCGAAGATAACATTTTACGATTTCTCGACGTTTAACACAGATCATGAATACCCCTATTGTTTAAAATTTTGTTATTATTTTGTTAACTGTAAAAACAGGACAAATATCTATATTTTATAAAGCCGTCCTTAGTAAATTGCATCGGTTAATTACTTCGTTCATTTCGTCGTTATTTTTCAACGTATCGACAATTTTTATTGAGATTTGGCACGGTGGCAGAACCTCCCCACCGAGGTGAAAATTCACAGTGCTTCTCGTAATAGCAATAAGGATACAAGATGTCGGCAATTGCAATCAGGGACATATAGGAATACATTGTTCCCTCCGCAAAATATAGCAAAATAGCTTGGAAAAAGTAACTATAAATATCATTGATTCTTGTCTGGCTCAAAAGTGAGGAGACATATGATGCAGGGTCTATACTTCCCTGCGATACCTTGCCTAAAAAACCGGTTTGTGTATGGGGGTAATAAACGAAATGATGGATAGTGTAACTTGCACCTATTACTTTCACATTGATTGAAGCCACTTTAGTCTTTCACAACATAGGCTGGATTTACACGACCGGACAGAACAGGGGCTGAATACACCAACCTTAGCTGTAATCGTTAATTCTTTTTTGAAGTCCGATGAAATGTCGCATAAGCATTTGCACAGGCGAACTCTAACGAACGAACAAACCAACGAACTAGACAAAACCGATTGGCTTTTTGTTGTTGCCGTTTGAAATTTTGTTTTGCAACAACGCTGGAACTGTCAAAATGTTCATTCCGCTGTCCCCTGAAAATGTCCATTCAAATCGTCCGCTCTCCCAATCGTCCTCTCACCCTCTTCCCCATAAACACAATTCATTCGTTCCTTTTGCCTGTTTGGTGTCTGTTCGACGTCCGGTCGTGTAAACCGGCCCATACTAAACACAAATCTTCTGTAACTAAACCTAAAATAACTTAAATAAATATTTGCGAAAAAAAAATGAGTGGTTCCTTCCAATTCCTTTATTCACTCTTTAAGTGAGCGTCGTACGACGCAGTTTCGGAAGCTGCCCCGCAGAATCGACAGCTACATCTAAATACTTGCTTAAATGATAATTGAGCGAAAAGTGGGCCGTGAGGAGCTCTGTTATTCCTTTTAGATACCTGGATGGCGAGCACATTCGCTTGAAAACCAGTGGGGTGGTGCCAAGGGCTATGGATATTTTATAACTTGGGCCATATACGCCGAGTCCTAACACATTATCGGTTTTGGAACCATTCGTATACCAAAAGAGCGGGGTTTCTCTAAGGAGCCTGCCGTACTGCCATTCTGACCGACCTCTGATAATCATCATTAACGGTTTGTAGAAGTGCAGAGTGCCAGGAATGGTATGGGACAATACGAGCATTGGCTCCAGATTTAGTCCATTGAAAATTGATAGGAGATCACATGGTCTCCTGGCTTAAAGGAGAATAGACCCGTAGACGCAGCGTCCCGCCAGAGCCTCCTTCTTCACGACTAGCGTTGGAAGTTTCAATAAGTGCTTTTAGCTTCCGTGACACCGAGACTTGTCAGCCTTATCACGGCATCAGATGCAGATGTGACCAAGGGGCTTATATTGCCATTAACCTCGGTTTGAGGCCCATGTTTTGCCTACAAATGGACGACAGATTTGGAGATATGGCTTTGGCAGTTATTCTCCCAATCTGGGGTTTACAAAAGAGTTGATCCATTATTATACCTAGATATTTAGCCTCCTTTGAGAAATCCATTTTCGTACCATCTAGAGGGGGAGCCTTTAAATTTAGTACCCATCTATTAGTAAATGGTATGATCACAATTTTTTTGTGGGTTAATACACAAGTTCTTGCTCCGACACCAGCTATGCACATATGATAGACCGACTTGCAGGAGTTTCGAGATGGTGCCACCACGACCGCCGTTGATGGTTATGACGATATCATCTTCAAAGGCTTGCGCTTTGAAGCCCCAGTTATTCAGGTCGGCAAGAAGTTCGTCGTTTCGATTGACCTTATGACCAAAAGCGCAGGGAGAGATTTCCTTGGCCCGCAGAGTGCTCTCAATATGTCTCACTAGCACGTTGATGGCGGTCTCTGTAGATCTGCCAACCTTCTAATTAGTTCCTATGCTTGCTGTACTCGATAGTGGAGTAAATGATGTCTTCGCTGATTATGATTGCATTTTAGGGATGTAAAATGGGTAGATTACAGCGCATAGGTCAGGTTAGATGAGGAGGGTAGGCACTAGGATATTTCTTTAATATTTGGAATATGCTTTCGAGTATATAATAAAATTGACGCACCTTCTGCACAATTGAAATATTATAAGATTGGTGGCTTTACCAAAATATCAAAGTGTCTAGGCAAAATATTTCAGGATGTCCATAAGTTTTATTGATATTGTTTGAGGGAGAAAGATTTGATACTCAGCCATACTTTGAGATGATTTATTATCTTTTAAAGATTTCTTACCTGCTATACAAAAATTATAAATATATAAACTTTATTATATTTAAAGATATTTCTAATTCAATGCAGTAAATTTAACAATATTAGCAAATTATCTGAAATTTAACGTTATAACGTTTCATAATTGCAGCAAATACACTTTATTTCATAAATTTATTTAAAAAAACTAAAAATAAAATACCACTCATTTTTTGTAACAATAAAAACAAACTTTATTTCTACTTATTTTGTATATTCTGTGATAAATACAATGATTTCTTAATTGTGGTAATTATTTAGATAAAACTACATTAATTACGTGAAATATTATATTATTTTTTAAATTTTTTTTTTGTTAACTTTTGATAAATATCGTACATAAATTTTTCACTTTGTTTTTTTGGACGTAACAATAATTATTGGTACTCTTACTTCTACAGATTTAGTCTTGAATAAAAAAATTTGTAATTTTTTTCAGTCTTGATTCTAATTCCATATATGGATGAAAGAGTCCCAAGATCCTGTTCCTAAAGCCATACCATTATCAGTTACTCCAAGACACGACAATCTGTTATCATGACCAGCTAAAACACCACAACGTTCCATTTTGAGTATATCCCAAACATTACAATTGAAATCATCATAACCAGCAAACAATAAACGTCCACTTTTAGAGAATTCCACCGATGTTATACCACATATAATATTATCATGAGAATATGATCCCAATTCTTGATCAGATCGCATATCAAATAATCGACAAGTTGCATCATCTGACCCAGTTGCAATTAATTGATCATTAGGAAAGAATGTTACTGCGTTAACATCACTTTCATGGCCAGAAAATGTTTGTTTGCAAACTCCTTCCCGAATGTCCCATATTTTCGCTGTTGCATCACATGCACCAGATATAAAAACGCCGGCTTTTGATGCTAAACTTAATGCCATTGCATCGCCTGTATGTCCAGCGAAAGTTGTTACTTGTTGACCAGTTTCAATATTCCATAGACCACAAGTCATATCACCAGAGCTTGTTATTATTTGATTGTCATCCAAAAATCTACAGCACGATAGATATCCTGTATGTCCAGATAGTTCACGACATACACGAATATTACCTTCACGATTTTCGAGACTGTATATCGAGCACATATTGTCCAATCCACCGCATGCAACATAGCTACCGGATGGGGCATATGCACATGTCATTACCCATGATGAACGTAATGGTATTGCATGTATTTTATTTGATGTATATGAATCCCAAACAATTAGTTTACCATCTTGAGATGCCGATACTAAATTTCTAGAATCTTTGCTCCAGTGCATTGCGTATATTTTCGCCAAATGACCACGTAGAACACGTCTTGTACGCATTTGAATGCGACCAATCGGCTCAACATTTTTCGTTTCGTGCTCTAGGTTAGTATCACATACAGTTTTTCTTGCTTCGTGGATTTTATTTTTTAATAATTCGGCCTCTTTTCTCAGGGAATCTAATTCACTCATTTTGGGGTCTCACTGTTTTGTGCAGCTTATCTTAGATAAAATACTTTTTTTATCACAATTTTTGTTGTCTTGTTGATAAGATAATTTTTTTTGTGAGTTCAGTCTCTATTTTTATTTTAATTTCACTTTTTTTTAACTTCAATTTTCTCTGCACAAATGTTTATTATTGAATATTATAAATCTTCATTTTAACCTGGAAATTATTATTATTATTTTTCTTTGCTGCAGCGATAAATATTAAAGAGGCTTTAAAACCCTTTTCTTTGCGGAACAGATTTAATATGGAACCGTGCCTATCTAATCCCAAACCGCTTCTGTTTGAGCTTTTTCGATGTTATTTTTTCCATAAAGTTGCGATACTGCGCAAGACTTACATCTAAAATTTTCTGTATGCATTTTGTTATATCCTTGCAGCATGTGACGAAAAGTTCATATTAGTATAAGAATGTTTATTATACTATGATGCATTAACATTTTTCCTGGAATAGATATTTGACTTCCTCGTCCTAGTCGGGTCCCGGTCAAAGGTTTCTCAAAGCTATTAATAATGGCAGTATACAAAAGAAGCTTAATCATTTATTCTTCTAGATATCAACGAAAATTACTTTCATATTAAACGAGCTTTTTGTAGCTTTTGGCTTAGCCTTTATATCATGAAGGGGTTTCCGTGTGTTTGTCTATGGTTGCTAGTAAGGGGTGTTTTATGGTTAGGAATGAAAATTGGTGGCGTGTTTGTAATTGGGCTGGATGCAGGTTATAAGGAAGAGATGCGCTGATTACATTACTAATGCGCCAATTGGCGCATTTCCAATTATGTTATATTAATTATGTAAATAATCTATTCGAATTCATTTAAAGATCTATAAAGTTGCTACTACACACGTCCACAACTATGATCATCAACTAATTGTATATATTCAAAATAGGAATGTCAATGCCTGGGGAAAATACGAAAAAAATCCCAATAAATTACTTCAGCGGTTCTGGAAAATAATATTTTGCCTGCAATGTTTATTACCTTTTGCTGCGAAAAGTGTTGCATGCAGTTTGATGGCAAGGACCTCAATTAAGTGTTTCTTAGTATTATAGCCCTTTATTCATGTAAATGTATCCCCTTTAGTTCAGTGAGCAAGTCACTGCATTGATTAATTCAATATCCTTAATCTCCTTGGCTTACAAACAAGTTTAGATGATCATAGTTTGCTCGAGTCATGTAAATTTAAAGGTAGCATACATTTTAAGCAAAAGGACCATAACACGCTTCAGGGAATGCTACAAACGATTTTTAAATAATTCATTGCACAAAGCAAAATACCTCAATAAATATTAACACTTCGGTGTATTTTAATTGCTGGAAGAAAAGCACTGTGGTTGGTTCCGCTATGAAAAAATTGATGCTAGGGTGCACACCCTCAAAATATATCGCTTCGTAATTTTTTTAAAATATTGCTTTCATATTCTAATTTCAACATTATTGATTTTTGCTAAAAAATTTCATTGAAGCTTTATATTGATTGCCTTGTTTGTCATTATCCGATATTGTTCTTTTCGTCAAAGGATATAAGGTTTAATATATTAGTCTGTTTTTTTGGACAGTTCAAAATGTAGATTGGTTGTAAGTCATCCAAGAATATGGGAAGAATGTTTAACTCAGTAAGATTTCGAAGTTTTTGGATTTTATTTAACTTCTCAGGTTTAAGGGAAGTTTGTGTAATGTGGTTGAATGTTGAAATCAAAATTCTCCACATATTTTTTTATTTAAAGGCTAAATTATTTCCACACTATTTTTTAAAACAAGTATGTTTTTATATGCGTGCGTAGTTTCGTAAGAAATCTCGCAAATGAGGAACAATAATGGCTTTGATTTCACTTCGACTTGGAAGCATATGAAGGTCACTATGGTTGTAAACAAATTTTATCAAATTCGATCCAGCCGTCTGAGATATCAGTAAGTAATTGGTAAACAATTTCATTTTTTGTTGAGTTGTGAAGCGTACCATGTCAATGTGTTTTCTATTTGTATTACAGAGGCTGCTGTACTGAAAGTCGATTCGTGTCCCGAGTCTCAGGGGCCAGAAAGTGGAAGTGGCAGGTTGAGTTTATGACCCTACGCTGAAAGTCGTAAATCGACTGAAACGTCACTTTCTTCACCTCAAACGACTTTTCACGCCACACGACTCGACTTTCAGCGCAGGGGCCATATTACTATTAGGAAATTATATGGTAAACATCACGGCCCCACATTACACCCATGCCCCACTAACAAAAAAGACCGTCGGCCTTCCGGACGAAAGCAAGAAGGTCTTTAGTTAGAAGAAGCCAGGACCTGAGAAGGGCTCAGAAACCCTCTGAGCTCACAGAGAACATGTGTGGAAGTCTCGTCGCTTTTCATGCAGAGCCGAAATTCTGCCTCCTGAGACAATCCTAGGTTGTGGAGGTGGTACCGCAGCCCCACAGGGCTATCTAACCAACAGCCTAAGGTTTACCCTGCTTAAACGCTCTTTAACACAAAGGGTCTTATTAGTTCTTTAGCCTGTCGAAGACCTGGGGCCGATTTCCAATAGGTCAGGTTCAGTCCCTTAACTCAGTCCTCTTATCAGACCATGAGATGCCACACTAAAGTTTCTTTAATCCCAACCTGTTGTGCAGTTCCATGATCACGTACGTACTTTCTCGCACGTACTTTCTTTCATAACAATTTTGGCATTATCATTGTGTGGACATCTCCCTTCTTCTTCAACAACGATATTACTATCATATTGCCGTAATATGTGATGCATTCTTTTCACCTATTATGTATCTTTTCACAATAAACTATTTTTACACAAAAAAACTACACCGTGTTACCGTTGTCAGTTCTTTCACACTTCTCTCTACAATTTTTCCCACTAGAGCTTGCTGTTAAACAATGCACTCAATGATAGAAAGTACAAAGAGGCTTATCTCTTAGCTCTAGTCTTTCACAATACCAAAAGTCGTTTACCAGCGAAATACGAAGGAAGAAACTTAACATATGACCATTATTTGGTCCAGGCTCCTTTAGTAATTATATCATTTTGTATGTAGAAGGCTATATAAGAAAACAAATCGTGTAGTGTACCATATCTGCAATGGAATGGGATGGGACATTTTCTGAGGTGTGAAAAGAATTTTGAGTATTATTGAGTTGGAAAAGTGTCAAGATGTGGTGGTTTTGGTTCTGAATTGTTCGAATCTCTTGACAATCAAGATCACGAAGTGAGTTTCTGTCATTTATTTGCTCTTAAAGCGAGAGTATGCAAGATTTGTAAAATATCGCTTTGTTTATACTAGAATATTATCTTTTTATTCAACAGAGAAAGAGAACACTTTTCAATTTGCAAATATTTTTATATATATTTATATTTACATATGGTGCGCCCATTTTATAAAAAATCTTTACTACGTGGTTTCTTACGGTCGGTAGTAAGATGTTATCAACTCCTTCACAATTGCAGGATTACCATTCTGCACATTTAAATACGAAAGATTTCTCACAGTGGATCCTGGATCCACACAGGGATCGTCCGCCTAATACTCCTATACGGGGTCTTAGTATGGTGGCCAACCTTGAGTAAGTCTACCGTGCTAAACAAACTACAGAAGGTGCAAAGATTTGCGGAGCTATGTATAACAGGAGCACTTCGCTCCACACCGACAGATGCCCTAAATGTTATGTTATACCTCCCTCCTTTGAATCTTGTGGCAAGGGAAAGCGCAACCATCGCAGCCCTTAGAATAAAAGAATCTGGATTTTGGACCGGAATCAGGGGAGAGCACACGAAGGTGTCCCACAAAAACCGACTACATGAATGAAACTGTTCTACGAATCAACCAGCAAGGCGATAGGAATCGGACTGTCTACATCTTCTCAGATAGTCAGGCGGCTCTGAAAGCCCTAGCCTCTTGCACAAACAGCTCTAGAACTATCTCTGAATGTCGCAGATCTCTTAATGAGATGGCTCAGCAGTTCAGGACCCTCCTCGTATGGGTGGCCGGTCACCGAAATATAGAGGGAAATTGTAAAGCAGACGAACTGGCTAGGAAAGGCACGACCGCCACTCTTCTTCCAGGAAAGGAAAGGGTTGGTACGCCTTGGGCCATTTTAAACTCCGATGCAAGCAGCAGACAATGCAACAAGCAAAGAAGCATTGGAGGGATTTTAATAAATGCAGCTTGGCCAAAATAACCTGGCCCTATTATGACCACTTCACTGCTGAGCCTCGGGAGACAAGACCTCTCAGTTATAGTGGGAGTGCTGACCGGACACTGTCTGATAGGGACGATTTTACGATTTTTGCAGAAGCTGGAAAGATCCCGACGAGGAGGAAAGTGTACTACATCTCCTCTGTCACTGCCCAGCCCTAAGCAGAAGGAGACTAACCACAATTGGTGAACCCTTTCTAGGACGCTTGCGGAAATCGCGAAGATTGGGATCCCGCAACTTAGAAGATTCCTTACTTCCTCGAGATGGTTTATCGAAGAAACGACACTTTGAAGGCCCCCATACACTATCGAGCATGCATGGCATTCAAGAACGAGCTTTTAGATGAACGGGGTAGTGGAGATGAGGGCCGTCTTATCTAAAAGCTCGTTCTTGCATGTCATGCATGCTTGGTAGTGGATGAGGGCCTTTACATCAGGTTTAAAGTGGGATCACTATGGCATCACAATGGGCCTATCCTTTTGGCGTAAGTGTATGAGCTTAAACCAACAGCTCAGCCATATCTAACCTAACCTAACCAATTCAGTTTTTACAAAATAAATAGTACATAGATTAATTTCGAACTAGATTTGATACATAATACATGTTTTTATGAAACATCCAAAAATTTTAGTTGTTCTTCAAAAATATATGTACTTGACAGATTGGGCTTCATGCAAATTCTTCAGAGGACACCCGCTTGCTCTACTGTACTACTGGAATATTGCTACAAAAATTGATAAAAATTAAAGATATGTCAAACTACACTCACGTTATTCTAGATGAAGTTCATGAAAGAGATCAGGATATGGACTTCTTGTTAATTATTGTGAGACGTTTACTTGCAACAAATTCTCCACATGTTAAAATTATCCTGATGTCAGCCACGATTGATACGAAGGAGGTAAATAAATTTTGTACCTACAATAAAATTGATATTTAAAAACACTATATTTTTTATAGTTTGCAGATTATTTTAAACTTGGATCTGGTGGTGGGCCAGGTATACCTCCACCCATAATAAAAGTTGACACAAGACGTTTGTATAACGTTAAAGAATTTTTTATTTGTGAATTGAGAAAATTAAACACTGTAAGAAAATTTATTTAAATTATTTTCATTGAATTAATAAAAATCAATTATATTGCAGAATATTGATGTAAATTATGAAGATCCTACAATAACAGATGAAATGTATACACTTGCATTAAAATTAATTGTTGTTTGCGAGAAACTTGATGATGAATCTCCAGATTCTACGCTTCCACATAAACCATCGATATTAATATTTCTTCCTGGTATTACCGAAATTGATAAAATGGATAAAACACTTTTGCGATTAAGAGATTTGTAAGTGAAATTGTTTTGGTTTTTACTAATATTAATTTTACCACAATTTAAACACAGGGATTCAGATATAAAAATGGTTTCAATACGTTTACATTCAATGATTTCCAACGATGAACAACAAAGAGTTTTCCGACGACCACCACCAAATCATAGAAAAATAATTCTTTCTACAAATATAGCAGAAAGTTCTATTACTGTACCGGATGTTAAATATGGTATGATAAATAAAATAGAGTAAAATAATCAACTAAATAATTAAATATTACAGTAATCGACTTCTGTCGCACCAAACACTTGGTGACAGATACGAGCACAAATTTAACTTGTTTGCAACTGAATTGGGCCGCAAGAAGTAATTGCCGCCAAAGAGCGGGTCGTGCTGGTCGGGTTATGAACGGCCGAGTCTATCGATTAGTTTCAAAAGATTTCTATTATGTAAAATATTAAAGGAATTATATATTGATATTTATAATTAATAAAAATAATAATTTTCTAGTCTGGAATGGAGGAATACGGATCGCCAGAAATGATTCGATGTCCTTTAGAAAATATTGTTCTGAAGGCCAAAATGCTTGATATGGGCCCACCGCACGCTATTCTTGCTTTAGCAATGACACCACCCAATTTATCTGATATTCGTAATACCATATTAGTATTGAAAGAAGCTGGAGCATTATACAAAACTGTAAATGGTAACTATGAAGCATTTGATGGCGACTTATCGTTTATTGGGCGTGTTATGGCTGCTTTACCAATTGATATAAGAATATCTCGCTTGATTATTTTTGGATACATTTTCAGTTTATTGGAAGAGACTATAATTATTGGTAATATTTTATTATAATTTACAAATAAAATTTATAACTTGATAATTTCACAGCTGCTGGGCTAAATGTAAAAAGTATCTTTGAATTTCCAATTACTGATCTATTAAAAGCATACACGCAAAAATTATCATGGTCTGATGGATCTGGAAGTGATTTATTTGCTATACTTAAGGCTTATAGGGTAACATTTAATTAAGGTTGATTTGTTTTAATTCAATTAACAAAAGAAAAATCTTCCAGGTATGGTGTAGCATGAAAGAACAAAATAATTTTGAGGATGAAGATACAGAAAGATCTTGGGCTAGGCGTTATTTCATTAATACCAGATCAATGAGGGAAATGCATCTTCTGGTAAATGAAATTAAAGATCGTCTTAGTACAGTTGGAATTAAAGAAATTGTTGGTGTGGATCGAGTTAATTGGATGGAGAAAGAGAAAACGATCGTTTTAAAAATCATCATTGCTGGTATGAATGGCTAAATACAATTTTTTATTTTTAGTTTAGCCTTAAGCTATTAATTATGAACTAGAACGAATTTTGATTTAATTGAGATTGAAAAAAAATAGCTTTAACTTCAATTGCTGCAAACGAGTCTTCATAACTCATTTGTAAGATCTGCGAGTACACTTTAAGGCAAGCTCACACTTTATCTATATAATATCGAAAGAGAGATGAATGACGTGCAAGAAGTCGTAAGGGTTAGGATAAAATCCACGACGGATGACATATAGAAACGACCCATCGTTAGTCGACCGGAATCGATACTCAAAACCATATGTCGACTAACCTAAACTCTTTTATTATTTGGAAAAGCCAAGCTTACCAATCACTCTTTGTACTACCAGTCTGTCGTGTCATTCAGGTCACACCAGCCGCGTAGGCTGGAGGACGGTAATTTCAGTAGAACAGTCGCTAGCATGACGACAGAGTACAAAATGACGCCTTAAAACTCATCGACGATAGCACCTTTTGTGCAACCCCCACCTTTGACTCATTGTAGATTGCAGCCCATAACTTTTAAACTTCTGCTATACAAGACTATGGTCTTACTGGGCAGGGCATCTAGCTGATATGGGCGAAGAGAAACCTGCTTGGAAAGCTCTCTACGCGCCGCTGGAAGGATAGTGTAGACTAGGACGCCCAGAGCTTAGAGATGCCAAACTGGATGACATCGGCTCAGAATCGGGACCGGCGGAGAAAACAGTTGCGAGAGGTCAGGACTGTATTCCGGTTGTAGAGCCGTTAAAGAAGAAGAAGCCCGGGCTGATGCCGAAAGGAGGAACTTGCTCATTTAAAGTTATGGGTCAGCCGCTGATTCGTACCGTCCACTGAGATACAAGGAACTTCGGTGCAGGTTTGTTGAGAGAGTATTTCTTTTGGAGGCTTTAAATTCGACTCGATTCTTGCGACCCCAATCAAAAATCAGTTCGATATTCCAGTTGATAGTATCGGACATCAGGTCACGATAATGAAGACAAAATCTGGCACGTGCTTGTCTTGTATTGTCGAAAGCGTAAGAATAGAGGTGATGAACACCGGCCGAAAAGGTGTGGGGTTTAGATTCGATACCATCCAATAATACCTTGATCGAAACCCAGAAAAGAAACTCGATCCTATTCCTTAGAACTAAGTCTATCAATAGCTTGGAGCTTAGTTAGAAGAGCGGGGTGCCATACTCTGTGAAAGCCCTTGGAGATTTCGAGAGCAACCAGACCAGACACACCAAAACGATGAATGCTTTGGTTGAGATGTACACCAGAAGGTAACCAGTAGCCCTTTTGGGTCTGATTAGACTTAAGATATTCCAAAAGCTTTCTATTGGTTATTGTCTCCATGATTTTGGAAAGAACAGAAGTAATTGCTTAGAAGAATTTTTGGATTCCCATTTTTTCTGAATGGGCTCAACATGAGCTAGTTTCCAAGAGTCGTGATATATTTCAGATAAGTATGACGGAAAAAAGTTTGCGCAGAGGTTGAGTCAAAGGTGAGGTGCATTTCTTAAGACCTTAGGGGGAATTTGTGTCAGGGCTATTGGATTTATTGACGTTAAACTCTTTGAGACACATATACACTACAGGTGTCCTGAAGAAAACTCCGTCCATTAAGTGGGTGTTGGCATAGCAGTTTCGGATAGAGAAATATTTGAGGCGGTCTTGGATTTGCTTTCTGTTATCACTTCCGCCTTATAAATTATCGTATTACAGAAGTTTATCAATTTACATAATATACTCAAGACGAAGTGACTCATTTCGGGAACGTACATATGTACTCTCTATAGGCGGCTTCTTTAACTTGAATTGCGTTCGTTCATACATTCCCCATTAAACCATCTAGCTCTTGGAAATTGTTTGGAATTTTTGTTTTGAATTTTATAATCGTTGCCTTTTGTCGAATTTGTTTTCTGTCTTGATACATTTACTTCAAAATGCCTTCTTACTTTCGCACTGAAGGAAACTCAAAATGACCTATCAAAAAGTGAACTCTCAAACCAGATCATAATTTTTAAATATTCTATACAGAAGTCTTAATATTAGTAATAAAGCCTCTCCGTTAGAACGAATATGGAGAACAGACACCTTTTGTAACAGTCTGTATTTAAATATAACGGATGTGGTTTGTTGTTCAGAAATTTTAAGATTTTGTTTCTACCAGTTGCTCTTTACTTTGAAAATGAATACTTTTATACAATTATAACTCCTTTTAATAAACTCATTTCAGGTGCATTTTATCCGAATTACTTTCTACGTACAACGTCTGGCAGTGCTGATAGTGAACGAGATGCTTTTCAGGCAGTTTGTGGTCATGATCCGTGCAATACGGTCTACTTTTCTGGATTTGATGCAAAATACATTGGGCAGCTGTATGTCCAATCTATTAAAGATTTGTTTAAGCAAGCAGCAATTCCTGCTAAAAATATTGAAGTTAGATTTGAATCTGGATCGCAAAAAGTTTTTATTACATTCATAAGCGATTCTAAGTATGAGTATGGAGATTCCAATAATTTAGTATTGTGCGTTCCTGGACGTGTAAGGCCTGAAATTTATAAAGCGGTCAAAATGCGGCAAATACGCGCCTCAACACTTATTAAAGTGATGAAGTTAGTCCATATTATTTCATATTTTTATTGTTATTTTACAATTATTGATAATTTATAGCGCAAAAGATGCTGTTGCTTATGCTGAAGCAAAAGGTTTGGGAATTATGAACGAAGGAAAATGGATACCAAAAAAGAAGGAAATTGTCAATCCTGAATTAGTTGTGATTCCTTCAGTATCTACTAAAATACTTCGAGGACAAATTACACATGTAAATTTATTTTGCATTTGATTTTATATTAGTTACATATATCATTTTTTTTTACTTTAGATTGAACATTGCGGCAAGTTCTGGTTTCAGCCATTGTCAGAGGAAGAAAGGCTAAAAGAAATACATGAATCTCTAAATGGAGAATCTTCGGACATTTCAACTTTCCATAATCCTTCCGAAATTTCTAAAGGAATGATGGTAGCTGCTCCTTTTACTGAGTCAAGAGATCGCCCGACCTACCATCGTGCTAGAGTTATTAATTTAGTTGATAGATACAGATTGCAAGTATCTTTTAGGGTAAGAGTTATTGTTAATTATGGATATGCCTCCATTTAATCGATTATTAATTTTCTTAAAGGTTCTATTTCTCGATTATGGAAATTTTGAAATATTTGATTTTACAAAACTTCGTAAGCTTGGACCTAGAACAGAACGTCTAAAAGATCTGCCACCTCGTGTATTTGAGTGTTGTTTAGCTGAAGTTCAGCCATCATCCATTAATTGCCCAAATGGCAAATGGCCCGATGAAGCAATGGAAATGATGCAGGAGCTTGCAGATCGGAGTATTTGTGAAATTGAGGTTTATTCAGTTGTGGCTGGCATTGTTTCGGTTTTATTGAAAGCTGGCGATGGAACATTTAACGATCTTCTGGTTGAAAAGGGTTATGCTCAAAATTCTGATGAAAATTATATGTCCAAAACAGATCACGATATGCGTATGCGTAAACAAAAAATCGCTGACATGTATGATGAAGATGATGTTTATAAAAATGAGGATTACTTAAGATCAATGCATGGTGAGGAGAATGTTAGCTGTTCGCCACCGCCGGCTGAAAAATGCCGCACAAAAGTTGATTTACGTGGTCCCTTTTCTCCATTAGAAGCAAGAATTTACGCCGCAACACGAATTGGTGGCTGGAAAAGTGTCCTTGTAGAGCCACAATCTGTTAATTCAGTTTTGGTAGATACTGATCCACAAGAATCTCATGAACGCCTACTAGTTGCTGCTTCTATAACCGAAAATCCGGACAACAATCGCCTTACTGCTAGGGCGACAACATGGATGCCTAATATTCATGGTTTTGCCCCGTTAATGGGCTTAATATTTTGTCCAACAATGGAAATAAGAAGGGATAAGCATAAAACTAAGTATGTTTCTATACTTACTGGGCTTGGATGCGATAAAAACAGGAGATCTTACTTCGAAGAACATGACATTGTATTTAATTTAGATGTTACAATATCATCAAATGATTTGGAAGTGGTAATTAATTTACGAATTTATTTTATTATTCATTTTTTTCAAATTCTTACAAATTTGTCAGGTTAATCAAATTCGTTATTCTATGGATAGCTTGTTGTATACCGAACCTGGTGTCGAAATGCCGAAGCTATTGAAGAACAATCGAGTAAATTTGGCTGGGAAAATAAAACATCTTATTATTAAGTAAGTTGAATCATAAAATTTCCATTAAAATATTACTAATTAATATAATTTCAAAGACTATTAGAAAAACCACGGAAATTTATTGAAATTCATCGTGATAATAAAGAACACTTATGGTCACAAGTAGATGATGCAGATATATTGATGACCGATAATATTTATGGACATCGGTCACTTTTCCCGCTACACTGTGGCTTAAGATTGTATAACCAAAGCTTTGAAATTACACAAAATTTACGCCAACACTGTGATGAACTTCACAGAACAGCACAATTGTATGTTTTTGGATTTATAATTAAAATGTATAATAAAAATCTATTCAATATTTCAGTGATATCCCAATTAACAACGGTCTTGTATGCCAATTATGCGAGCTAAATTTAGAGACTACGGTACAGCTACGCATTCATTTATTGTCTCAACTTCATCGTGACAGAGAATATCAGATTGGGTATAATATGTAAGAAGCCTAATGTGAAATTGTTTTTGATTACATATGCTGCTATTTGATTTTTTTACGTTTTAAAAATACTTTATGAAAAGGATTTTACTGTAAGTTAGAAAAAAGATTTTTTTTATATTCTTTAACAATATGTTATTCCTCAAATTGACGTTAAAAATAAAATAAAAATAATGGAGAATATTGATAACATCTTATTATTGAAAATCCTGCGCCTGTAGAGAATTTTTCTCACGCAACTTCAGGTCGCCATACCTAGTAAGCGTCGATACTTCGGATCCGTACATGAGGATTGATTTTATTACAGTTTTGTACAATTTTAATTTTATACTTCAGCTTATTATTTTTGATTTCAAATATTTCAACATTCTGTGGTATTTTTTGTTCGCTACCAGTATTTTACAATAAGCGAGTATTCAGGATATTTGAGAATATTTTAAATGCTACGTTACTAAATGCCTTTGTAGTTTGAACAGTCAAGTTAGTCCTATTTTTTGTGTAGGGGACACGTAATTCGTATGTTTAATTCATCAGGTAGTTCTTTATGTGTTCAAATGTACTGTACTTCTTTTGCTTATGCCACATCCAAGAGTTGAAACGCAAGTTCACTTATATTTCGTTCATGTTTTGATCTTGCTATGTTAAGTTTTGGTGTGCGTGTAATGCTTTCTTTTTTAACATTAGATAGTTTTGCTCTGATCCTGCATTTGACCATGAAGTGGCCGGAGTCTGCTCCTCTGCCCCTCTGTTCGTTCTGACATCTAATGTAGAAGTAGCAATGTGCGCATAAAAAACTTACTTTGAGAACATTTTAAACCCTAGAACGTTGTTGTAGGTACTGATGACTATGAGCTAATCGAATTGGACAACAAGGATTTGTTTCTTTTTTCTTTTTTTTTTCAAAAAAACCATATTTTGCAAAAACTATTTATAAATTTGCAAATTTTCAAAAATGCTTTTATTGCACTCTCCAAGGACTAGACTTTCCGCGAGTTTCGTTACAAAATCATTTTGTTTGTAAAAGATATCGAGCATTTAAAAAAAACGTGATTTAACGGTTTTTTTTGCACTAAGTCCTTTATTTGTTTATGTATTGACATCAAACTGGCCTCATTTTGTTAGTTACTGAAAAGTTCTACAAATTTTAAACCTTTTTCTGTACAAAGTTTAGTTTTTTTTAAAACGCGAAAAACTGTTTTTGAACTTTTTTTGACGCCATTTTGGAAACGTTCCCAAAGGTCTACGAGCGTCAAAAGCAGTTCATCAAATTCTACGGAATTTATCCTATTGCGGAAGGCTCGGTTGGCAAAAAACGAGGTTTTTTTTCGAAAATTTGACTGGCCTATTGGGGCGAGTGGATTTTTAGGAGAAGTTCCAGGGCTTCCTCTGAGGACTCTGTTCATGTGCCGTCTCCCCGTTTGATATAGGATGGTTGACACGGTTGTTTAGAAAGAAATTTGTCGAGCGTGACGGAATATCCTAGATTTTATAGCATGGCAATGACCCATCCATGATTGATTACCCTTACCGCTTTCTTATGCAGCCTTAGACAGTCGTTTTTCTGTCTATAGCAGCTATCTGATAGTTGCCCATATCTTCGCGCACAGTCCGGTTTGGAAATTCGTTTAGAACAATAACAACTCGACTGTGACTGTGGAACAACCTTTCACAGTCAGTATTCTCGAACTCGTACAACACTGAAGAGTTCAAACGCAAGATTCGCCATCTCCTGCAACACCCCCCGACTCCCCCTAATCTATCCTATCTTTCTCTCTATCCTTCGAGCTAAGCTTACTACTAGACATTGCACCATGACGTATACGACATGACGGACTAGTAGTGCAAAGAGTGACTCTGAAAGAAAAGTCAAGTGAACGAGGGGGCAATTTGAAGAGAAAAATCCATATCTGTTTATGCATAACACATTTTCGAGTCAGTGGTGGCAATTGCGCCAGCGGCAATTAACACTCTTCCATTGCATGCTATTTATTCTTTGCTACTTTTGTATAACACATAATTATTCACAGTTTAAGAAAAACAAACAAAAAATTTGGGATTAATTTTTATATTATCACATATTATTTTTCTGCAATAGAAAACAAAACCAGTAGATCATGCGCAACTGACAAAAATAGTGAAATCATTCTTTTTTTTATTATTATTATTTACAAAATAAAAGAAAAATGAAATTTAATGAATTTTCGTCCATTCTTCACATGTTTTACCCTTAAAAAATACAAGCAATCATTCTAAAAACAAAAAAAAAAGAAGAAAACTATCCTTAACGTTCTAATGTAGTCTTTTATAAACTTTTAGTTTGTGATCTTAATCTCATAAATTATTCCTTAAACTTAAAAAAATGAATCTTAAGCGAAAGTTTCCTGTTGTTGATATCTAGCAATCGGAATGGTATTTCGTACACAATCAACACTGCCATAGTATGGGGTAACTTCAAATGTTTTTGATGCATTGTTGTTTTCGCAGGACGCTGACCATTGTTTATTTATTGCGAAACCATTGCATACTATTAATTTATGAACACCACATGGACGTGTTTGAGGTTGATCACAGACAATCGGAGTATTTTCAACATTAGCGAAAAGTATTCCATTCTTTTGGTGACTAGAAAATAAATAAAAATTATTATTATTTTTTTTTTTTGTTAAAAAGTTTAGATATATTAATTTTTACCTTCTTGTTGATATTGTATCGGACTTATCACGCAGCAGTGAGTCTGTTGGCCTTAATTCCTTATATGGATTAGGGGCACGATCACAACACATGTAGAATGCAATTATTAAGCCAACTATGGTATGAAGGCCTTAAATAAAAATGAAAATAATTATAAAAATATTATTTTTTTTATTTATTAATCTCGTATCATACCTATAATAAAACCAGTGGCACCGCGAAAGCCTATTGAATCATACAGAGCACCACTAACAGACGGTCCTATAAATGCGCCTAGAGCAAAAGTTGATGTCCAAAGTCCAGAAATTAGACCATAAGTTTCAATATTGTCCGGAAGACCTTTCTTTCTGTAATATTAACAAGTTTATTAACAATCAAAGTACAAAGATTTAATACAAAAAAAAACTAGTATCTTACATTGATGTTCGAAGGGCATCTGAGAAGCTTGATACTAAAATAGCAGCAATTCCAACACCATGAAGAACTAATCCAACAATTACGTTACTTAATTTCCTGTTTGAGAGAATCATAAATGTTAATAATTGAATTTAGCAAAAACAAATACAAATGTGAAACAAAAACAAAATATTATAACTGTTGCTGATATGGATGATCTGGAAAATGTCATTATAAACACGAGTCGAAGGAGATAAAAACAGGCTGAGAATGAGGGAATATGTCAAGTATTTTGTGATAAGAGGTCGTTCAAAGTAAATTGAACCAAGTCTAGAATGTTTGGTTTACTTTAATATATATATATAATTATATATATATTGCCAATCGTTTGTTATTTTATAATAAAATGATTACAATTAAACCAAAATTAATTTATTTATTTACAGAATAATATGAAAGAAATTGTTTTGCATATTTAAATAAATTTAATTTATGGAAAAAGAAATTGAAAAGGTTCCTCAAGGAATGAACACAAATCGGTTTAATTAAAATTTATTTTTGCAGCTTTTATATCTCGTAAATTCCCAAGAATTCGAAGCAAACAATATTTTTAATTAGTATCAGGGGCCGTATTTGGTTTCTCGAGTCAATGAATCGTCTCGGCAAAAAATTTGACGATTTTCTGTAAGTTTCATATTTGGTATTACGACCAAATCGACAAATAAGTGTGGCCATATAAAACCATCAAATTGTGTGATATTACTCCAAGTGCAACGAACCACTTATATTTAATTAAAAGAGAAACTGTTAAAAGTTTATTGTATGCATAAATTGAGATTTTAAATAAACATCAAAGGTCTTTATCGACAAGTAAAGAGACGATAACGTTGTCGATATCCTGTTTCCAAATGCTAATTTTTATTTATCGACAGAAGTCGATATCGACTCGAGAAACCAAATACGGCCCCAGGTATTTCGTTTTATGATTCATATTAATTCATTCATGCCAATAATTGCAACTTAAGCTTTAGGGTTCTACTATAATTCTTATCGGCAATGACTAATATCTCATAACATCATCGTATCATTGCTGATTTTTCTCACATGAGTCTTGATATCTGGGTGGAAATGGAAAGAACACTTTCAGAATTTGCTAAAAAAAAGCCTAGCAACGCCTAATAATGATTGTACGCAGGCGCCACCAAGCTTAGAAGAAGTGAGTATAGCCATAAACCGGTTCAAAAGCACCAGATCTACTTTTACTTATATCATTTCTTACAGGGTGGAATCGAGTACTGAGTACAATTTGCATTCAAGACCGAATTCAAGCTAACTGCAAGTTTATCTCAATCGTGAATAATTACCATATAAACGCTTTACACATTAGAGGTAAGACTTGCCTGTTTTTAGCCTGTAACAGGCACGGACAGCATCGAAACGCCTGCGTGGCACCGGCAACAAGCACCGTACCGTAAGCACTGAATAGTCCAAACCAAGCCATGTACGCCCACACTTTTTTATTCTAAAGGGAGAAAAATTGGTGCTTCAAAAAATAAAGGGTGACATTAAGCATACTCAGTAGACCGGTTCTCGTTCGATTGCGCAGGTCAAGCAGCATTGGACGTGGTTAGTACTTAGTTGGGGCCGCTTGGTAAAACGACACTCGCGTTTGGAATGGTCGATTACGACTACATTCATCTCTGTAACAAAGGCGTGCATACCTCTGGCGGGTGCATTTTTAGATTTTCATGTCTGTAGCGGGTGCGTGCGTGTGGCAGGCGCATTTGTTCACTGTGCGTGCTTTTACTCGGAATATAAGCTACATAAGTATTTATAATCTGTCGCAGTCGAAAATCGAGAAATACATACCGTCGTTGTCAAACCAATATCTGCTATGTGCACTTTTTGGCGATTTCGATCTTTTGATCATTATGACTAGTTTCTAAGCAAATTTTCCTGTAAAAACACTTCTTCTATATGACTCTAAAGCATTATACGGTGAACTGTAGTCGCTAAAAAAAATATGTTATGTGCGGGAGATGTTGCAGGATGTTACAGGAGAACGTTTTTTTCAATATCTCAAAGTTATACTTTTTGCACATAGCAGATATTGGTTTGACAACGACGATACGCTAAGCTGCTATGTGTCTAGATTGCGAAAAATCAAGCTACGCAACGCAACGCTGCAGGCCATAAAAGGCAGTTCGCAGAAATGTCAAAAAAGTACTCATCGATTCTCAAGGAATCGAGTACTTTTGAACAAGTAAAAAATACTCATTTCGTAATTTTCTTTCGATTTTACTCATGAGTATCGATTCCATATCCCTAACTGCGAGACAATTGAACTTTGGTTCCACAATCAAGGTAGAGAGTGATTTTGAATCCTTCACTTGCTTTGGGTCAATCGTTGAGTTTGTGTCGAAGTAAATTTAACAGAGTTAGCCGTGTTAGCAATGGCATAAACAACCACAATTTAGTACATGAATTCAGTACAGTACCATAGCTATAAAAGAAGTTAGTGAAAAACGCTAGCGCTCAGAGGTAATGCCTCTTCACTGTCGACTGTTCCACCTTTGGAGTGTTCAGTGTTGGACAGCAAGCTCTAGTCGGAAAGATAGAAAAGAGTGGTTTTATTCCAGCAGCTCCTCATCCAATACTGCCGCGACAAAACGCTATCTTTGGTGATCGGACAGGGGATGGCTTCCTCGCTTATTATAGTTAGAAGTGATGGCAGAAGAATATATTGATCTGTCCTATCGCAGTTGACGGCTCGCGCCAAGCATACTATTACGTTTGACACCTGAAAAGATGAAAGTAAGTAATAAGGAATGATATCTAGGTGGGAGAAAATAGAACGACCAAGTACCACTCGTTGCAAGAGGCCCGAACTCCAACCTTTACGATGGCAGTCGTTCAATCTCTAAACCACCAGGCTACCGAGGCCGACTAATGGGAGGAAGTAAATATGACATGAATTGAAATAGCTTCAAAAAAGCTAGCGACATTTGAGATACGTCAGGATCAAGCTATTGTATTCCTGCAAAATATTTACAATTGATAGCTACGATACTCTAGTACAAGGATTATCAACGCTAAGGAATCGAGATCAGTTGAAGCTCGGAAAGATGATTATGAGGGCAGTATACTGAAAATTAGCCTTTACATTATGAAGGAACAAGAAACTTAAACGATAATTTTGAAAACTTTGGTAATGTAATCCCAATAAATGAAGATTGTATTTCTAATGTTGAGGCTTAAAAAAGCTGAAGTACAAAGAGAAGAATGAAGTGGACTTAACCTATTCTAGGTAATCTATCAATAATAAGCTTCTGCAGTAATAATAATTATGATAACACTTCTAGGACAAATTTAAATCTTTTACTGGATTATCATTTTGTCCTAAAATTTCTCAAGGAGTTTGGAAGGAAGACATATTTTGGAACCACTAACTGTACAAGACAATCTATGTAAGTGACTATGGTTTGGTCAAGACGTCGAGGTTAATCTCAAAAATTGAAGTAAGTAAAGTAAAAGATTATTTCAAAATGAATTTTCTAATTGTGTATATCAAATAAAAGTAAAGTTGTATAAATATTTCACTCACGTTTCCACGGGTATAAACGATGCTGGCCCAACTGTACAAAAGGCTATAGCTATAAAAATACACCCAAGTAAAGATGCAATTTTTGGATTCATGAATTTATCTACCATCCTTCCCCAAATTGGTGCTGTTAATGCATATACACCTCCATTTATAACATAAACCATACCTGAAATTATTATATTTAGTAATATTAAAAAATAGTTTTAAAAATTCTTTTTAATATTATTTTTTACCTAAGAAAACAGGTTTTAAGTTAAATTGCCTTAAATGTGGCTCTAATGTTGCACTTAAGAATCCTATTGATGCACTTGTCGCGCATATTCCAAGTGAACAAATCAAAACGCCCGGAATTTTTAGAACTGTTTTTATCGAAGCTAAGAATTTTAATTTTATTTATTAGTTTTCGTTTAATTGATGTTAAAATATGTATAACTTACGTCCTTTATCCCGGTTGTCATCGTCTTTTGGATGTTTTGGCAAAACACATAAAGTAATTATAGCTGTGCAAAATAATGAAAATCCTAATACTGCGAATGGAAGGAAGAAACCTCCCAAGGTGTACAGCGCTCCTCCAACCATTGGACCAACTATTAATCCCAGGCCGAAGAATGTTTCTAGTGATGCCTTGAGGAGTATGTAAATAATATTTTTTTAGTTTTAAATAATCGAATTATAGATTTTATTAACTTACAAATGTCGTCCCAACATTATTTGGAAATTCTTTTGCTATGATTGCAAATGATGCAGTCAGAAATGCTGCGTTGCCTAAGGCTTCGATTATACGAATTATAAACGATAGTGTTATAAATGTTCTATGATCCTAAATTGGAGATAAAAGTATAGATTAATAACAAAATATAGTTGATAATGCAAAATATCTATGTAGTACTTACTGGTATTTTATCCAGGAGTCCAAAAAGTACTGCTGAAGTACCAGTGGTGAATATTCCCCCGTTGAATAATACTTGCGGCCCAATACGATTTAGATATTGTCCATAAACCGGTGATATTACGAATACAACTAATTCAAATATTCCAAATACTAATCCGTATTCGGTAGCTGTGCAGCCTTTTTTCTCTGCCTGAAATATTATCAGAATATATAGATTAGCTTTTAAGTACATCATAAAGTTAATGATGGTCTACTATCAAAATTATACTTTACTTAACTATGTGAAAAATATTAAATATGTGGAGATACAAGCATAATTGTTCATAATGATTCATACTATGTAAAATCATAATTACATTTTATGATAGGTACAGTTTTTGTGTTAAGTAACTAACATCCAAATTTTGATGATTCATAGACTAGGACTCGTTATCACCCCAATTATATACCCTTGGCTTATGTGAACTTGACGTAAGTCGTTTTCTCGATGATGAAACTCGAGCGGAATATTTCAAATATGGCAAAAAAATTATTATTTTTTATCTTATTTCTGACCTGTGGTCAATAAAGATTGTTTGGGTTGTTGACTGACGTGATTTTAGTGACCTTAGATGCATGTTTGCATTCTGATTTTGTTGTGGAGGTGACAATATTTTTTTAATGACAACGTAATCTGTAAATATTTTTCAGCTTGAATTTCTCTTTTTGTTTTGTTCATTTCATTTATTTTATTGCAGAAAGGAAATTGAATTTCTATGAGATAACATAACATATTTGATTTGATACGAGATGCTTACGTAGAAAACAATGCTATCAATGTGAAAGTTAGGGATTTGCTGAATTTTTTAGGGAATAATATTGTTTCTTATCTGTAATTGTTGAATGGCTAATTTATGAATAATAAAGCTTATCTTTGACGTCTTTGTTAACTATTTTGAATCAAGCTATTGATGCGCTATAGTGATTGCCTTCATTTAAATGGTTTTTACATGACAAGTGATAAACGCATCCTTAACCGTATTACGAGTTTTACTTGGCTGTTGAGTTAAAGTTTTTTTTACAATGTCCGATTTAAGCACGTTAAATATTCCACAAGGTTTCATATATTTTGCTATTATATTTCGAATAAAACATTCGTTAAATGACCATCTCGTCTGCGCTTTTAGATAAGAATTCGATGAACCTGTTTTTCGAGTATTCTCTCGAATTTCAGCGAGAACAAATTTAATGTTAGTGTTATCTTCACCAATTTGTTAGTGTTAAGCTTGGCTTTAACGTTAACCCAAAGAACGTAATCTAAAGAACATATATCACCGATGTGCAGTTGCATTTTTCGATATAATACGGTCTTTAAATTGTTTGTTCGGTAAGAACGTTTAAGAATGTACCATCATTAATGGTAGAATTGAATGTTAAGAATTGCCACCATTAATGGTAGACCCTGTTATATAAATAATTGGTGGTAAATAACAATGCCCAAGGACAGACAAACGTAGAACATAGTAGTTTAATGTAGAAAAAACTTTCCTATTCTAAAGTATAGGATTGATTTTCGCGACTTTTTTCGCTAGTTGCCTACAAGGACATTTTGTGCTTGGTGAACCTAAAATACCATCAAGTGAATAACATTAAGCAAACCGCAAGACGTAAAGGAAACCTTTTCAAGAATTGTAGAAAGCTCGGCAAAGTTTAATCCAAGAGTAAATGACACGAAAACCAAGTACATGATTGTATCAAAGAGAGGAACAAGGATTAGGAGTAAGCATCAGCCTTCACGATTTTTGTAGACATGTTTTATTTTTATGGACAATGCTTACAGCTGAAAAAGCCATAAAGAAAGACATTCATAGACGCATCGTAGCCGCAAATAAAACCTATTTCGCACTAGTCTCGATTCTAAAGAATTAAGAATATCAAGGCAATGAAAATTGAGAATATATAAAACATTAATCCGCCCAGTTCTATGCTGCGGGTGTAAGGCTTGGGACAAAGAGAATATCAGATCAAAATGTTCGAAAGGAAATTTTAAGAAGAATACTTGATCTTGTAAGGGTAAACCAAAACGATTAGCGCAATAGATTGAAGAGCTTGTAGAAATGTATGACGAAATAAATATAGTTACACACATAAAATTTAGCAGACTACGATGGCTTGGATGTTTTACGAGCTCGGGAAGAAAGGTTGCCAGGATTAGGTAGACCATCATGAAAAAGATACACAGGACGACCAAGAAATAGGTGGATAGATGACGTGCTAAACTTCGTATAATAAACTGGAGAGAACTAGCAAGAGTTCGTAGAGATGACTAAAAGAAGAGACCAAGAAGTTAAGCAAGTTATTTTGTGTTTTCTTGTGGGTGGTTATTGAAAAATTTATTAGGGTTATAATTGATGAAATACGAGTAAATATCAAATTCAGGCGTGAGGGAACACGGCGGATTACGAGCTACCGTGTAAATGGTTGAAGCTAATATTTTCTAAATTTGGATCTTAAGTCCTAGATTATTATTGAGGGTATTATACAGAGACCGCGGAAGTGGGGTTGCAAGGATTGCGGCCGCAACCCCTGATAATTTCGCGGGGTTGCGCCGCAACCCCTGTGTTTTTGAAAACAAAAAAGCCAAAATTTGAGTTATTTTTTAAAAATTATAAGAAAAGTATATACATTTTTAAATTCGATAGTTGTCAACAACATTCAAATTTAACAGCGAAAATTCATTTTACATTTTATTCTTATACCGAATTTAAAATTTTGCTATTAAATTACAAATAAAAAAATTTTCGCAGTCCCTATACAAAATAAGCGGACACGTATTTTTTCTTTTTTTTTCGGTCAATATTTTCAAAAAAAGGGGTGGGGGTTAAAGTTTACGTCACTCGCCGATTATGCCCATTTTCAAATCGCCATTACTGCGGTTCTATTCATCGTATCAAGTTAAATGACGTATCATTTTAATGGTAATGAAGAGATCTTTATTTATATATTAATAGTTGTAAAAAAATTTCAATTTAGTATTTGTTATTAACAATACAAATACAAAACAAAAAAACATTTTCTCCGCGTTTTCGGCACGGGTAAGAGTACCAATTCAGCTGAAATTTTTATAGGATTTTGTTTCGGTATAGAGAACCATATTAGGGGTTAGCACCACCAAAAATGTAAAAAAAAAATCGCCCATATAAAAAAGGGCCACTCTACTGTATACCGTAAGACGGGATTTTAGTGCTGATGTCACTCGGCACAACTTCCCATATAAAATCGAAGTTGCTGTTGTTGTTTCTGCATTAGAGCTGACGTCACCCGGAGGCATTTTTCTACGATATTTGAAGCTGTCAGTCTCTTTTACATTACCTTGTTTCTGTATACCGTGGTTTCGACGACGTTTTTTCTTCATGATGGTCTCAGTCGTGTGTCTTTGTTTGTGTATCATAAAAAAAGCAGAATTTGTAAATTTCTCCAACATATATCAGCTTTACCCGAAATGGATAAAAGGTAATTTTTTTCTCATGAGCAAAAGGAAGAAAGTCTGGAATAAAAAGATTTTCTTCTATCATAGCACCGCACATTAAATTGTAAAATATGTTCCCCTCATATTTTAAAAAGTTGTATAGTTTCCGCGAAAAAAAGGTTCTTCTGACCACTCAGCGCTATTTGACACGTTTACTTGATGGAAAACAGATGTGATTTTTCCAAAGATGATAAGAAACGACTCTTATCTTGTGACTAACTCTTACGGCATAAAAAGAGCTCGTGGTCCTTCTCATATACGAGGGTCGTCTAAAAAGTAAGTTCCACTATTTCTTTAAATCCGTCTGGTTGGCGGGAAAAGTCTGGGAGCCTCAGGGAATTCGCGTCTGGGTGTAGTGGCAGCACTGTAAAATTTCTATGCGCGTGCGTCAATCAAACCCGCAGTCAAGACTGTATCAGATCCAACTTTTTGAGCAGTGGCAGAAGCAGAGGCAGAAGCAGAACTCTGCCTGCTGAATCAGATCCAAGTAAAGCAGCAGCGTCGGCAGAATTTTAATTTGACAGTAAATTCTTAGTAAATAATTCTTTAAAAATAATAAATACTTTGTAAAATATCACACAACAATAAATTCTCAATTTTCCGCGTCCATTAGTCATTTAAAAACAACTTGCCAAGTGAAAGATGTTTGAAATGTCAAAAAATTCTGCTTTGCAAAGCATCAAAATTAGAATTTGGCAAAAGCAGCGGCAGAACTCTCTTCTGGTTTTCTTGTCGCATGACCAGCGTAAGCCAATAGAAACAAGCTATTTCCGACGGTTCTGCTTTGCTGCTTTGGATCTGATACAGCCTTCAGGCTTCAGCCACTATGAAGACTCCAGTCTCTCCTACCGCCAAAACACCAAATAAAGCGAAAGTTGTGGAATCCGCGGGAAAATGGCAAATGGATTCCAAGGGGATGTTGTTGATCAATTAACTGCCCCGTGGGACCACGATCACAGCTGCACGCTATTGTGAGGTGTTGCAACAACTCAGAAAGGCGATCCAAAACAAAAGGAGAGGAAGTTGGCAAAAAAACTGTTTCGCAACCCCAGTTAAAATAAGGTTCCGCGGTCTCTGGTATTATATGCTTAAGAAAAGTGATTTCGAATCGTGTAACAGCCTATATATTAGCATTGGCTGTTTAATTTTGTACGAATTTAATTTTTGTAATTTTTTCAGCAAAACTATATAAAATAAAAAAAAATGCAGAAAGAAAAAGGCTTGGACTTTCATAGAATAAAACAGTTTAATAGATTTGTGATAAAGACAACACGTCAGATATGAAATTGCTATAGTCGGTGAAAACACTTACCCAGTTTAGAAATTGAAACTGTTTCTCGGTGAAAGCATATGCTTCTAAGACTTTTTGTTTACCATTAAAGAAACATCAACAAAGGTAACTTAATAGTAGTGCCAAGTATTTTAATTTTTACCAGAATAAAAAAAAATTAATGGAGATCAATGGATATCTCAACTAAAATCAAATTGCTGCTGTTCAACTCCAACGTTAGGCAGTTTTTTGTATGGTTGCGAAAAATGAAAAGCCATCCAATTTATCACAAAGCGAGTTCGAGTTTTCATCAGCCTACGTCATATCCTAATAATCCGCTGGCAATATAGAATTAGAAATAAAGAACTACGGCGCCGTCCCGTTCAAAAAAGGATAGACAACAAGCCAACAGGGCAACTATTTCCGCCCACGATGAACTATAGTAGCATAGAAAGAAGAAAGACATTAAAAATTTTAAGGAAAAAACAAGATTATGGCAAATTACTTTAAAGTTTTTGTTATACCATGATAATTTCTTTTTATATGCAATTTTTTTCTTATGTAGGCTACTTCTGCGCTTAGACTATTATGTAAAAAAGTTAGAGGATAGATACCCCGGAGACACTGTAGGTTAAACATTGAATTATGATGAACATTGTGTTTGAACTCTTGTATTTTTTCAGAGGCTGATGATGTAATACTTCCAGAACCTTGTTTTTCTAATAAACGAATTCCTTGAATACTTATAGAGATCTATAGAAGATGGAAAAGAGCCAAGCAATCTTGTGAGAATAACATTGGGCACTTCGATTTCATTGAAATAGTCATTCTACAATAGTAGTGACAAGAAAGAAAGGATGTTAACTGCAATTAGAGTTATTCAGTCGCATATGGTCCCGAAACAATAAAAGTATTATGTTGAATTAGGATTTGCATAACTTGAGGAAATACTCGGTTAAGGTTTTTTTTTGAGATGGAAAATCCAAGCTTACCAGTTACCCTTTGTACTACCAGTCTATCATGTCGTTCAGGCCATGCTGCAATTTCTAGTAGTAAGCTTAGTTTGAAGGATAGAAAACAATAGGATAAGCTTGGGCGGAGGTCTGATTTGTGATGGAGCATATATCGATGAATCATACGTTTGAACTCTAAGATGTTGTACGAGTACGGATATACTGACTGCGAGAGATTGTTTCACAATTGTTCTATTTATAAACGAACTTCTAGACCAACTCTGCAGGGTGTGAGTTGGCCTACCGGGCTAGTCTTTGCGGGTAACCTTATACCTTGAATGTGAACTGATGAGCAAGCCATTAGTTTTTGTATTAGGCTATCCGTTGACACAGAGTGGCGCAAATCTTCATAAAAATAAGTCAGTATTGGATACTTTGAACTCGGCGTGTTTTTGTGGAAAAAATCACAAAAACCGGTTTAAAATTTCTGTAGATTCAGGTAGATGTACATTGGCAACAATAAAAAAAGACGGGTTTCAGAAAACTCGGCAGAATTGAAACTTCATAGAAAATCTTCCGATTTTCAATGCATAAGATTCTTTATAATTTCTTCATAAGTATTTATTTCACAGAAATATTTATACAAATCTCATACAAACCAAAGATACCCACTAGGAAAGTGAACTAGTTCTAAGATTAGTAGAATAACTACTTTCTAAGGTGGAAGTAGTAATTCTCAGTTGGATACCGTTTATATGAAAACAACCCACCACTTTTGTACAGCGTTGTCCCCCCTCTGTATTACTTCGAAATACTTCGAGAACTAATTCATTTTGAAGTAATTCGAGAACTAATTCATTTTGAGCTACTTCGAGAACTAATTCAATTTGAAGTACTTCGCGAACTAATTCATTTTGAACTAACTGACGAACTGATTCATTTTGAACTAACTGAAGAATTAATTAATTTTGAACTACTTCGAGAACTAATTCATTTTGAACTTAAACTAAAATTCTTTCGAAAAATCTTGTGGGTTTTTACCACGGATATCGTGATTTGAACTAGCTCCTCTCAGGATTACTTTGGCATCAGTGCTGGAACTAGTCAGTTTCCCACTAGTGCTAAAATTATTTCCATTTCCTAAGTAGTCAGGTTATTCCGACTGGGTAGTAATGTTACGTTTTCGTTATATTGGTTTTACTCCCAATTCTAAAGTGTTGTTTACGTGGGTATAAAAGTTTCACTTGAAAAATGTCTTTGACTATATTTTTAAGAAAGAAGGGGAATTGTGCAGATCAATATTTGTCCTACTTTTTAATACTTTGCCGAATTAAAAAAATTTCTATTTCTATAAGAATGAATTTGATGGATTATTATCTGTTTTTCATGTTCAAAAGAAAACTTAATCGTTTTTGGAACAGCCTGATAGAAAAAGACCCCGAAAAAGGTAGAGGGATGACATCGGTAAATAACATCAGAAAAATGGAATAAGAAATTAGAAAAGTCTTATTAAGGGCATACGGAGTTGGAGAAGAATTGTGTAGAAAAACAAAGCTCTAAAGGGTGTAGCGCCAATTCAAGAAGAAGTAAGAAAGTAAGTAGATTTCTGTTCTATAGTAGTACATTATGGCCAATAAAACACTAGATTATGGGCATGAATTTTCAAGTTTTGTCGGCAAAAATTTTAAGTTTTTTTCAATTATTTATTTTTACTTTCGATTAAGGGATATTGATTTTTTTGTATATACAAACTATCGCCCATTACATTTTAGTTTCGTAGTTTGAATTAAATTGATTTAATTGAATATAAGGAATAAGCTTTTACAATCCTTATAAAGGTTAATGCGAATCTTGGTACACAATGTAGAAAAAAAAGGTTTTGTTTTGCAATTCCGATTAATATTTAGGAAATTTAGAATTTTTTTGTTGATTCGCCTTAGGATTTTCAGTAATCTTAGCTTGAATGTCATTCGTCTATGCTCATTTGCATTCATACTTGTTTTGTTTCAAAAAATTGTATATGGAATTTTGAAAAGGCTAAATGCAAAATATCCTGCTTATAATTTAATTCGTCTATAAATTTACATTATAAAAAGCCATTAGTGAAAATAGAGCAATAATTAAATTTTCTTTTTCCATTGAACTAAGACGATGTCTATAAATATATAATATTATTAATTTTGAATTTATTTTAGTTAGACTATAGGCCACTTTTTTCACAAAAGGAATTTACAATTTAAATATATACAGTTCTATAATGAACATCTTTTAGCGATATAGTTGAAATAAATAGCTCATTATATTAAGTTTCAGTTAAATTGCTTCTAAGATTAAGCCGACGGATTGCGCTTAAAAATATTAGAAATACATACAAACTACATCGAGATCTCAATCAATGTTATACCAAAATTCAACTATGTATAATAATGAGAGAATTATAAAGTTGTTCATCTCACCTCTTGTGGATAAAATGGTGCCTGCAGACTGACACAAATTGCATTGCAAAAATCTGCCAGTCCCATTATAAAAAGAGTCATCCATTGGCGTTTTGTAAAGTTCAATCTTCCTATTAAAGGTATTTTCATTTTTATTATCTTATAGTAATGTCCGCGTCGTAATTTACTTAAATATATTACACAATACTTTTTAATAGTAACAATAAAAAAACCTTTTTCGATAATAATTAATAAATTAATAAATAAAAACTTTTAACGTTGCAAAAAAAAAACAAAATAATTTTTCTAAATAAAAAAAATACGCGCGTGTATAATGAAGTAGAAGGAATTTAAATAAAAAAAAACTAAGTAAAAGCACAAGAATTTATTGTTATTAATTATATATTCACACCACTTTTGTCCTATTTATTTTAGTTTTATAAACTTTTTAGCTGTCCTTTATTTCTAATCTAAAAAGCAAACGTTTACGAGATAGTTAAAAAAATTATTAAGGACATAAACTGTTTTAGAATCACGGTTAATTTTTAAACACGTTCTTCGTGCTTAAGTCGAGAAATTCGATAAATAATTGAAAATCAAATATCGTTCAAAAAAGAATTTACGGTTATTCATTTTGCGCATATTAAGAAAGCACTAATTTCAACATAAAATCGGGACACACTGTCAGCAAATTTGTCGATAGCAGGACATGATTTTTTTTTTCTAAAGAGGAAAAAAACGGACTCGAACTAACTTTCGATTATTAAACAACACTAAAAACAAATTATGTACGTGCACTTGAATGGGCGATTCACCAACAACTGATTAGCGGACGAAACGCGGATTATACTCGTGCCCCTGGAGCTGGGGTTTCCTCATATATACTGGCAGCTAGACAGACTTAACAGTATTCATTGGGATGCTACTTGGCACAAAAAAAAATTGTATTATTCCTTAATTACACAGAGACGATGAGTGTCGAACCTGATAACAGAGGCGAGATCAATACTGTTTGTGATAGGAGTGATCTTCGCCTCGGTTCGATGTTGTTGGGATACGTGAGCGCGATAAGGAGCTTTGGTGACAGCCAGTTTTATTTGCTGCATTTGTATGTAGATTTTTTTTGGATGAAATAAGTGTGACTATAATAATTCTATCTCATCATAAAGACACAAAAAAGACAACTTGTATTTGAAGCGCAATAGAAACGATTTATTACGACGGTGAAAGCACAAGTTCCCGGTTAATTAAGGAAAATAACGGACGATTTAATTCCTTGTTTTCGTTTTTATAATTTGATATTGATTGACTGGTATTTAAAAACTTTTCTGCTGTTTCAGAAGACCTATAGTGGAAATTGTTAAATTACGGTAGCAACTGCCTTGAGCAATCAAATTTTAACATTTTGTAAAATACCTTTAACATCTGCTTGCTATTAAATAATACTGCCCAATTATTTATTTTAATTTTGGCTGGTGTGCTTTTCGTTCTTAATTTTTTATTTCAAACATTTCTTAGTTTTTAATCCTTCGATTTCAAGCAGCGCCTGTAAGTATTCGTGCATAGTAAATTGCGCCTAAAAGTACTATTCTGTTGTTAGAAAAAAAGAAGGTTGAAATGCCAAACTACAAGGGTGTCCGACACAAGGCGTCCCATCAGCGACACAGCTGGGCAGAGCCGGACACAAGCAAACAAAGCTGTGTCATTGATGGAACATCCTGTGTTGGAATCGGTGTCCCGCAGTGCCATAAATTAATTAGCTTAATAGCTTGATCTGAATGCTCTAGCTGTTCATAGTTTCCGGGCTCGCTAGTCTATTATCACAAAGATCTGTGGTTCGATTCCACACGCAGCGCTATGTTCTTTCAACTTCTTCCGCCCATACAATATTCCACTTTCTCGTCTTCCGTTTTTACAGAAATTTCTTAGCTTCTCTCCTGCCATCGCCTGTAAGCACAATAAGCAAGGAAGGCATCTCCGGCCAACTTTCTATCGCGTAGTATTTGATGGGACCGGGTGGACTAAATCCGCGTGTTGACATTGGCAGGCCTTCATTTTGAAAAAAATTAAGATTACTACAGGTGCAGGCCTAAAATGGAAGGTCTTTCTTCACACTTCACAGGCAACGCACATAGGACTGACAAACAACAAATTTTATTTGCTCTAATGGTTGAGTCGACTATTTTGCCGAAAAAAACTCCAAACGAAATTGAGGCGATGAAGTGAAGCCCCGTTATAAAAATTTCTGTATAGACATTTGTAACATTCGTGGGGTTCATGCGAGTTTTAATTTTGTAGAGGGCCACTTGGTCTCAATTTAATTCGCTAATTTCCCCATTAAGTGAAACTCAAATATTACCTGATGCTGATTTAGGTTATTACCAGGTGTCGGGGTACACTTAAGTGTACAACCTCTCCCCGTTAGAGATATTGCCATTTATGTTAGGAATGACGTGCCTTACCATAAAGTATATAAAATAATTATTCGAAACCAGGTAATATTCTTCTGCTTCGTATACAGAAGTCGTGACATAACTAACGAAGCCTCCGAAGCCGAAGCGTGTGATGTTGTTCCTGAACAGATCTCGGGGAATTTATCCAATCCTGAGTGTAAAATTCCCCGAGCTTGTTTTCGCACACTCCTTCCCAACAAACCGAAGGCAGGATGACGGTCAGGAACTCGGGAGTACTCAAGAAGTAGATCCAGACAGTTCCGCTCTATCCAAAGTTTCTGGACACACCAGAAAATTTGCAGCGCCAGCTCCCATACCTTTTGGGGACCAATCTGGTGTACTGCCTAAACACAGCGGATTCTTCAGGAGAGCAAGGACCTCAGAATAAAAAAAGGAGAGCCGCAAGGACCCTCATACCGGGATAAGTTGGCCGGGATCACCATGACAGTGGTTTCGGACAACTTCCCCGAAAACTAATTGGCAGAGAAGAAATCGGGACTCGTTCTACACTGAAGTAGATGAAAGTCTTGATTGTTCACCTCAGTTTTTGGGTGTCATGGGGGTTCATTAAGATCAAATACGCCAACAAACCCACCAGCTAATGGCTGACGATTACTTTCGCCAGGCTACGGAAGGACTGTAACCTCAGAGTAATTGAGGAAAACGATCTGCCCAAACTCAAGAGGATCAGCTTCTGGGCCCCTAACGATGTTAGGAAATCGGAACTGGTTCTCCGCAGGATGGCTATCCAAAACCACTCCGTTGAGGTGACTTTTGGTAGGAAAGTGGACCAGAACGGACAAACTCTTGTCATAAACATTGACGAGAGGTCGCTGATGCACCTGAGAAAGCAGGGAATGTCCCAATTTTACGGGTTCGACCGAATCAGGGTCAAGGAGTTTGACATAAAAAGGAGACTCCTGCTGCCTGACAGCAGTTTGTAACTCATCGTTAGATGTGATGGGAACGCCCACCATGCAGTAAACAAAAGGGGTGAATACCTTTTTGATTAGCTCTTAACTACTAACCTAGTATGTTACTAACTTAGTATGGTAAACCGCAGCATGGATTCTACCTTCGACAAGGGTAGGAGTCCTGATGTTATAGAGATGACGCTGGCCACTCAACACGTTGCTGTTTACGTGAGTGACGTGTCGTTCTGCTCAGAGTACAGACGAACCACTTTAAGGATTCTTCACAAAGACAAGTGATGAAATTTTAATAATACTACTTCAAGCAAACTTCCCAGGCACAACCATTTTTGAGAGCGCAACTTTTGCTTGGCAGCTAGCGACCCCACTTTCTGGAGTGACCAAAACTGTCTGGGCAGAAGCAAACACCGTGTTCAATCACGAAGCTACTGAGGAGGCGATTTGTTCATGCAAATCGTACCGCTCCCCTGGAGCAGATGGTATTTATCCCAATCTTACTATGCAAATTATTCAGGGCTTCCTTCATACATGGTTATATCCCATCTGTCTGGAGGAATGTCAACATAACTTTTATACCCAAGCAAGGACTTTCGGACTACATTTTGGCTAAATCTTTCTTCTTTCTTAAGTTCCTCGTCCTTTGCCTTGAAAACAATGAAGAAAGTTGTCGACAGGGTGATAACGGAGAAGCCCATTGAGATAGCACTCAACTGGAACGTGCAGCTCAGACTGGAATGTGCAGCACTGAACAAAGGAGTTGCGCTGGCGACCTTCCGATCAAAAAAAATTCCGAAAAAACTAGTTTTTGAGTGCTTTTTTTTACCAAAAAGTGATATCTCCGGCGGCCATGTTTTTTTTTGTTATTCCGAAATTATTTTCTTAAAAATTCCCAACTTTCGTCGATGAGCTGCGGATATCATTTGTAACTTTAAGGAGTGCAGTTTCGCAGCTATAAGGTTTTCGGAAACCAGATTGCCATACATTTATACATCGAAGTCTTTCACAGAACTCAAGGATTTGAATCGCGATTAGTTTTTCGAGAACCTTAGCCAGAAATGGAAGTATACTAATAGGCCGGAAATCCGAAGAAGTAGCGGGAGAAGGGCACTTAGGTATAGGTGTAACTAAAGCATGCTTCCAAGAAGTGGGAAATTTTAAGCCGTAAGGCAGGAATTGAATATGTGGGCTAGAATAGGCAACAAACATGGTAATAGAATTTTCAGCAACCTAGGTGAAATATTATCACTGCCGGTGGCTATAGTGATAACTTCAAGGGAATCAACGCAGCGGAAGCAGAAGCCGCCAGATGAAGCTATAATAGAGGTATTAGAGGAATTAGTCTGCTCAGTCGCTTGGTTAGATATAAAATATTGGTTAAGGCTATCAGGACTATGTTGTAGGCAGCGGCTTCATTTTTAGTGTGGACACACAAGCTGCGCAAGTTGTTCCATACAGTTTTCAGTGAAAGGGACGGATCAAGTTTTCGGGCGTAAAAACTTAATTTAGTGACAACCAAATTCCGAAGGCGTTTAAAAGATTTTTTGCCGTTGCACTTTTTACTTTTAAAAACCAATGGTAGGCAAACTCCGTTTCTATTATGAGCGATTTAATATCTGCAGTAAACCAAGGTTTAGACTTAGCTGATAGAGTTTTACTCCTCAGGGGCACAAACTCATCGTACAAGTCAAGGTATAACCTATTAAACTCTGTGATTTTGTCATCGACCTCGGTCACTGCGAAGATGTTGGTCTAGGGTAGACAAAGGCATCGTTGGGCAAGACGATGTTAGCTAAATAATGCAAAAGCCTGTCATTTCTTGACTCATAATCCGAAACAATCTGTTTTCAATAAAATAGGACAGGTGTAGTAATAATATAAACGCAAACAATCCATAGTAGGTGCATGGAGTCCATAAGTTCAAGAAAACATTTCAAACAATATTCATATGCGTTATAAAAGTATGTTTGTTACAGTCTCAAATAAAACTAATAACTTTATAAAAAGAAAGTGCTGCTGTTGATTCTTTTTCCATACGACCTATTAACCAAAATGTCCTCGTACACTTAACGTGTTTACGTCTCCATCCAAATCTCATTGAAAACTAATGTAAGCACAACTCAAATTAGTATGCCATAGAAAATAATGATAAGCGAACATTACAATTCAACCCTATAATATAACCTAAGATAAAATCGAAAAACTCCAGAAACTTCAATCTTATGTATTTCCTGAGTTCTAAATTAAGACCAAATCAAGGCTATTAAGAGCCAACTCGTTCATAACAATTAATCAGTTCGGTTTTATTCATAATATTTACTCCACGCCCGCCGGGAACAGCTTAAACTCAATCATTCTAGAATTTTCCCACGCTTAGGCGCGCCGCTTACTATCGCTCTCTCTCTAGTGAAGAAAGTTTACTACTCCGGAGCTGATAAGGTATATTCCCTCCCATTAGTCACTTTTCTATTTTATTTAGCCAAAATTATTTTCTTTTATTGTTAATTAATTTATTTCTGGATCGGATTTTTTGTTGCAAAAAATAAGACGGCATTTTTTTTATTGAATTGAGCGCTTGAATTTGTGCAAATCTTCGTCCAAAGTTCATCCTTGTTCATTTGTCGTTCTTGGGAAGATATCGACGTGACCCAAGGAGCGAGCCATTCTTGCTGATAATTAAACACTCCATAGCTTTTGTGGTGGGGGTTTTGTTTTTTAAGTGATGAATTTCTTTTTATTTTTTTTTATTATTATTATTTCCGCCAGCATTATTAATAAGTCGATAAGGAAAAGTGCAACTAAGGATATAATAAAAAAGACGTTGTTGCCAACTTGGTACTAAATTTGATTAATTGTTGCTTGTTTTTAGGAGACTAAAATTTTGTTTATGAGCTTTTCATGTTTCAAGGGGTTTCTAAGCGTGGTTTATTTTTGCAATAACAAGTTTTTAAATAGATCTTGAGCATTGATAACACTTTTGACTTAAAAGGCCAATGTCTTGAATTCTGGGGAAATATGATAAATAAATTACTTGTTTGTTGCTATGAGTTCAATTTTTTTGAAAAATACTACAGGGTGTAGTGAGTGTCCTTAATTCTTATCACAGTTATGCTGAATGATTTCATAGGAAAAATAAAAATACAACAGCGGGAATTTTTTTTAAGGAAATGCATCAATTAGTTAAATTATATTGTCCTTCAGTGTTCGTTTCCATGATTGTCGATCTCTGGCCCGTCTTTTCTAATTGTCTTATGTCTATGTATCTTTTATTAGGACGGCCTATCCTCTGTTTTCCTGCCAGTTATTTCGCCAGCACTATCTTTGACGGGTTTCGTTTCGTTCTTCGTTCTACATAACCAATCCATCGTAGTCTGTTTATTTTAATCAATTTGACAATGTTTGGAATTTTACTACTTTCATACAACTCTGGGTTGTTTCTTTTCCTCCAAATGCCATCCACCTATGTATATCCCTTTGTAAATAGAACGAAGGATTTTCCTTTCTTATCTCCGTACCAATGTTTCGTCTACATTCTTCAATCTCCATACTTCCGAACCATATAGTAAGACAGGCCTTATTAGTGTTGTCCACAGTTTCAATTTTGTTTTTTTTGATATATTTTTCGACATCAGATGTTTGCGTAGACCTAAGTAATATTTTTTAGCCAATGTTATTTGTCTTCTGATTTCGGCCGATGTATCCTAGTCTTGTTATAATTGCCTTAAGGCTAGTAGACACTTGTAGACACGTTGCGCGATTTTGGTCTCCGAGACATGTCTAGAGTTGTCTACCTAGGCATGTATATAGACCAATTGCCGTCTACGAGTCTGTTGCGAGACCAAAAATCGCAGGTCTACGGTCTCCCGGTCGGAATGGGAGACCAAGTACAACGGTAGACACATCGCCTTCCGAGGTTGTGCTTCGGCGGTTTTTATTTGCATAGTTTAAACTTTTTTTTAAATGTGGTCAAACGAAAAAGTATTACAACTTATCGATCCGGCGTCTGGTTGTCTTTGGGATGTTACGAGTTTTACAAAACCGCGTAAAAAAAATTGGGACTTGAATCACGGTTAAAAAGCACGACGTGACAGTGGCAGACATTGAAAAGAAAATCCACAATCTAAAAAATCCTTCAACCGGGAACAAAAAAATAGCCTGAAGAGTGGGACCTCTCCCAAAAAGTCCACATGGTTTGCGTTTGATTCTTTTTTTTTTGATCAGTCAATACGAAAAATCATTGCCTACAAAATATCCTCTTGTAATTTTTTCGAAAACCTTGACCTTTCCGAATTATTCAAGGTATTTTTTGGCCGAAAAGTGATTTTTGGAAACTTTGAACTTGAATAACTTCGAAAGGGTTAGGTTTTCGAAAAAATGACAAGAGGGCTTTTCTGTAGGCAATAACGTTTCGTATTGATTGATCAAAAAATTTTTTCCATAAAACCAGTTTTTGAGTAATCTTTTTGCCAAGAAGTGATATCTCCGACGGCCATTTTTTTTTCAGGAGCTACGGGGGTGGCGTACACGGATCATCACGTCAACACTTAAAAAACCGAGTTTTTATGATGCTCGGCGTACATGGGTATTCCTTTACCGAGAGTAACTTAATGATCATTACACGGGATATAAAAATGGCTGTACGGGTTAATGTAATAAGAAGAAACATTTGTGTACATGTGTTAGTTTTCACTCCAAAAATGTTTGTTTAAAAGTTACAACAAAATTCTCTCTTCTTTTTGCCCCTCTCATAAAAACTGGTTTTTTAGTGTTGACGTTATGATCCGTGTTCGCCAGACCACTTATCATAACTTGGTATGTTTTTTTTCTCTGTTTGTACGAGGGACTGGACTCGTTTTGGAATTTATGTGGAATTTTTGTTTGTTTTAATGAGATTGTATATGGGAATGTGATATGATTTCACTTGGGCGTATGTATCGTTTATATTTATTTAAATGTAGCAAAGCCTTCATTCGTATTTTTGTTCTGCGCCAATAGTTGTAATAATCAGTATTATTATTTCTTGTTGATTTAAGTTTGTTTCTGTCCAGTTATTGTGAGATCGATTTACTTTAGTTATGATGCTTTAGTTAAGTGTCTCATAAACGCATTGTACCAGTCGTAAAAAAATTGTATCGGTATTACCATAGCGACTATTTCGCCTGCACGGTAAAATTTTTCCACAATACACGACTAGCTCACTCAATACAATTCCACGCTCTGCAGTCCTCTTTTTGGTCTAGAAGTTATTTTATAAATGAAACAACTCGATGTAGAATAATCTTCCTCGTGCAACATCCTAGAGTTCAAACCTAAGGTCCATCGCAATCTACTCGAGCACCCCCAGAACCTTCCTCTATTCTTCAAGAAGATTTACAGAGATGCTCTTATCTAGTGACATTAAAAGTGAACGTTACCTGACACATTGTTGAATCAAGAAGTGCATTATAACAAAAGATGTTGACAATATGACAATGTTTGGAGTAACATCGATTCCGAAGTACTTTCCACTCAGCTTACAATATTAAAAGAAGATCGATTCTTCCAATAAAAGTACGGTTTGCTGATGTTTCGAGAATGTTATTCGTTGGGCAATCTTTACTGAATTTGATAATTGTTCGATTCTTGAATTTTCATTCTTCGATTTTATTAGGTAGCGTAAAGTGAAATATATTCGTAAAGTCAAAATTACTATAAGCCAAGGTGAATTTTATTGTAAATGGCTATCGAAACGATGCGACGCATGAAATATATTTATTTGGTAAAATTTTATAAAAGGATTAAAACTAGTATGCGTAATAAAACAATATTTTTAGTATAGGCAATTTCTAAAGATCGTTTTATGTATCGCGATTTTTTAAGCCAGCATGAGGTCAAATTATAAAAATGTTAGTGTTAATATTAATGTATTTTAAAGTTAGATTGTGTTTCGCCAAAGCTATCGTAACGACCCGTAAATATTTCGTCATACCACAAAGTAACAAAACGACAAAGCGTTAAACAAAACCATCTAATAAATTATATTCCACAGCACGCTCCTTTAGTTCAAATCTTACTACATTATTGCAAAATTGTTTTAGAAACAAAAAACCAAATTCGTGTTCCATCTGACCCCAGATTGCCCTAATGATGGCTAATGAACTTTATGTCTGGAACCAAATTAAGTCGCAACAAAAAAAGCAGCATTCAAGTGCAAGGTTAAAAGTGCGCGCATAGCAGCATCACACTGTATCTAAAATACGCAGTAGAACTGTACTAAAATATTGCACAATCGTAAAAATTCATAAACCGATAACAGAATTCGCCTGCATTGCAACAATTTTCGAACAGCAGCTTCTTCTTTTTTCCTACATCTCTCTAACATCGAATTGCTCCGCCGCCATTGTTATCAGTTGTTTCGACTAAAATTTTTTAGAAGATCGTCGCCGTGTCTAGTTTAATCCGCTTTAATTGGGGATTATTACATATTTTTTTGTTTATAGTAAAAATAACTGATTATAATTTTTGTCAATTTACAAACAATTGAGGGATTTCAGACCAATGCCGAACCTAAAATGAGATCAAGACGCCATTTATCGAGAACTTAAGAAATGTCAGTGAAATATATATGTTATATGTAAGTGACAGATCAATGCAAGCGCTGTTGCGAAGATGGCGTCAGTGTATGTCGCCGCAAAGAGAGACTCCAGGCGAAGGTTAGGCTGCGTAGTTAATGTTGATTAAAATTAAAAGGAAATAGATGTCAGATTTGTTTTGACAAATAATAAATTTATTAGAGCTGGAAGAATAGTGGCGCTATCAATAAATTATAAAAGGGGAATAATTAATTTAAACATGCTATTATCAGTTAGTTATAAATATTTGAGCTTTGACGTATATTTGAATAATTTTTTTGAGTGATGTAATAATATTGGAACTATTTATATTTAAGCGTAAGTTATTATCACTCTCTCACTAACACGTGAGTTAAAACCGTGTTTTAACTGCGGGCGAAATCCGTGATATCCCGAATCTATGGTTGCCGTATAAACAATTTGTTAAAACATTTTGGCTTTTTAAATTTTTTTAAAAAAAAAAACAAAATTTCGCGCATGTATTTATTTCCAGCTTAATGGCCATGGCACCGCGATATGACTAAAACGACATGTCTACCATTGATTGTTGAAAAGATTCACATTGAGCAGACTGTCCTAGTTGAAGTCAGGTCATGGTCATCTGATCAGGTAATTGTGTTTGGAAAATTTGAAGGCTATTGGACAAGTGGAAGTGGTTCAAAATAGAGTTGCAAGTTTTGACCAAAACAAATACACAATAGCGGAAACTTGGGGAATAATATAAGCCGTCAGGTTCAAAAGGCTAAATATTAACCTGGGTTCCCACGGTGCGCGATTTTGCGGATTATCACGCACGGCCGACGTCCACGGACGAGCCCGGACCGCACCGCACCTTTAAGCTGGTGACATATACAAGCGTACATGCATTGCATTCAGCGGCTCCCTGATATGCGGAGATTTTCCACTGACACATAATTGCATGGTTGCGTTCCGTCCCGGCTCTCACAGATAGCCCAAAAATCTGAGTAACGAGTCGCATGTGTTTGTTGTGTATGCTTGTGTGTCCTATGTCGAATGCGGCAATGCAGAAAAAGTTGAAAGTAGCCCGACATTTGCGTGGCATGCGGAACATTCACGGAATATTTCGTCAGGTCAATTTGAATACACACATTTCTATATTATCTGTCAACGAATGCAACGCATGTACGCTTGAATATGTCACCAGCTTTAGCTGGCTTCCCACGGTGTACGATTTTGCGGACAAACGCGGACGGCGCACCATGGGAAGAGTGTCGTCCGTGAAGGCAGAGGCAAGTCCCTAACGGTGCGTAGTATGCGCCGCGGTCCGGGCTCGTCGAAAAAAACAGTTTTCGAGTGATTTTTTGGCCAAAAAGTGATATCTCCGACGGCCATGTTTTTTTTTGCGATTCCGAAATTGTTTTCTTAAAAAGTCCCAAGGAAGCTGTGGACCTTAAAATGCTAATTTCCCCGGACTACATAGGGGTTAAACCGCTTGACTATCGGTCCAGAGGTCGGTGGTTCGATTTCACTCCGAGAAAGCTTGTAGTCGTTGGCAGCTCTTTCATTCTTCTCTCTATTATCTTTCCGACTAGAGTTTCCTTCAATGGCGGAAACGTGTACATTGCAGAGGGACTTACATATGAACTCTAGTCTTTTACATAAAGAATATACCAATCACTAAACAAATATTTTAAAATTCTCAGAATGCTGGCTGGCAAAGCCGACCTGAAGTATAGAAGTCGCATGGCATTGAAAAAATGGCTTAGGAGCTATCGGGGAATATATAATTATCTGCAGCTAAGATGGCCAGGGCAGGTCAAAATGGCAATGACAGTTGCTCGGTCACTGACAGCGCAATAACATCACCCGTGGAGCGCGTTCAAAAACCTTACTATGGTAAACCACGAGGTAAGCTGTGGTTATGCTGCATCACTTCACTTAACCACGAAAGTTTATGTTTAACCATGGAGGTTTTTGAACGCACCGTGGTTAACTACAGGTTAAAGAAGAAGAAAAAAATAAAAACGAAATTTTCCATAAAATAGTCCCCGATAATTGCTTCAATTTATTCATTAATTATTTATTTGCAATAATCCCACAAATCCCACTTTGATTTGTTCATGTGTTTACATTAAAACAACTGTCAGAGAGTTGTTTTTATTCTTCTTCTTCTTAGCTATCGCTAACCATGTTCCCGAGCAGGGTTAAAATTTAACTACATCATGGTTAACCACGAGAGTTTTTGAACGCCAAAAAGCTATGCTCGTGGTTATGTTGTAGTTAAGCACTGAGTTTTTGAACGACAAAAGTTTACCATAGTTAACCATTGTTAACCATAGTAAGGTTTTTGAACGCGCTCCAGATGGACAGCACAACGGGAGAAGATGAATTGCAAGACACGAGTACAGGAGCGCGTTCAAAAACCTTACTATGGTAAACCACGAGGTAAGCTGTGGTTATGCTGCATCACTTCACTTAACCACGAAAGTTTATGTTTAACCATGGAGGTTTTTGAACGCACCGTGGTTAACTACAGGTGAAAGAAAAATAAAAAAAATAAAAATAAAATTTTCCATAAAATAGTCCCCGCTAATTGCTTCAATTATTTCGTTTATTATTTATTTGCAATAATTCCACAAATCCCACTTTAATTTGTTCATGTGTTTACCATTAAAACAACTGTCAGAGAGTTGTTTTTATTCTTCTTCTTCTTAACTATCGCTAACCATGCTCCCGAGCATGGTTAAAATTTAACTACACCATGGTCAGGGGCGGATCCACGGGGGGGGCGATTGGGGCGATCGCCCCCCCCCCCCCCCAAAATAAAAAAAATTAAAGTTTTTTTATGAGAAATATACCGTAGTAAAATTTTCAACTTTATATTTGAATTTTAAATGAAATTAATAACTAGAATTTTTACTTTTATTTATTATAAATTTAATAATCAAACTTATAAAATAAATTTATAGAACAAAATCGATCCTATGTTTTCTAGTATTGGCGTATCTATCAATAACACTATCTGTATTAATTTGTATATTCCAAAAGCGAAAGTTTTCTGCGAATTGTTTTCTTTTAAGGTGATGGAGCAATTCAAGTAATTCACGAACATGCATAAAAATGGTTTTTCAAAACATTATAGATAAATGTGCATTTACAGCCTCAACCTCTTTTTCATTTCACTCAGATTTCATTTTATTTCTTCGACATATCCCGAAGTAGAAGCATTCAAACAGTGTACTTAAATAAATATTCACAAGTTCATTGACATATAAACATTACAAATAATAAATATCCTTAAAATTTTTTATTACTCAGATCGCCCCCCCTAAAAAACTTTTCTGGATCCGCCCTTGACCATGGTTAACCACGGGAGTTTTTGAACGCCTAAAAGTTATGCTCGTGGTTATGTTGTAGTTAACCACGGAGTTTTTGAACGACAAAAGTTTACCATAGTTAACCATGGTTAACCATAGTAAGGTTTTTGAACGCGCTCCAGATCTCGAAAATAAAATATCAAGTGCCAATTTCTTGAGGTACTGGCGCACCAAACAATATAAAGTCGTGTTTGAACAAAACGAATTTGGACCGGCTTTGATTTGTGCTTGATTTGAAGTTTGGTAAAAAAATATTTGCAATTATTATTGCTATTGCCATTCCAGGTGAGCTGAGAACATTATAGACTTAAAGTATGCACTTTTAACCTTGCGCTTAATCTTGTCAGCATGTTGTCACGAATTTCGATATCCGCCGAAACCAAACACTCATCGTCACATCAACGCTAGATTAAAATCTTCACTAATTTGTTGACGTTATTCACTGGGCTGATTATTAACAGAATCTTCCGTGTTGTCTCCACTCACCATTTGCTGATGAAATTACTTTTAAAAAAAGTTACATTTAAAAGGACATTTTACTTCGTTATTAGCGAGGAGACCAAATGACCACCAAAATCCAAGCGAAGAATAAAATTTCTGCCTAGAAGTATGCTATCGCGAATGTATTATTTTGGATATTCAAATCCAAACTTTAGTTCTTTTAAATTTAGATCGTTTTCGATTAATTTATTATTTTTTTCAGGATTTTATTCTTTTTATTCCTTTTTATCTATATTAAAGGAACTAAATTTCCTACGTTTCGTGTTATTACAACAATTTCTTGTTTATATCTACTTCTACGTTTCATCAAAATTGATTTAGCAAATTTTTTTCTCGAATTTCTAACTGTTTACTGTAAACATTTGTTTTAGATTATCAAAAATGGAAAGGCAGCAGCCTGCAATTTCTATATTTAAACATCTTGTACTAGGAATATCTGTCCACAATCTTGCAGTGATTGTCTTAAGTAAACTGAGCCACAGAAACGATTATATGTTACTAAATAAGAGTATCACGCACGACAAAAAAAATCGGAATTGCAATCGAATCTATTAGAATTCACGCGACCAAGATTTTCTTATCAATTGTACAATTTTCACTTATTTCTATTGCGTCTTGACACACTTCTTTAAACATTTCAAAGTTTAATAGAATCCCATATTCTGTATATAATCGAAATAATCTTATAGGCTGATAAACTAACACAAAAAAAATCATATATGCTAGCAGATTACTACCATAGGTCTATGTTCTTCTTATTTTGAAACCAATTAGACCAATTTCAAAAATAAAACAAATTTCGCCAGCTGAAATATTTGAATGAAACGCACGGATGATTGCAGTGTCGATCTTGCGATTCAATCTATGAAGGGGACGACACACCAGCCACATTAAATTGCTCTAAGCGTGTGCAGTATTCGGCAAATAAAAGAAAATTGAGGCGCATATAGACTATCTTATCTGTGAATAATTTGTGAGGCTCTTTGACCTTTCTCGTAGACAAAATTAACAAACATCCAAGAATCAATTTGCAGCCTGATTTTGATTTTGTAATGCACTTTGATACTGACTTCACAGGTTATAAAATTGCATTTAGATTTTATTTTATTTAAGATACCATATTTAAGCTGTATTTTAATTCGTATTTAAGCCCTTGTCTTTAAAATGCAAATGGAGCGATGCGCATATGCTTAAAGTAGGTCGAAATTATTGTTCACAAAAACGACATCAAATGGTATTTAGATCTGTTCCAGTTCAGTTGAACATCATCTATTGCGCCATTTTTAGTAGCTTTTTAGTTCATACATTGTTCTAGTTGTAAATGGTGATCCTTTTGCGGCAGACAGTAATCTGATAATTCAAAAGAAGAAACTGAGAAACTACTTACTACTTTCTAGACCATGTTACCCTTTTCTTTAGATATTCGAAGACAACTGAAACGAGTAAAGTTTGAAATCTAGTTTGCCAAAAGGGAATTAAAGTTTATGCTTCTGAGTAACCAACAATTACCTGCACAGAATCGGTACACGGACAGCCTGCCTGCAGTAAACGTGGAGGACGCAGACGTCCCACTGGTAAGGGTGCAAGCAATTTTGGAACCCTCGAAAAGGCGCCTAGGCTGGTCGGTATACCGAACAGAGCTGTGAAGGGGCAGCCAGTGTAACACCAAATGGGTTTGCCCAAATATTCACAACTTTGCCTGAGGAAAGGAGTATTCTCCTGAGCAATGGAAGCGTCAAAAGCTTGTGCTCATCCCATGCTTCCTAAACATCATGGGCAAAGTATATTTTACAACCTATTAGCAGCTATCGATAGGCAGTTAATCGAAATTTTGTGGACGTTCTCAAAAGTCTACGAGCGCTAAAAGTAGTTTAAATGTTAACTTCTACGGAATTTTTCTTATTTTTCTCACATTTGAGCTTGCGGGTGTCTCGGTTGGCACGAAAACATCTATAATTTGACTGGCCTAATATTCGCGGACGAGATGGGAAGAAACCAACCCGAGTAAAAATAAAACGCGGCCGCACCTAGCATGCACCAGGCATGCAGTAGCCTGCACGGCGCCCGCAACTAGCACGATAGCGAACAAATGCGCATGGCACATTTTTACTCGGAAGTTTATCCATCAGAAGCTTAAGCAATACGAAGCTCAAAGAAACAGAGAAAGGGAAAGAAATTCCAGGAGAGATAGCAGCTAGATAGCCTTCTGGCTCAATTCGAGGGATGCTCAAGGGTCACCTTGATGTCGTTAGGCCGAAGTAATGCATTTAGGGGTCGTACCGGTTTGTACTGAAACGTCCCCATCATTATTTACTATCTTATGTCGTGTTCGTGTAATCCCTTTACTATCATCTCTTAATCAATTTGTTAAGGCTGGAGTACCATGATTCCGTTCCGTAACGTTTCGTATAAATGTCAAAAGTCGGATTGTTAGAATTTTCATTGGAAGTGTTCGTGGAAATGGAAGGCTGACTACAATGGACGGTTCGGAACGTTGCGGAATGGAAAAGATGAGCAAATTCCATCTTTTTACGAAAAGGTCGGAAGACATAACCTCATTTGGTGTCATTTGGTAGTCGGTAATTTAAAACATAAATTAATTGAATTAGTGAAAATGTATCCGGAAATTTTTGATAAAAAAAACTTAATTTTGTTTGGACACAACATTTTATTATTTCTGCACTCACTTCTTTTAAACTTGATAATTGTCAAAAACGGAATGAATAGGCTGTATTGTTGCCAGTTATCCAACTCCACGGAACGGTATGGATACGGTGCGGTTCAGAACGGAATTATTGTACTCCAGCCTTTATGCTCTTGCCACGATTCCGAGACGATATCAGCCAGTTTGGCATTTTAAAGCTCTGGAGGTCCCGGTCTACGCCATTCCTTCGGCGGAGGTTAAGTTTACTTCGCTGTCACACCTCATAAACCTTATCTCAAAGGAATTTATGATCAGGTTTATTTTCCTTGGTCCGAGCTAAATCTCCTGTCGATATCGTTTCCATTTGTAGAGGTTGTGGCTCTTGCTAACACATCCAAATCTCGAATCAATACTGCCTACGCCAAATTGAACAGAAGAAGGCTAGACGCTAGAGTGTCGTCTTGTCGGAGCACATTATAGTGATTGGTCTGCTCATTGTTCCGAATATATTTATTTGGCTTGTCACATTGGTAATGGTCAACCTATCTAACGTGTTAGATTATTAAAAGTCCCAATTTCTCTCAGTTGTACTCGATGCTATCATAGACGACTTTAAAGCCTACAAAGAAGTGTTGGAATGAGTTTTGAACCGTAGAAATTTTTCCGTCGCCTGCTTCAGGGCAAAAATCTGATTAATTGTTGAGATGTCTGGAATGAAGCCACACTGGTATTCTTCATGATTTCTGCTGAAAAATATCTCCTTCATTATGTACAGAGTGCTAGTGCAGGAGCTCTCTTTTATTCCAAAAAGTAATGCTATTGCTCAGTGAAAGGTGCTGAGCCTTGTTTTCTCAAAATATTGGAGTCTATAAAGATTCTTCCAGTTTTAGCCTTATAGCCTTCCTTGACCATCATTTGGGAGAGCTCGGTGCACTGCACCAGAAATGATCAGACAGAATAAAGCGAAAGGAATCTCATTGGACCTGCCTTAGGGTCTGACTTAGTTCTTCTTTTTTGGCATTTGCTATGTCACCATGCCAATTCTATAAAGCAACTGATCTGTGCAGTGATCTCATCAAGGCTTGGTTTTTGGTCAGTCCATAGTTACTCTGGTTGAAAGTTTTTATGATTTACACATCTCTTCTGAAGGTATTTTTAGAGTATTATGAGGGATGCAGCAAATGTTTCAGCATTCAGGTTTCGGTAGCGTTGAATGCGATTCGGTGAAGTGCAATCACGTACCGGCGTTGCCAGTCTTACCATCTTCTATTTGCATTCTATAATAGAGCCGCCTGCAGTAACTTCGAAGCTCGGGGGGGTTATCCTGAAATGCGTTCCGAAAGTGAGAAGAAAACGAAAGCCAGTTGCGATGCGATTCAGTTTTTTTATCGCTGAATGCGATCGCATCGAATTGAATTTATTGCCTGATAAATATTCGAAAAGAAATTACTCTCACCCAACCAACTTCATTCATCAACTTAATTTGACATTTTGATGCGAACAATTGTTTGAAGAATATTTTAAAACAAACAAACAAATTCAGCGCATCCGTCAATGGCTTTACTCACTGAAATCCGATGACAGACGGACAAATTTTATTCGATTTGGCATTGGGGGATACCATTTTCTTATTTTTGAATTTCATGACTTTCGAATCACATTCCAGGATAACCGCCCAGGTCTTCCAAATAATCGCCAGTTCAACTAAAATAAATAACCTGCTGCCTCCAACGTTTTTCCTGCAACACAAGACTAGCCCGCTCCGCTCACTCGGACAGTCTGCAGCCCTTATTACCGAGCACACTCGAGTCTAGAAATTCGTTTATAACTTGAAGAACTCGACTATGGTACAACCTTCCCCAGTCAGTATTCCCGAACTCTTACAACCTCCAAGAGTTCCAACGCAAGGTTCATCGCTAAGACTTCCACATAAAATAAAGGACAGACTGGAGCCTTTCAGAAAAATACACACTCATCATTTTCTTATTTAAAAATGTTTATTATTTTTATTTTATCTATTTTAAATACTTAATAAATCATAAGATACTTGCGCGATTTGCTTAAAAATATAAATTAACAATAATAAATTCACAAATATACAAATTATGTCCTAGTGCTAATACTTGGTGGATACTTTAATTCCTAAACAATAAGAATAACTAAAACAAAATGGTGATTTATTAAAATAAAAAAGAGGATTCTTTGGCGCCTTTAAAAAATTGGCTCTCTTTAGTTTTACGAGGAATTTAGTCCCTGAGCCAATCCTTAAGCTCGATCACATTGAAAGCGCTATTCAAAATCTTCTGGAAGAGTTTCCCTATGCTCTGCGAGGCAGCTGGTCGCATTTCTTGGACTAGTTCCTTGGCGTTTTGATTTAAAAATTGATTAATTGCTTCACCTGGATAAAATGCACAAAAAATTTAATAGAAATTTATTTATCAATTATTAGTAAAAAATCACCTAAAATATTGTCAGCATTCACTTTATCATCGACACGGAATTTGGCGTGTTTCATTGTGAAATCCACAGCAAGTTTGTTGATAAACATGAAACTTTTGTCGCCTTGTCGTTTTTCTTGTCCATAAACTTTTGCGATTGCGGTTATATTAGCTAGAAAAATACATTAAACATTTTATATTTTTTTTTTTCTAAACAATTTTATTTTAATAATTACAAAATTCCGCCCAAAAGTTTCCATGCGATCGGACAGGAAGAAGGAGGACATTTCCACTAACGTCATACTTTCCAGCGACTTCCACTCGTGGAATGGCTAAGCTCATGTCAATTCGTAGTTTCTGTTTTTAATTTCATTTCAGTTTTTATATTTTAAATTATGCTTAAAAATTTCTTTATACCTTAATGTCGTTGCGAACTTCTCTGACAGTGTAGTTGTTGGCGCCCTTTGCGACAATATTTGAGAATCGGGCCTTCACTCTGACAGCGCCAGCGTTGTTTTCCATTATGAGCTCTTCAATTTCGAGAGGCTCCAGAGCTGGGACACCTAATTCTGGTAGTCCTTTTGGAAGGTAATTTTTCAGGTGATTGAAGGAGTTGCGGATGCATGAGTTCAGTTCGGGATCTGATTTGCTGCATGGTAGGATGTATTCAGCTGAAATAAAAGAGAAGTTAATTATATGTATTAACTTTGCGTTTAAGGTAAGTAAGCACATTTTATCAGATATTCAATTTATTAACTAGACAAATTTTGAACCTTTTTAGAAATGTGAATGGGAATAATGAACGTCTTTCACTGAAGGAAACTTCATGACAACAAAGCTCGCTCGTATAAATGATTATTGCGATGATTTATGCGCCATCTGTTAGAATTCCAACGAAATGTAATTTGTAACGATTTATGATTTTAAGTTACCATCGCGCCATCTATTAGTTAGAAATTGAACGAAAGGTAATTGAAGTTGTTAATTTTCTCGAAGTTTCTAGAAAAAAAATGTTACAGTAATAGAGGGCCTCCAGACTGTCGTGGAAAGATCTAGAACTTGGATAACGGAGGAGCTTAGATATATAAATGCAGTGGCAGCGTCATTTACAGTCAGTTTTGATTTGAAAAGCAATGCAAGTGTACTAAGTGATTGAAGTGACCTAAAGCGAAAAGTGGTGATTAAATAGTGAATTAAAAGGCGATAAATAGGAGTTATTAGTGAGAGATATTTAATAGCAAGTGATAATTAGTGAACCTTAAGAATTGTGTTAGTAGTTATTAAATTGTTTATAAATAAGTTTTGTGTGAACATTTAAAAAGTGGATTCCTTAATTAATTCTACGAATCCGTTAAGCCGTAAAAACTTAATCTCCTTGATTTTCGTTGGTAATCTTAATTGCCTAAGGGTGTTCAAATAGCACTGTAATTTTAATAAGGACGCGGAGCTAATTGCAGACTTAAATCTACACCACGTCGTAAGATGGCAGCTGGGCTAGTAGGCTGCGAACTGGTAGTCATCGCGAGCAGAACTGAGCTAATCCTATTCACGGGGATATCGAAAATTCTCACCTTCAACCCGCCGGATGGGATGGGCATACCCTCACTTTTTACTCCAGAGTGCAATTTCCGGGTCTAATATTTTGACCCAAAACTCAACTTGAAGTCGAACATCCAGAAAAGGGAAAGAAGGCCTGCATAGCCTTCTACGCCTGTAAAAAAACCTTAAGCAAGAGATGGGGTCTCAAGCCAAAGATGGTTCTGTGGATGTACACAGCCATATAAATAAAATTCTCATGTACGGCTCGTCGGAAGGTGACCAGCGCTGAGCAGGAATAATAATGCCACAAACTTGAGAAGGCTGCAGAGGACGGCAACAATAGGGGTAACAAGGGCCATAAGAACATGCCCTACGAACACCCTTGATGTTCTCTTGCACCTGCTCCTTCACATCAAACACCTAGCTTCGTACAGTGCCCTTATACTGAGGGAATCCGGGCCCTAAACTTCAAAATCATACGATCATAGCAACATCAAGCGGTATCAAGCGAGGGTATAGTCGCTACGACCACGGATTATCCCCCTCTAGATTGACCTTCGCGAAGGACTTTTCCGTCGAAATGAAGTCGACTTACAACAAAGAAAAAACAATTGACCTCCTAAACAGACCCCGACGAGATATCGCCACAATCACGGCAATTATCACGGGACATTGGCCCATAGGAGATCAGGCTGCCAAATTGGGCATACCTTACAAAAGTCTGTTGTCGTGGGAAGACGAACGAGAGGGAAACACTTGTTCACTTCCTGTGTAAATGCCCGGCTTTAGCTAAAACCAGGCAGAGCACACTAGGCAGTTACTTTTTGGAAGACTTAACAGAGATCTCCAGACTGGAGATCAGACTGATAAGCTTTCTAAATTCCACAGGAAGGCTCCGCATCCGTTACACCCGGCCACTGAATACGAGGTACAGGAGTTGTGGCAACAAAACAGCGTGCCAAAGGGCTAATTGGGCCTGCGGTCGCACTGGAGGCAGCCCTACACCTACCTACCTACCCTCAAGAAGAGAGTGGAGAAACGGAGACGTTCTGAGGAAGTTCGATATACGAATATTCATCGACGGCTCCAAGGGACAGGGGTTTATGTAGCATTGGAATTTTCATTAATAGTCTAGACTCTATAAAACCAAGCCAAGCCGTTCTAGTCTCTAAGTATTGTTAGAGCTAGGCGTTAACACTAGATATTGTGTTATAATAGGGCTAACGGTGACGTGACGAACTGGCAGTGCAAAGTGTAATTCCTGAGCGCAGACTTATTCTTCTTAAATGGCTCTTGTAGGTCGTTTGAATTTTCTTTTTCCAGCCGTCTCTACGTTTCGTTAGTTCTTTCCAGCTGGTCATACGTAGTTGTCCTAGAAGTTAGGACGACGTCTATCCACCACTTTCTTCGTCTTCTTTAACTTCTTTTTTCTGTTGATCTACCATTGTTAGTCGTGGCAAAAATTCTTTGTTCAGAAGCTTGTGAAACAAGTACGAGGCATCGTAGTCTGCCCAGTTTTAGGCATATACCTATATTTATTTTATCAAACATTTCTTCAAGCTCTTCGTTCGTTCTAAAGCGCCATCAATAATGTTCAAGCCTCAGGCATAGAGCTAGGCGGAGTGACGCTACTTTACATTGGTTTCAGATTTCTTGATCCTTTAGAATTGGGATTAGCGAGTAATTGGTTTTATTTGCAGCTACGGTGCGCCTTTGTAAGTGTTGGTCGTCCTTTATGTTATTTTCTGTCTATGTATCTACAATTTCTATTCTATGCTCGTCAGGATTGTTACTGTTCGATTAGTATAAACAACTAAAAGTCAACGATCTTGACTAACCATTTAAATATAAAATAGTCATATTAAAACACTAACAAAAACGGGTAACAAAATATTTTTAAAAAATGCAAATTTTTGGTCTACCAAAAACAAAGCATATTTTATCATTTTTGAAATCATATTGATAGAAATCAACGACGAGGAAGCCTTAACCAACCTATATGCTTACACATTCAAAAATGCCACACTTAAGTCGACATCGCCACTCAATGGTATTTATTCACTGAGAAAATCCCGTGCGAAATGTGAACGCTGCGCCGGCGCAGATGACGAAAATCATTTAGCAATGCGTGTGTCAAACCAGTTCGAGAGATTGTACAAGGCGTGTTACAGCTTACATAATGCAGCGAATTGAATAATCTCTTCCGTATGCCTAAAACGTTTCGCATCAAAGTTTCCTTAGGGCGGACAAAAAATTAGAGGGAATTCGGTAAAAACGTTGAACAAACGAAATTGGGAAGATCGAATTTTGCGGCGTTATGGTAATTCTCTTTGTTACAAAATTCTTTAATGGTCGTTAATCCAACACTTTTTCGTTTTGTTTAATCCAAATTAGTCCAAACCTTCTTATGTTACGTAGTTTTTACCCTAATGATATCAGCGATTCCCTTTTTAATAGAATCCGATCGTGACCATTTTTGCTGATGATTATGCATTGTTAAACACCGTTAAAAGTAACTGGGTTAAAAGTGTAATTGAGTGCGAAAAGGTATTCAGCATTTTCAGAGCAGACTGACATTGACCTTCTTCAATGTTTTGAAGAGTTTTTTCCTTTACACAACACAACATGCGATTGTTATGCATTTGCGGTAAAATTTATGCGCGCGCAGATATATTGTGGAAACACTTATCAATGAAACAATGATTGAAGATCGCATGTTCCATACAAAATACGAAATTAGGGCTTCTGCCTACGCAATGCTTTAAGATCAATTGTTTTAACTGTTACGTGTCGTACAAGTTTTATTGGTGCCCTTCAGTGCCAGTATTTGTTTATGCCCTGGAAATATTTTCTTGTCGCTGAATTTTAAACGATGAACTTTTATTGGGTGTAAAGTTTGATTTTTTTTCTGAATGGTAATTTGAAATTAACTCAAAGGTCATGGAACGACGCCGGGTGTGAGTATAAATAACAGTCCGCGTCATGACATGCTGACAACCTCTGGTGAAAAGGAAGAGAAAGTGAGTTAGATATATTATTATTCGATCCAGTTTTAAATGAGTACAAACGGAACAATGATTTTAAACCCGTTTTTCCCAAAGTAGGCCTATTTATAAATAATTAGAAATTTTAAGGAGCATCTCAGTATTGCGTCATCTTAGTTCTTTCAAAAGTGCAGCATAAAAATTTTGCGGATCCATTTCGTAGGTGCAATATTTTGAAACGTTATCACGATAAAAGAGAAAGGTGACCGGAAAACGTATTACAAACGACGTGATTATTTTAATTCGGAATTCTTGCTAACGCTCAAGCGAATCATTTTGGTAGATTGAATATTTTCACAAATTAAGAAATATTTTTTCATTTTTGTTGTGACCACTTTTTTCAATAGTCATAGGTTTTTGGTAGGTAGACGACCTGGCGTTTTAAAAGCAATTCTGGATTTGTGATAATGAGTGGGAGTTTTTGCTGCAGCGAAATGGTGAGCAACTGTAGAGAAGTATTATTACATCTAATCTAATTGCTCCTTTAATCCCTCATGGGACATAGGGCGGAAACAGTTGCCCTCCAGCGGACTCTGTTTTGCGCGACAGCTCTCAGCTCTGACCAGGATCTCCCGGTTGTTGCGGCCTCTGCTAATAGGGTTCTCCTCCACGTTGTTCTAGGTCTTCCGACTCGACGGGTTCCTTGCGGATTCCAGTCGAGGGCCTGTTTGGCTAGATTCTCGTTTTCGCGTCGCAAGGTGTGACCAATCCAATTCCATTTCCTTCGCCTGATTTGGTCGTCTATCCTTTCTTGGCCGGCACGGCGCCATAGTTCTTCATTTGAAATTCTATCTTGCCAGCGGATTTTTAGGATACGACGTAGGCATCTGTTGATGAAAACTTGTAGGCGCCCTGTGATGAATTGGGTGACTTTCCATGTTTCGCAACCGTACAAAAGAACTGCCTTAACGTTGGAGTTGAACAGCCGCAATTTGGTGTTAATTGAGATCTCCGTCGATCTCCATATGTGAAACAGGCATGCATATGCGCTTCTTGCTTTATTTATTCTGGAACTGACGTCTTCTTCTGTGCCGCCGTTTTCGGTAATAATACTACCGAGGTAACAGAATTTATCTACCAGTTCCACGTCACGGTTATTTAGCGCTGTTGGTTCAAGGGTGTTTGCATTTATCCGCATTTCTTTGGTTTTAGTCGGATTTAACCTTAAGCCTGCTGAACTACTTTCTGTTGCCAAATTGTTTAACATGTTTCTGAGGTCCTGGTGTCTGTGGGCCAGCAAACAGATATCATCCGCGTAGTCGAGGTCCTTAAGGCGGTCTAACAATCCCCATTGTATGCCACCTGTTCTAGTATCTAGAGCGCTGACAAGGATGTCGTTTATTACTATAAGAAATAGTAATGGCGAAAGTAGGCATCCTTGCCGTACTCCTGAGCTCACTTCAAAGCTGTCGGAGTTTTCCATTGTGAAGAACTCTGCATTTGGAATTGTTGTATAGAGCTTTTATCAATTCTATTATTTTATCCGGCAGTCCACGTTGCCGAAGAGCTCGCCATATAAAGCTCCTATTAACCGAGTCGAACGCTTTCTCATAGTCTACGAAAGCAAGGTAAAGGGGGGATCGGAATTCAGTAGACTGCTCCACTATGATTCTCAAGGTGTTAATGTGGTCTATGCAGGAGCGGCCTTTTCTGAATCCAGCCTGCTGTCTTCTAAGCGTTCGATCTACTGCCTCTCTTATCCTTGATAGTAATATGTGGGACAAGATTTTGCCCACAGTAGATAATAGACAGATGCCTCTGCAGTTGTCACATATTGTTAGGTCCCCCTTTTTTGGTATTTTGACTATGATACCTTCCGTCCAATCCTCCGGAAAGGTACAGGTGTTCCATGCTATTTCCAGGATTGGCTGTAGCGCATCTGCTATGAGGCTTGAGTCGGCTTTCAACAATTCTGGCGGGATGCCATCTTTTCCAGCTGCTTTACCATTGGCCATTGCATGAATTGCGGTTACTATTTCAGTCTTGGATGGGGCACGAGTGGTGATTCTTATTGGCTGTGCATTGTTGCTGTTGTTTTCCTGAGGTTCCTGTGTAAATGAACCATTCAGGGCGGCGAAGAAGTAATCTCTCCATCTTTGGAGTTGCTCCTCGTCGCTGCACAGCAGCCTTCCATCCGCACTCTTTACGGCATGCTTTTTAGTAGAGTGCTTTCCCGATAGCTGTTTAGTGATTTGGTACAGCACCTTACTGTTGCCTGTGTTTGCCGCGTTTTCCGCTTTCTCTGCGAGCTCATTTATCTGCCGCCTTTTATCACGCCGGACACTTCTCTTTACCTCCCGGTGCAATTGGGAGTATTCCCGTTCAAGTTGTTGTCGTTTTTCCGGGTCGCTTGTAGAGTTCACGTTATTTTTGAGGGCCCTTCTGCGTTCAATTTTTTGCCAGGTTGTGTCCGAGATCCAGTGTTGCTGGTTTCTTTGGACATAACCTATGCTTGTTTCCGCTGCTGTTATTATAGCGCCCTTTGTTGTGCTCCACAGCTCTTCAATATTTGTGTCGTCAGAAACGGTTTGCTGGTTTAAGATTTCTTGCAGTTTGCCAGCAAATTCTCGCTTTTTGGTGCTCTCACGCAGAAGGTCTACGTTAAACCGTCGACGGTTTATGGCATCGCGTTGGACGTTTCTGATTGCAGCGATTTTTAGGCGGATAGTTGCTACTACCAAATGGTGGTCACTTCCAGTGTCTGCTCCCCTAAAGCTCCTGACATCCTCCAGAATAGTTCGCCATCTGCGACTGACGGCCACGTGATCTATCTGGTTTCTCGTTCTACCATCGGGCGATACCCAGGTCTCCTTGTGTATCTTCTTGTGACAAAAGTAAGTTCCACCTACCATGAGTTGATGGGAACTACAAAAGTCAACGAAAAGTTCACCATTGTGATTGGTATCTTGGCTTAGGCCTTGATTTCCAATTGTGTTTTCAAGGCCGGTGTTGTTGGGGCCGATCTGTGCATTTAAGTCACCCATCAAAACAATGATGTCTCCCCTTGGAATAGAGCGAAAAACCTCATTCAGTCGCATATAGAACTCGTCTTTGATGTCATCGTCTGCGTCTTCAGTTGGAGCGTAGCATTGGACTATCGTAGTACTTCTTAGTCTGGTACGTAGGCGCACGGTAATAATCCTCTCAGAAACTGGTGACCAGCTAATGAGGCTGGACCTGGCTTCCTTGGTGAGTATTACGCCAACGCCATTCCTACGATTTTCAGTTTCGTTTCTCCCAGAATATAAGAAGGACTCACCGTTTGGGCAGATATGTTCCCCCGCATCGGGCCATCTGGTCTCGCTGAGTCCCATGACCTTGATTTTATAGCGGTTCATCTCGTTGAGCACTTCATCCAGCCGTCCATCAGCAAGCAGAGTTCTCACATTCCATGATCCGATTCGTGTCCTGTTTCGAAAAGCAAAGGTCGTCGTCGTGTTGTCCGTCCGGTTCCGAGGCAATGTTTGCCGATTCGTAGCAATTGTGTGTTTTATGGGAGCGGGTTGCTAACCCTCAGCCCAACCGACTTAAAACTCTGTTTTGTGGCGCAGATAACTCGCCATTCGACCGTCTCCCGTTAGCTCCTTCCGAAGAAGTACCCCAGGGGGCACCGCGGGGAGGTGGGATTAGGACTTGCTAACAGAGCTGCTAGGTGTTCGTCTGCAGTGACTCTTCTCGGGTTTTGGCAGAAGTGACAAATCGGGTGCCACCACTTTCCGAGGTGTCTTTGTTAGCCATTCGCCCCCCATTACATGGACGTCGGGGATTGGTTCAGAACCGACTGATCATTCAGGCCATCCCCTGCTCGAAGTGCCCCTGCACTACTTTGTGGATAAGTTAGGGGTTATCCATTTACCTACCTTGGGTCAATAGTAGCAGCCGACAATAGCATGGAACCAGAAATACGGGCACGGCTGCTAAAAGCCAACAAAGCATACTATAGTCTGTCAAGGCTCTTCAAATCCAACGTCTAAACTGCTACTATATAAGACGATGGTCTTACCGGTACTCACATATGCATCCGAGACATGGATGCTTAGCAGAAAGCACTCTAACCTCTCAGCCGTATTCGAAAATCCTTCGGAAAATTGTTGGCCCCTTATGTGAGGAAGGACGATTCCCGAGACTCTACAACGACGAGATCTACGGGCGTTATCGCAACATAGATGTTGTGAAGAAAAAAAAGCTCGGTAGACTCCGGTGGGCAGGACACCTAGTTTGTATGAGCGAAGATTAACCTGCTCGGAAAGTTCTCTACGATAAGATCTATGGGGTGCGACAGCGAGGGAGACCCAACCTCGGGTGGAAGGATGCCGTAGACCAGGACGCTCAGAGCTTAGTGACGCCAAACTGGATAACATCGGCTCGGAATCGGGACCGGTGGAAAGAGCAGTTACGAGAGGCTAGAACCGGATCCCGGTTGTAGAGCCGTGAAAGAAGAAGAAGAAGGATTATCACATGCCTATCTCAGAGGTAGATCAACTGAGACAGCTTTGTACGAAGTGGGTGGAACTATCGAAAGGACTCTACATTACAAACAATGTACGGTAACAGCCTTCCTAGATAGAGAAGGGGCGCCTTTAACAATGTACCTGCTGAATAAATAGCATACTACAAAAGCTACGCAGATGACCTAGTGATAATGGGTTCAAGAATGTTTTCAACCGTGATTAGTGAAATTATGCCAGGATGCCTGAATAACTTTGGCAGCTGGGCAGCAGGTTGCGGTCTGGCAGTCAAACCGGGCAAAACTGAGCTAATGCTGTTCGCGCGGAAAACGAAAATTCCCAATTTCAACCTCGCCAGGTTGGATTGGCATACCTACTCTCACTTTATCCTGCAGGGTGGGTCTGGAAGTTGTATCCAAAACCCAACTGGAAGTCAAAAATCGAGGAAAGGGTAAAGTAAACCTACATGGCTTTATACGCTTCTAAAAAAACCTTCGGCAAGAGATGGTCCTGCTATGGATATACACAGCAGTGGTGCGTCCAATGGTGGTTAGGGCTTAACAAGATTTATAATGTCATAAAGTTCGGAAGGGTCAACAGGACCCACGAACGGCCTTGATATTCTCTTGCACCTGCTCACTCCTGACCTTCAAATCAAACACCGAGCCTCATACAGTGTCCTTAGACTGAGGGAATCCGGAGCCTTGATTTCAAAATCCTACGGTCACAACAAAATTTTGGATTTGCTACCGGAGAGTACGGTCGCTACAACCAGGAACGGCTAATCCATCGAAATACCCTCCAGAACAGAGTGGAGGGATGTCCCGAGGAAGTTCGAAATACGGATATTCACCGGCGGCTCTAAGACGTCAGAGGGCATGGGGGCAGGGATTTATCTAGAGACCAGTATCAGCGCACTGCTCTGGCACCTCTCGCTGCACGCTAGTATCTTTCAAGCTGAAGTGGCGGCGATGCTAAAGGCCTTCCAGCCATTGAACCTCTAACATACACAAGGATGTAACATTGGGATTTCCAATTATAGCCAAGCCTCTACACAAGCTCTGGATTCAGTAACCAGTTTCTGGAGCTAGTGGACCTTCTGGAGCGATGCAGAGCTGAGTTAGATAGGCTCGGTAGAAAGCACAACGTGACGATCATCGTCTGGGTTCCAGGGCATAGGAGCATAGATGAAAACGAGAAAGCCGACTACCTAGGAAGTTTCTCTCCGGGACTCGGAGACCAAGATGGTCGACAGCCCAATAGCCGGGATCAAAAACGCAATTTTCTCACCAAAGAAATAGGTGGATAGATGAGGTGTTAGAAGATATTCGAAAACTACATAGGGCCAGTTGAAGAGAATTCGCACAACTTGAGCAGAAGATTGCAAGAAGATATATCATAGTAGCGCCATTTAAGGAGAAGAGGTTGGTTCGCCAAAGTTCTTTTGTCTATATACCGTCAGAAATCAGTGTCCACACCCTTATAAAAAAAATCCAAACGCAAAGAAAACCACTTAAATACCAGATAAAATGCAATGAAAATAAACTTTCAATTTCACCTTTATTTACTCACAATGCGAGCAGCAAAAAAATAACCACAAAATTTCGATGCGGGCTTGACAAAGCGCTAAAAATTTGTGTCAATACTGAGTCAGTGACGCGTGCAACAATACCTAACAAGGGCGAATTAATTAATGAAATTAGCGAAACTGTGACTCCCACAAACGCCATCAGAGTTTTAAAGGTCTTTTTTCCGATTATATTTTTCATTTCCTGAAATTTTCTATTTAGAACTAATTAAGTGAAAAAACAGAAAAAATTAAACAATATTAATGAATCAATGCTGCAAGATTGGCATTGTCACGTGTTCTCCCAAAAATTATAAACAAGGAAAAAGTTTTTCCTAAAAAAATTAGCAGAAAAGAACGCATTAGCGGCGTGTGCGGTGAGTTCAAATGTTAGAGAGGATTAAAGTTTAATTAAAAAAATAAATTAATGGCGCCAGATTAGGATTTATCATAAAAATGTTTTGTGGTGGAATAATGAACCCTAATAAGTTATTCACTCGTTTATTTTTTAATTTTTTAAGGGTTATCTTCAGCTGCGATAAGATGTTATAATCGAAAAATTGTTTATTTTTAAACTAATAAGTAATAATATATTTTTTATTACTTGTTTTGCGTAATTAAAGGATAAACAAAAATATGCAAACGCAAATGAGAGAGAGACAAGGAAATGTATATTTTACAGTGTTATTTAACATCGTTCTTTTTGCTGAATTGAAAAAGCATATGAAGTCTTGTTACTGAATCATTTCGTTAGAGGAGGTAGATATAAGAATTTAACTGCAACCACACAATTGTGAGCCCGTTCTAGTCTCTCACCTTCCAATGATCCTGATTCTAAAGCCAGCTCTACACGATGCGGTGAACGTTTGATTCGAATGTTGGCTTCCAAAGTTGGAGTGATGCCCATCACAGCCCGAGCGTGTCCAAATACGAACCTTGGACGCTTGACCTTGGACACTCGTAGTTGGAGCATCTGCCACGCGATGCGTCCTAATATCTAGCGTGCAACATTGGAGGGTGTTCATAGCATCGTGTAGAGCCGGCTTAAGGGCCATGCCTAAGCCTCGTTCAGACCGTGACACTGATGTCGTGACATTTAACGTCTTGACAGTGTTCGACATTTAATGTCACGGCACTAAGTGTTCACATGATCCACACATAGTGTTGCGACACTGGTGTGAAAAAATCAGTCAAATCAGTGTCACCATGTGAACTGGGCTTAAGACAGGAGACACACAGACAGTAGTGTCAGATTCGTACTGACTAAACTCACCAACCCTTTTGCATGACGTTTGAGTCCAGAGCGGTAAGAGCCTAGCGCGATCAACATAACTCTTTCGGCCTAGTGCGATCAACGTGACTCTTAAAATGGGTCTCTCGAAAGTGCTCATCATAGCCGCGACAGTGGGGCTTACGGATCTGCGACCTACCGTCTAAGCTTTCTTTATCGGAAAGGGGACTTCGACGTAGCCATTTTACTAGCTACTTAAGTGCCCGTAAGTGCATCGATTCACCGAGAAGCTCTTGCCTCTCAGTTCTGTGGGTTTCTAGCCCAGCCTAAGAAAATAACCAACTCCTCCTTAACTCCCATTCTACCCGGTTAACCGGCTTATGTCATCGTATCACGTGGCTGGATCAGCTATCTAGTTGCTATTTCTCCTGGCACTTGCCTTTCTTTACTTCTTTTGGCTTCGTATCGCTTAAGTCTCTGGGGAATGGCCTTCAGCGCCACTTCCACCATTTTCCACAGATCCTTCGACCTCCGGTGTATCACTGTATATCAAAACCAAAGGATGATATTTAGCTTAGTGAGAAAGATATAACACTTCTCCTCTATGAGATCATTTCTTCGAAGTTGTCATTGTTATCGGTAATACTCCGAGTTTTGCTGTACCTACTTTGTCTGCCCTGGATCATTGGCATAGACCTTCTTCTCTACGTAATCACAAAAAAAGAAGTCTAATGGCGTTAAATCCCAAGATCTCGGTGATCAATTCAGATCACTTATTTGATAAATCAGATTGCATGAAATGAAATGAATTTCAGAATGTGAATTTTCGTAAAAAATTTGCACAATTTCTATCCGTTCTTTTACCATTAAAAGCTATATGATTAAGTTTGCATATTTCGAGATGACATACATAAAGTCAAATTTCCGCCCGCCATGTTGAATATTTCAAATGGCACAAAATTCAAATACATACTACAGGTTCCAATTATTCGTTCGAAATTATTTGGTTTGAGGCTTGACTAAGCATTTTCAGTAATTGTTCTCGTGCACTCCCTCTAGTCGTTGGACACTGCCTTAACAATTTTGATTGATAGTAGTTTTTTATAATTTTATTTATAAATCGTTATTAACGCCAGATTTTAATTAGTGGCCCATTCACGTTCCAACCATTGAATTTGTGAAATAATATTGCGCGAGGACACCGCGTCTCCAAACCTTATACTCCAATAATCGCCCTTGATCGACAGAAGTGCTTTAATTCTTCAATTGAAATATCAACAAAAGATCCATCTTCGTGCTACTTAACAGCACTCCGTCTTGGTGATTTACTGAAAGTAGCATTATCGCGCCGATAATCTTCTTTACCTACCGAAGTACTTCTTTACCTCTGTCACAAACTAATTACCAAAACAAACTGATTAATTTTTACAAGTCCGCTTTGCATAATCGATCAGCACTGGAGCCGCACAACTTCGAATTATTAATTTCACCTGAGGCCTGACTTCATTCAATATTGCCCAGTGATATTTGTAATTGAGCTGCTCGCGCTCGCGCACTTGAGTAAAATTCGAATTATGAAATTTCCACCATCGCCAAAATTAATCCGAAACTTCAGGGTCAGGCGTTCTACTCGAGTGTGTTTTGACGCACTCTCTCACCTTTCCTGATGGCATTGCGGCGGCCTAGTTGGGGCTGCAATCAATTTTTGTCGCAACTATTACGGTTGTTACTAATGATTTTAATTATTGCTTTGAGGTAAGGCAAAAAATAAAAATTAATTAAAACTGAAAGAATTGAGTACGAAAATGTTGCAATTATTTTTTTGTTTTTGGTGGTTATGATTTGAACGTGAGATGTTGGTGAAGATTGGAAGAGACGTGTGTGCTGCATTTTGAATTAGGGTAGCTTGAAGAGGATTTTAGATATACTCGTATCGGTAGATCAAGGAAATTAATTGCATTGCAGAATGATCTTTGAATGCTAATTGATTTTGCGGCGAGGAATTTCTGTAAAATGTATATTAAAAATTAAGCGTATTGTTTTACATTTTTGTTTTGTGAACGATTTGACGACAAGAATTCATTTAGAAAACATCGGTCGTTTAAATTTAATTTAATGGTCAATATTTCTGATTGTTGTCGTTAGCTTCTGCGCATGTTAATAAGATGTCTAAGCCTAAGTTCTTCAATTATTTGCGTGCTTCGGTATCTCTTTTGTCATGTTGGTGAGCTTCATAAATCCTCTTTCACAGAAACATCTGTCTTTATCGCGTATAACTGAACATAGTGCTGATAAACGATCTCACGGAGGACGAAACAATAAGTGGAGTTCTGTTGGTTGGATTGTTTGGTTGCTTGGTAAGAGCTTCATTAACAAAATAGTTTTTAAATCTCACAACATTCACAAAAGAAGTTCCTTTTAATAAATTGTTCCTTTTGATGTTGTTTGAGGGCAAAGCGCAAGACGTAAAGGAAACCTTTTCAAGAATTGTAGAAAGCTCAGCAAAATTCAATCTTAGAGTAAATGCCACGAAAACAAAGTAAATGACTGTGTCAAAAAGAGAACAACGATTAGGACGAAACATCAGCCTTAACGATTATAGGATGGAATTGTAGATAACTTTATATACCTAGGGATAATGCTTACCGCAGAAAATAAGATAAAGGTCGAGATTCACATAAAGACGCACATAAAACCTTTTATTCGCTAGACTACGTCGGCTCGGGCATGTTCTACAAAACGAATGCGGATTTTTAATGGTAGACCAACAGGAAAAAAAAGTTAAAGAAGGCCAAGACATAGGTGGATGTATGACGTGCAACTTCGTATACCAAACTGGGGAGAACTAGCAAGACGTAGAGACGACTAGAAGAAGAGACTTTAAAATGCCAGAGTCCTACAAGGATTGTAGCGCCATTTAAAAAGAATAAAATAGTCTCAAACGCTTAAAGACATAGCAGAAGTATTAAATGTTACAAAAATGACCGTCTTGTCTTTAAACGTTTAATTTCGTTAGGAACAGTTCAAAAACACGAAAATTGGCTGCCATAGAAATTTGAACCAAGAGACAAGCGTTTTTTTACGTGTTAATTGCTGCTTCAATGGCAAAGTAGGAAGGGTTTCTTTTGTGTCGTATCGTCACTGGCGATGAAAAATTGAGAATTACGATAATCTCAAGCCCAAAATTCATAGTGCAAGCCTTATCACAATCAATAGTAAAGCCGAATAGCCGTTCGAAAGTAACGTTTTGTATTTGCTGGGATCAGAAACATATGGTCAGTTATCAGCTGCCGAAACCTGGTGAAACCATTGCTTGAGTCTGCCACCTACAACAAATTATGCAGCTAAAGAGAGAATAGAAGGAAAAACGCTTAACCGGTGAAGGAAACGTTAGAGCTGCTCGAATCGGATGCTTGGACAATACTTTGAGTAACATTCTACGAAAGAAACGTTAGTTTTTGCCAAAACCCTTTCCAATTAGCTTTAGAAATTTGGGCGGAACATCATTGCTACTAATGTTTGAGCATTGTGTGGAATATTGATCTACACGATTCAAACATCGAAATTCGAACAGGTTTCAGATTTCTTATCAAATAAGATTAATCTCGTTTTTTGTATAGGAAGATTTAAACCTGTCTCCATTTAACGAAAATTTCTAGTGATTTATATCAATATTAAATTTTCTTTCCTAACCGATTTGAACAATGTAAAAATTTAAACTCGTCATTTCTTACTCCATTCAAAGGTGATATGGAACTTTTCTTTTATTTATCACGTAGGGAAATGTTTAAGGCCCAACCTTTTATATTATCACCAAAGATCACAATGATAATACCAATTTCAGCCGAACCTTGTTTAGCATTTATTTTTAATAAATTCTTTTATGCCTGCTATATATAGTTTAAATGTCATTTCCCTTAAAATACTTCATAAGTGTGTGTTTATATGTACGTAGTTATTTTCATGGATGGACTGTTATGGTCTACGTTTGTAGGTATCAATATTGCTGTTGGCTTTACATTTCCTACATTTTGCAATTACTGGCGGTCATAAACTAAGATATTTCTAAATTCTAGTAAAATTAACTATAATATTAATTTACTGTAAAGTTTCTGTAAGAGTTGAAAATGTTTTGAAACGGGATATTACATGAGAGTAACGCCAAGGCTATTGTTTTGATTTTGTTTTGAAAATTTTTATTTCTAAAGAGTAATCAAGATAATTGAAAACGGCACTATAATATCAAATTCTTAGGTAACATGTACTGTGATGAAATTGCCTATAGAGAAATAGAAACGGTTGCTCACAACATGTTGCTGGACGCAGTATACAAATAGATAATCAAGTCCAAATAAACTTATTGATTTGGTGCTAATGCTTATTAACGACATCAAAATATGATCGCGATTTAGATAGAACAAGAAGAAAAAGGAACGATCGATAGGGGCCATCCATAAATTACGTAACGCACTTAGGGGGGTTGGGGGTCCGTTCTAGCGTTATGAAGTGTGACAAAGGGGGGGGGGATAAATTCACGACGTTACGTAACGCTTTTCTGAAATAAATTTAGTACTTCAGGAATAAATTTTTATGTATTTTTAAAAAGATTCTTAAAATTTTCGTTCAAAAAAATCGCGATCGTTCAATAAAATTTTATAAATCGAAAATATATAAAATATGTATTATTTTGAATTGCTTAAATATATAGAGGGGGGGTGTATGAATTTGTTACGTAATTTATAAGGGGGGTCTAGCAAAGCGTTACGGAGCGTTACAAGGGGTAGGCGGGGAGGGGGGGGGTTCAAAATGACGGATTTTTGCGTTACGTAATTTATGGATGGCCCCATAGAAATCAACGACAAATTGTAAGGGTAGTAAGCCCTGTGGAGGCGCCTTTTGGATTAAACGATGCTGGGGCAAATAGTGCTGTGTTGTGAAAAAATGCTGAAATTGCAGAGTTTTTTGGTGAAGTAAAAGTTGTTGCAAGTTTGTAAAGAAAGTTCGTTAATCTGGCATCTGATATGAAAATCAACTGGATGAAAGTGACATTCAGACTAAACCATCCAAGCCTCGAAGGAGTAAATGCTAAGATTTCTACTGTCACACTTGAAGCCTAGAATCCCACACACTTGTCTTCGCTCTTTACAGAAATTTCCTTCTCTTTTTCTACCACCGGGAAACGAGGCTCCTGTTCAATCGCTGAAGTCAACATTCCGATGGTCGCGTGACGTCGATGAAATTGTTTCAACGTTCTCTTGCTATCCTTGTTTTCTTTACTAACTTTCCGACTAGAACCTGCTACCCTATCTATTGCACTTTTGATAGAAACATCGAGAGCATAAAGACGGCGCCCCGTTGTTTAACGAGCTTTTCGACAGAATGCAAGTGGTGTTATTGAATTTATCAGGATAATGACTAGCCTGAGCAAAAGTAATAAGTTGGTATATTCATGAGCAAAAACCAAGTACAGAAGTTACTTATATTTTTACAAGCATATATGCGCCCGTAACTAGTACGCACAGCGAACAAATGCGCCCGATTATACTGTGACACGCTCCCGCCACGCGTGCAACATTTAAAAATACGCCTGCCTGTTGGGCGTGCCCTCCTTAGGCATGAAAATCTAAAAATGTTTCCGTTACAGAGGTGTGCACCCCTTTGTTATAGATATGAATATATTCGTAATCGACCATTCCAAACATGTCGTATTACCAAGCGGTCCCCCAACTAAGTACTAACCCCGTCCAATGCTGCTTGACCTACGCAATCGAAGGAGAACCGGTCTATTCAGTATACTTTTTTGGTCACAAAGATAATTTCTCTATTTCGCCTTATAAAATTTCCTAAAACTCCAATTTTGGTTCCTTGATTCTAGAAAAAGTGTGAGCGTACAGTGCTTGTTTGAACTATTCCATACGTCTTTCATTGATACATGCCTGTAGCGGGCTGCATTTGGAAAAGTAGAATTTTTACAAAGGCGTACCATACCTCATTTGAGTGCCATACAGGCGTGTGACGTTGTGCATGCTTCTTTCCGGCTAAGAACGGGCGAGTCTTATTTTTACTGGGGAGAGAAGAGTCCAGAGTGATTCTGTAGGCTCAGTCCATGTAAGTTGATCCAATATATAGGGAACTAGTCCCCTCTCTAAAACCAACTGATTTTAAGTGGTTCTGGTCCAATAGATACATTCTTTAGGGCCTGATATCAGTCGGCCTTACTAGCCTAAGGGTTAAGGCGCCCGAATACTAACCCAGAGGTCCGTGGTTCGAAACCACTTGGCGGCATGGCCCTTCGTCTTTCCATTTCTGCCATTCAGATAACTTTCCTTCTTTCTTGTCTTTCTTCTTTTCAAAAATTCCCTATCCTTACTTCAGGCATAGTCTGTAAACTTAATATGCGAGGAAGTCATCTTCTTTTCGATCACCGAAGTCTGGGTAATATTGAATGGGAGCCGGTGGAATAAAACCATGTGTTGGCGTTGGCAGTTCTTTCACACTTCTATTTTCGACTAGAGCTTGCTGTGCGGCATTGCACTTAATAATCACGGTATACAGAAACAAGGTAGTATAACAGAGACTGACAGCATCGAATATCGTAGAAATTTCGGGCCGAGTGACGTCAGCACTAATGCAGAAACAACAACACAACTCCGATTTTATATGGGAAGAGCGTGCCAAGTGACGTCAGCACTCAAATGGCATTTCTCCATTACATTACTTTGTTTCTGTATACCGGGCTTAATAATGAACTGTCGACAAAAGCTTTAACTCTGAGCTAGTTTTTTACAGAGTAACTTCTTGCGAGGTCTTTGCGCATATGAATACAATTCCAAACAGTTTTTGATTCAGTTTACAGTCTCGGAAAGGGCTTTTAAAGCATCCTGACTTTCTAAAAGTAAAATAATGCTTGAACCATTTATGGAAATATGGCCTTGAGCGTATTTTACTATGGCCACATCTCAAATTTAAAAACTGTTGGTGAATCATCCGGTGTCTTAAAAATGTAGCAAGTGAAGCCATAGATAACCGTGTGTATACCAGGCCATAGATCCAGGGCATTAGACGTCCATTGCTCGCGGCTACCGATATCCACTACAGAAATTTTGTGAAAGACTAACTTTCACTTTAATGAGGTGAGAGTTCCTAGTGATCGTGATACCTAAGACTGCACCCACATATTTTTATTCACTTGGAAAGTCTAAGGTCCTGAAATTCAAGTTGGAGCTGTTAGATTCAGCTTCCGACTTTTCGTAAATGGTATAAGCATTGTTTTGTAGGGGTGAATGCTTTGTAGTTCCTAAATGAGGCACCAGTTCCAGGTGCGGCTTAGACTGAGGGCAGCTTGCATGAAGTCAGAGATGTCTAGACCGTACCAGCCCAACCTGTTATTTCGATGCCATAAGCGTAGCCTTGAGAGTTCAATCCTGATCAAACTCGAGCCGGACTTGCACGAGGCAGTACATTTGTCCCTTACACGATGGTAAATTGTACTGCGGCCTCAATTTTTTTAAATGGGCTGGTTAAAAAATAATGTCCTACTAGTATATGAGCGTGTATCGAGATAAATAAAGCGAGGTGTGATTGTAAATACGAAGAGATAGACGTGGGTTTCCTCTTTCTTACTTCTTTTGGGGCAGTAAAATTTCCAACTTGAAATTAGTCGAGGTGAGGTTGTAAAATATAAATATAAATCGCGGAGGCATAGGTTTCTTACTCTCTTAATCTGAGGCAGTTTAATGCATATTAGAATCAAAATCGTGAAAATCTTCATTGGTATTTATTTCCTTTCTTTCGTTAATTTACTTGTTTTTGTCATTTTGGCATTACAATGGGCCCTCGCCTCATTTGACGCTTTATATTTTACTGGCTTAAAAGAAAAAAGAGGCCTCTTTTACAAACTCTTTTTATAATCGTGTTCTATCCAACACTAATCCTGATGATGCTAATTTGTCTTGGAATTCATCGATCACCATCAACCATAAAACTAGGAAGAATATCTCTTTTTTTATACATCAACGTTATTTGAGATTGATCAAGATGCAGCAGCACCAACCGAAGAAGATCCGATTGATAACACTACTACATATGCCTGAACGTTCAACATCTATGGCTACATCATATTGTGGTGCCATCGTGTTACAATCTAAATCAAAAACGCTAAACAGATATAGAAACAACGCTACACAACAGCCATTGATAGCAGATGATATAAAGATAAAGATCTAAGAGTTGTTTTGAAGAAAATTATAACAGTTATTCTTCGCCATTTATCATTTCACACAAATCACCAAAAATATTTACAAAATTAGAATGTAGAGTACCTATATACTATTGGTGAAAAAATGAAGATAGCAAAACTACAGCAGCGTCCAGAAGTATAGTAAAGTAAGGATTGAGGAAAACTTGAGACGAACTTCGCATGAAGGAAGAAAGAATTGGAAAACAAAAAATTGTATGAGAAAGTGTTTACCATGTAATGAGTCATATGAATACCCAAAGAGGTTTGGATACAGTCTATCGACAAGACACTTCGACACTTTCGGAAAAAAGAGATTCTAAATTGAAGAAGATAATTGCCAGGAACACCAAGGTTCACAATTGATTGTGTTGCCAAAAATTGAAGTAAAATATCAATAACAACATTTTCGAAACCAACATTTTATATTTTTCTATAAGAACATTTCACCTACAATTTAAAATCATGTCAAAACTACAATTTTTTGTAATATTGTGTTTATGGTGGTGAAGTCGTTGTCAAATGCAGCCCGAACGCGTCAAAAATTCTATACAATGTAAAACAGCTTCACGCAACAATTACTAAACGAAACTGGAAAATTAAGATTGCCCATGACGCACAGCCAACGGATCGCGAAACATGTGGAGAAATCCGAGTCTAAAGAAGGAAATACCCTATTGGGCAAGCCTTGAACTGAAGGCCATAAAAAAAGTTATATCAAATCGAAACATAAATGCAAATCCTTTGATTTACAAAAAGAGCGTCATGACATAAGGTAAAAAATAAGAACTATAATTTATATCTCTACGAAAAAGCACGAATCGATTTTATTCTTTAATTTACTTTCACTAAAAAATTATATACATATCAACACAATAGTTTCACGTTTTCTGCGTAACTAATAATCAACAAGACAAAATAGTCACTAGTCAAAATCATCATTAATAACATATTTTTATTTTCAAATTAAATTTTAACCCACTTTTGTACTATAACCAAAAAAAATCGTTAAAATCTATGCAACACACCAACGATCCCCTAACAAAAGCCCGACATCTTACATCATTTAAGTACAACAGTAACAAAAAAACAACAACAACAAAAAGTAGCTAAAATCTTATTATGCAACACACTCTACGAGACTTGCAATTTCTTCTCTCATCGAAAGTGCTTCAAAGAAGTCAGTCAGTAGGTTAACTACACACCAACATCCATCAGCCTAGCCGTAATAGCTAACAGCTAGAAACGGCATAGAGTCACGATCGTACCACCAAAAGACAACGAAAGTTATGAATGGTAATTTTAGTCGTTGTGCATAAATTTAAATACTAATTAAAAAGTAAACATTTAAGGTGAAAAAAGGTGTAAAACTACATTCCTTAAGTACTTACGGATTTCTTTTGTTTGTGTTGAAGCTATGATCGCTATGAAGATCAGGATCCAGGTTTTTGTGGTTAAGGACATTTTAAATAATTTTAAATGCAATATTTATGGGATAATATTTAATACAAGATCACTATTCACCAAAACAAAAGATTCTACACCAGCTACCAACACTCCGTAATGATCGATCCTCAATTATAAGAGTTGTATAATAACAGTAGAGGAAAATGTTAATTAACTTCCTCACCTACTTTTTATTTGGGTTAATAATGTTTAATTTTTTCCCCGCTGTCAAACTTTAATTGTACTTCGTACACTTTTTTGGCTATTGCATAACGATCTTTATTAAGTTTTCGATCGATCACCTTTGGGCTCTACCAGCACAGCTCGTAGGTGTTATCAGAAAAATCGATCTTCACTAATGCGTCGATTTATTTATCATTCATTTATCTCCTCCCGAAACACAAAATTTTGATGCACTAAAAAAAAGTTGTTAAATGAAGGTACCTTCAACACACGGACTTCAATGATCTTCACTTTCAGCGGTATTAAACCTGCGCATCGCACCGATCTCCGCTTATATATTCAGGTCTCCCCCAGTTAAGACCATGTTTCTCCTGAATCGATCATGAGTGCCACAGAAAAGTGTTTACAAAAAAAAATCGCGCTTTTCTTCCACTTTATTGTTGTCCACGGGTGTCTCGGAGGGGGGATGAAATGAATTATAATAAATAATAATAAACTAGTCCCACAGAAATTCAGTTTTGATTCCACAATGTCTCTCGGAATGGAAATGAATGATCTTAGTACAAAGTGTGGAACCTGTTCCTCGAACTATCGATTTTCGTAATTCAGACGGCCGCTGCTGCACTTAATTCGGTTGTGACGGTACACCACCAGAGGGATTCCATACAATTGGGATTTTTTTGGTAGTTGGTCCAGTTCCCTTTTCCTCTCGTTTGGGGCTTGGACAATGAATGCACTGGTTTCCAGCAAGAAAGTAATTGTGGAGTATGTTGGTAAATAATGCTTGGGAAGTAACGAAATTATTGTGTCATCGTACGTTTTTTTCTGGGGTTTTTGGTGGATATAACGATTAGATTAGGTTGAGTGATGTCTAGTGGAAATGGTGTGGTTTCGTTTTTTTAAAAAAACCTGGTGGAGACCTTGCTTATGTTAAATGGGGCTAACCAACATAATTGGTCGGTTGAAGCATGCACATTTTTATGCGTGAAGTAGGTAATGGCTTTTGAACATCAGTACTGGAATAATTTGATTATGAGAGAATTTTTAATGGTCAGGTAATAAATTTGCGTCTAAGGTAGGATAAAATAAAAGCATGAGGGTCTTGCGTTTACGCAATTAATTACTTGAAAGTGTGATATTAATTTGAGTTCTGTAAGTGGTGCAGATTGATCGTAAGTGTTCATATAAAGTTGTCGGTTCATATTGAACAAAATGACTTTTGACATCCAAGGTGAGTTTTGTTAAGATATTTTTATTAATGTGGCAGATCTAAGGTCAGGAATCCAGGCGCTACCGCGAGGGGGGGGGGTTACTGCGGGTTAACCCCCCCCCATCCCATGATTCCAATAATAATAGGAAAAGTTATAATTAATAAATATATCAACTTATGAAACAATTAAAAAATATTCCGAATAACGATGTATAATATATGGTGGATTCTTTTCAAACGGGATAGCAAAAAAATAAATATCTCTCAAACTTTGGGAATATGTTCGTGAACTCGATGTGATAGACCAAAAATTTTTTTAGCGCAATTGGGTGCGCCGTTTCGGAGTTACAACTGTTATTGAAAAAAACGCGATTTTTCAAAAATCACGTATTTCTCATTTATTTATAGCTCTCGACAAACTCTGAGTTTCGGGATGGCCATATAGATTTTTGTAGGAAATTTTCCGTCTTTTCAGATGAAATTACGCAAAAAACAATTGGACGCATTTTTGGCCAATTTTTTGGCCTTTTTTGGCCAAAATTTGAAAAAAAAGGAATTTTTAAATTTTTTTTCATGTCACCAATCGATTTTCTGACTCAAAAACTACGCGCCACCAAGTTTTCAGAGTAGTTCCTTTCTTTTTGGTAAAAAAATTGTAAAAATGCCCTAAATCAAAGTCTAAAGTCTTGCGCACACCACGAGACCATGATTTTTGGAGAAAAACAAGACATTTTGTGATATTCGAAAAATGGTCAAAAATTATTATTTATGTTTCTTCACAATTTTCAATAAAAAAATTGCGATAAAAATATACCTATAGGTAATTATTTTTATAGTGAAATAACATAAAATATAATATAAGTACATAGTCCTATTACATGAGAAATTTTTTTTTACCCAATATCTATGTGTACAAAATATGTTTTGTGAACCCCCCCCCGGTTTCATCCTGCGTACGCTACTGCAGGAATCACCCTTTGTCATGTCATGTCGTTGGTCACGTTATGGTGCTATGTCTAGTACTAAGCTTGGTACTAGCGATAGAATAGGTTTGGAGTCATGAGGAACAGGGAAGATGTAGAAGGAGATGGCGATGAATTCCACGGTTGAATTCTTAGATGTTGTAGAAGTTCAGAAATACTGACTGCGAAAGATTGTTCTTCCACAGCCAAGTTGTTCTATTTATGAAAGAATTCTTTGTTTGTGTTGCGGGTTTAAGATTGCCTTGGAAATAGCAGAGCATATATTTCATTGGAACAATCACTATGATAGTAGCGACAAAGTTTTGTCAGGGCTGCCACATTCTTACGGTGGCTCAGCGGGTCGATTGTGGAGCAGATGGCGTTGTCACCGATAATTTTATGGGGATGTTCGCTTGATGATTGGGAATACGTGTTCATTCAATCGAAGGTCTTTGGGCAATGATATGCTTTAGATGTTAAGGAATGGATCGGCTTTGTTCTACACCAGGGCCGGATCTAAGCATAGGCAACATAGGCGCTCGCCTAGGGGCCCGCACCACAAAGGGGCCCGCACCACACACAAAAATATTTTATGCAGTCCACCACATAAGACACCGAATTTGCCGCCAGGCGGAGGCAGAGTCGCATATTTGATCATAAGAATGATCATAGAAATTGTTACTTCCAAATATATTTTACAACTCGAGCTATGCGAGAAGCTTGGCAAGAAGTTGCGATTTCGGCCAATTGGCGAAAAAATATTTCAAATTTATAAAAGAAGCATAGTTTCATTTTCACATAGTGCACAGGACGATTCAATCGTATAATAATGAAAAGTTTATTAAACAACGAACTTTTCGTTATTTGACGACCGGACAAAGATGTTTTGTAACAATCGAAGCGAAAAAGCGTAGATGAGCCGTTGAGCCCTTCATGTATTCCTGCCCCCATTTTAATTCGGCGTTCCGGGCTGATTACCGAAATTTGTCCAGGATCGGTCCCTTTCATTTTTAAAAAAGTGGTTTTATAATAACCATTTTTAGAACGGTCTGTATATAATTTTCGAACACTACACGACCGCGGTTTCTTTTTTTCGCATCACTTAGCTCACTAATTTAGTTAATGTTGTTAAATCCTTTAATAAATCCAAATATTCCATTATTAAATATCTTTTCCACAGAGCACCTTATTTGAAATAATTTTTTTTCTTATATTTCCGCTGATACTTTAATTTTTGTAAAACGCCAAATAAAATATCAATCGCAAACGCCACTTTCTTGAAGATTCTTTAAGATTCTACGGTTCTGAGCGTAGCCTTAAGACTTAACGAAAGTTTGCGAAAGAGAACGAAAGATTGTCTTAAGGCCATTGTGGCTGCTTGTTCTAGCCCCATAGTAACAGTGGTTTAGAATAACGTCAAAGTATAGAGAATGTCGTTGATGACTGCCAGATTACAGATGCACGAGCTTTTTTTATATAAGTAGTTTCCTTCCTTTTGTCGTGCGAGTAGAGTGCGTATCCAAGAGAATATCTTTGGAAAACTCATGTACTAGTTCCATTGCCAGAGTACTATACCATAAAAATGCTTTGTCCTGGTAGCAGAATTCTTCAATTTTCAATTATATTTTTGTAATCTTGACCAACGGTGAAGCAAAAATTAATAGGTTCAGAGTTTCAGATCATCATTTTCTTTTCACTTTGTTGCATTTTTCCTGCTTTACTTTCATGACAGAAAACCAACGGGCTTGCTTAGCAGAAGTGTTTCGTCCCCCAAAGTGCTCTTGAAATATCCCTAGCTTGTTTATCTGATCAGAATGATCTCGGCCAAAGGGAAATTGGCAGGAGCTAAAAAAATACAAAGGGGAATCGTTCCAAATGTCCAAAACTCATATTGTCTCGCCTGGTTGATGCTCTAGGTAAATGTAGCAGTTTTTTGAGTGTGACAAATTAGGATTTTTTTTGGGAAGAGGGCCCGCACCACAGGTTTCGCCTAGGGGCCACCAGATCCTTAATCCGGCTCTGTTCTACACCATCCACTGAGACGGATGGAAAGTTTGCTGGGTGTCAAATTCGTTGAAAATAAATCAATGTTCTTTTTGAAGTGAAAACTTCTATAGGCACGTTGGGCACTTTTTGGCCTGGGGAAAAAACTAAAAACTCGCGTCACGCGCACTTTTTGTGTGCCATCACGCGCACGTACCATCACGAGAGAAAAATGTTTCCTTTGGGGGTTTTAGTTTTAATTATGTAGTATGAATTATATATTATATATTAAATATTATATATTAAATATCGCCGCCTGATTGTAAGAACTAGGTAACTCCAAATTTTGTAATTATGAGTTATCATAGTTTCATGTAGTCAATATCGAGCAGTATTTAATGCAAAGATCCGGTAACTTGTTAAAGCAAACTAGCAACATCTATTAAACAATGTAAAAACTGGACACATGAAAATACCGCACTTATTATCATGTTACGGATAGGTAACTAGAGAAATTTATTTTTTACAGAATTTTGAGTTGCCTAGTTCTTGCACTCAGGCGGCGATATTATATATTAAATATTATATATTGAATATTATATATTTAATATTATATATTAAGTATTGTGTATTATGGACTATGTAGTGTACTACGTACTATGAGCTATATACTAATTATTATGTATTAATTATTATGTTCTATGTGCTATGTATTATGAATTATGTAGTATGTACTATGTACTATGCACTATGTACTATGCACTATGTATTATGTACTATGTACTACACACTATTTACTATGTACTGTATATTATGCACTATTTACTATGTACTATATACTATATACTATGTACTATGTATTATGTTCTATGTACTATGTACAATGCATTATGTATTATATACTATGTACTATTTACTATGCACTATGTACTGTATATTATGCACTATTTACTATGTACTATATACTATGTATTATGTTCAATGACGATGTACTATGTTCTATGTACTATGTACAATGCATTATGTATTATATACTATGTAATATTTACTATGCACTATGTACTGTATATTATGCTTATTTACTATGTACTATATACTATGTATTATGTACTATGTACTATGTACTATGTTATATGTACTATGTACTATGTACTGTATATTATGCTTATTTACTATGTATTATATACTATGTATTGTGTACTATGTACTATGTACTATGTACTATGTACTATGCACAATGCATTATGTATTATATACTCTGTACTATTTACTATGTACTATGTACTGAATATTATGCTTATTTACTATGTACTATATACTATGTATTATGTACTATGTACTATGTACTATGTAATACGTACTATGTTCTATGTACTATGTACAATTCATTATGTATTATATACTATGTACTATTTACTATGCACTATGTACTGTATATTATGCTTATTTACTATGTACTATATACTATGTATTGTGTACTATGTACTATGTACTATGTACTAGGTACTATGTTTTATGTACTATGTATAATGCATTATGTATTATATACTATGTACCATTTACTATGTACTATGTACTATTTACAATGTATGCACTATGTACTATCCACTATGTACTATGGCCATAGAAATCCACACATTTGAAAATTAGTATGTGGGTATAAAGTTTAATCGTGCATTTCCGAAGCTTGGTTTAGCCTTCCACGCGACTCATCGGATACCAAAAATGTATGTACATCGTTCATTATATTTATAGGAAGTGAGTAACTACTTTTGACTGCATTAAATTAGTTATCCTTATCCTATTGTAATATTAAGATTGATTTGGAAATATAGACTGGCCGGCCATAGAAGTTTTCACTTCCAACGTGTGGTCCTACGCACACTCATATTTTTTTTTTATTCTCTAAAAATATAAAGTAGTAAAGTAAAGGCTAAGGCAATTTAAATTTTATTTACTTCTCGTGTTCTGCTTCTTTTTCTGCTCTTATCCTTTCCTTTTTGCGCCGGCTCGATTCCATCTTGTCGGCAACAACGACTTCCCACCTTCTTACTGTGTTTTTTTAGGCGTCATGTCAGTTTCGTTTTGTTTTCGTCTAGTTTAAGCTCCTCCGTTTCTTTTTGTTCAGTTTTAGCTTCGTCCGTTGCATTGTGCAGTGTTTGTCCGTTATTTTCGTTGCACGTTTTATTGGAAATAAGACAGGGTTTTTTTGGAGGCATTAAATTCGAAACAAGTCTTGCGACATCAATCGAGAATGAGTTCAATGTTGATTGAGTTGGACATATAAGATAAGTCCACTATAATAAAAACAAGGTCTGACACGTGCTTGTCTTGACTAATCGAAGGCTGGAAAGTACTGCAATCAGCGAACCTGTGAAGGGAATTTGAGTAGGTAGTTTATAAAGATTGGGAAACGAGAGAGTGATAAAATTGATCTTTGGCGTCGTCCAATACTGCCTTAATTGAGCGGCCAGAAAGAAAACTTTTCCATTTTCATTAACTGCTAACAACTGTTGAAAACTAATTAAATTAAGGTTCTTTCAACAAGAGGTGACATTCTAAATTTCGCGCCATTTTTGAACTGTCAACATACAACTGTCATTACGATAACATATGACAAGAAAAAATGGGAAGGTTTTCAGATATGGATCGATACACACTCCAAGCAAAGCGCTGGAGGGGTGATGAAGCTCATTTTCATCTGGCTGCGTACGTAATGAAGCAAAATTGTTGCATCTGGCGCAAAAGTGTCAGCCAACCACCGCTCCAACCACAACGAGTGACAGACAGTTTATTAGTGTGGATTTTGGGTTGGCGGTGTAACCGGACCTCACTTTTTGAAAATGCTGCTCATACGACCGTTAAAGGGAATGGATTTAGTTAGAATGGTCTCACACTGCAGCAGATTCGGCCGAATTTTTTACAGCCGTATTCAACCGAATTTCAACTTCAAATTCGGCCGGACTTTAAGGGTTAGTTTTCATCTTAAATGTTAGTTGTTTCATCGGAAATGGTCACACATATAAATATATCCTAAGACTAATAAACATTTCTATTGGAGCGCACTTCCATTTTCAACATTTCGGTATTCATTTCGGCCGAATAATCAAACAAATCTGATCGGATGAAACCTACGGACGTCAGCCGCCGAAAACAACGGGTGTAATGTGCGAATGAGAATAGCAAAATTGTTTGAAAAATTCGTCCGATTGCGGTCGTAAAAAATTCGGCCGAATCGGCTGTAGTGAGACCAGCCTTATCAAATGGTGTTGACTGACGGCTGTGATGCTATGGATGTGGACGATGTTTATTTTCAGCAGGACGCGCCACTTGAGACACAGCTCGCAAAACAACGCTCTTATTGCGTCGATTTCGAACATTCTTCAATGAGGACATTTACGAGGACTAACGTCGTGAAGACAATATAGCTCGGTAAGCCCAGTTGGGCAGGCTATTTAGCTCTTATGGGTGAGAACAAGCCTGCTTCGAAAGTCCTTTGCGACAGGATTTATGGGATTTGCGGTCTGCTTGAAAGGATGGCGTATATCAAGGTATGTCCGTTTTTCAGACATGATCATGGATAAAGATCAAAAAATAGCATCGATGGAGGTTTTCTAAATTACCGGTCTCTTTCAATCATTTGGGATGGCTCCCTTCTTATTATGAAAGGACACTTTACATGAGAGCGTCAGATCGGATTCTTAGAGACCTTACATGATTCCCAGCGGAAAAAAATCGGAGCGCTACTAAGGGGAGCGAATTTTAAGCCCTGCGAATATGCTTCGAAGGTAGCAAATTGGAGCGTTAACAAATTGTTTAGAATGAAGAAAAGGGGAAATAATCTTGGTGACAGTAAAGAGTACCATTAGCATACACAATAGACCGGCTCTCGTTCAATTTCGTAGGTCAAGCAGCATTGGACGTAGTTAATACTTAGTTGGGGGACCACTTGGTAAAACCGCTGTCGACACTTGCGTTTGGAATGACGTAAAGGCAATGCGGTGAACAATTTCAATTAAGTATTTTGTATATAGGGTGCTGATACTGTTAGCTGGATGCCACTTTTGACAGACCCAATAAAACTTAACAATTCGGAAAAAACATAACATAAAGTCGCTGTTTTCAATATTAGTGCAAAAGATGCAAAGGAACGGAAAATACTTTTTAAATTGTTTGGCGGAGATCGAAGCCCCCTCAAATTGTTTTACGGTTTCTTTTGTTGATTTCAGATTTCAATTAAGTATACTTTATATCAGCGCTAAGCAAAGCACCTCCCCACACAAGCTTCCGCCGGTTCCAGAGCCCTATCCTATCCTGCTTCTGAGCTCGAGTGAAAGAGGAATAATCGCTAGTGCTCTGGAAAAGTTCGCTATTTGCCCATCATTTCCCCGGAACTGAAAAGTAATATTGTTCAACAAATTTCCTTCAACCAGTAAAACACTGAAAAACCTTAAACTGCTGAAACTTTTTGCTTTTTTTTATAATTAATTTTCCCTGTAACCTTAAAATTACTGAAATTACGCAAAAAAAATCTGTAAACTCTCAACTTCTTCCTGAACATCAGGAAATTTCGCAAAATTAACGCGAAACTTCACCCAAAACTGTCGTACTTCATCCTTGCCCTTTTCTGGTGCAGTTTCAGCATAACAAAAAAATTAATCAATTCCGTATTAATAAACCGACCGCCAAGGTGGCCATCAATTAAGTTTCATTGTCCCAAAAAAATAATTTCACCAAAAAAGTCTTAAATCAAAAAAAAATCGCAGAATTCCTCCTGGGCAATGCTCTTCACCTGATACTGTGAGGTGCCCCATCCGTGTCTTTCGCCGGGCCTTGAACTGCGCATGCATAATTGGATTAAGCTCAATTTCAATTCATTCGTGTTGCGAATATTAACTACAGAAAAACATCGTGAGTACGTCTGTCACATCTTGAATTGTTAACGTCTTTTTTGGTGTCAACGAAAACAATGCAATTTGTTTACTCGTCAAAATTTGATACTTTTTGAGAATTGAAACCGCAGTTTAGATTTTTTGAATTTTGATATTTTTCCAATTTTTGATTCTATGTCAGAGTTTGTTACTGCGAATTGATTTTACTTAGAATTGTAAAAGTGCTATTAAAAAAAACATTTTTATAATCTTCTTAAACGTGAAGAGACTTAATAATCATCTTCGAAGAGGGCCGTTAAGTGTTTATCAAGCAATAAAGCTGCCTCTGGCGATGGGCGCATGCGGAACTGATCATTTTGCTTCTCTTTACATACTTGGGGCCGCACCTTATGTGCAAAAAATTTTTTTGTGTAGAACTTGTATAGCACAAGATGAAAGCTTTTTCTTCTAGATTCAAGCGGGTTCAACGAGATTGTCTAATGAGGATTGTTTTTCAAATAAACGCACTCCATGTATTCAGATTATTTAAAAAGATTAGGAAAGTGTCCATGGGCGATAAATAAATAAACCAGAAAATTGTACTTTAAAAGGCGTAAAAACGTTTAAAACAACTTTCTAGTCACTTTTTTGTCAACCGCATCTATTGACGTACAAATTTTTTGATGCTATTTACTAAAATGATATGAAAATGTGATATTTTTGTAACCTATTGCACATATGTCGATATTTTGAGTTATCTTTAGATTTTTCAATGTTCTGCTGGCGCCGGCGCCACTGATGATTTTTGTTGGGGTCAAGTGTAGTATTTTGACAATGAACTGAAATGTAAATAATAATTAAAAGAGAGAAATACAAATTTATAGACTTGTTGAGGTCTGAATTATTAGATTTTTTTTAATAAAGAGTTTTTATTGAGCTATCCATTCAAAAGTGAGTTCATTTGTAGTACAAATATTTTCTTATTCTAATTTTGCCGATTTATTATTATATCTGTGCTAAACCGCTGATTTATTAGATGATCTCTTGCTTTACAGAGTTACTATCTAGCAAAGGTGAAACTGCTGGAGCCAGTGTAATCCGGTATAGCTGGCGCTGTTAATATACTGTTCAAACTGTTAAAATCATGCAAAAATGAGCTCTCTTCTTTAGTAAGGACGTCGGACGATCGCTCTCTAATGTCAGAGGAGCATCGAAGGCAAAGGTTTAGTCTGATTACTAAGTGAAGTGATCTTTTTGATTGGGTGATCTACAATAGACTATACTTTCCAACATCGTTTCGGTTTTCGAAATTCAAGATCGAGGACTGATCCACTTAACTTGTTGATTAGTCTGATAATGTCTACAAAGAATGATAACCTTTAACGTGACAAATATTTTCAACTCGGCGAGATGTTGTAAAATAAGCGAGGCGTTAGTCGAACCAAGTATACCAAATTACCTCGTCGACTACCTTGGAGCTATCTCGTAACCTTGTTAATTGGACAATGGGCCAAAAAGGACAGTCTTCGGCGTTCTGCAAGGATACGCTCTGGGCCCTCTGTGGGAAATAAAAACTTTGCTGAAAAGCGCTGGTTTAAACTTACTGAGCACAAAACAGAAGTAAGACTGATCAGCAGAGAAAGAAAGGCGGGGAGCATAAGTATCAAGGTAAGTGAGTAAATTATCTAATAACAACCAGTCGATCGGAGGCTCGCGAATCTCGAGCAGCTCCGCGTCTTCTTTCATCCCTGGGCATACTGGACACAACGGTGAATCATCGTGCCCGAAGCCTGCCGTGTCCTCCAAGTGCGCTTTGAAGTTTAGCCTCCGCTCGATCATCACTCGCAGGTACCTTAAAGCGGGCTGTGAGTGATGGATGATCTGCTTCCCTACCTTTATCCTTACGGACACCAGCTTTCTTCGTTTGCTGATCAGCACCGCTTCAGTTTTGTGCTCAGAAAGTTTCAATCCAGCGCGTTCTAACCACGCTTTTTTTTCCCAGATCGCTTCGATCGCATACACATACCTATGTGGACGTTATCCTACGACCACTACCCCGATTTCATCCGCGAACCGGATCGCCACTGCTTCCCCAACACATCAGTGTACATTGCGATCCACAGGAGAGGGCCCAGAATGGAACCTTCGGACCATCTTCCGAATCCCAATGAAGGGACCTACCGTGAAGGTAGTCGACTACTACTCGCACTAGGTACTTTGGGGTACCTAGCTTGATCAGAAGAGGTATGAAAGGAGGTGTAAAAGACAATAAAGAGTATATAGCGTACTTTAAGGCATGAGGCAGTAAGCAGAAGGGGCTGCACATTACTCCCAAACTATGGTAGCATTTGCAGCTTTTCACTTCCCAACGCCGAAAACAAAAGAGAAAAAACTTGTACTAACAGAACTTTTTGCCTTTAATCCGACTCCTTTTTCTTTGGTGAGGTTTTAGGTCCAAAAGTACCGTGATCACTTGAACAGGTTCAGCAGTCTGACTAGTGGCTTGTCGCTTAGACCTGACTTTTCGAGGTATCGCGGAGCCCTTACAGAGAACATAAAGAGCAAATCTCCCCAAAGGCAAAGCCTGCAGGTGGGTCCTTCGTCCTTCCTCTCGCCCATAAAGTGGTAATTCAGGGCGCAGTGTCTGGTAATCAAGTCAACAAATGTCCTGGCATCAAGCCAACAAGTGTCCTGACATCAAGTCAACAAGTGTCCTGACAGTGGCCGCAACAATTCCTTAGCCGCGTTAAAAGACGATACAGGAAAAAACCGCTTAGAGTTGACCAATCCAGACGCGTACCTCAAGCGTTCGGTGTGTTTCATCCAAGTCTCATCGGCAATGGGCGCGTTTAGGCCGAAGTTAATTTAACTGAGCTAGGCAAGTTAACAACGGCATAAAACAGCACTTTTTTTAGCGCTGTTAGCTAACTTATTTCTGCTTTTTGGCTTAGCTAAAATTTAGCACAGCCAAAATGAATTGACGTTTGCTTGTAATTTTTTGTTGTAAGCAAATAATTTAGAAATATTTCAATACAGAATGAAGATTTTATTATTATTATTCATTTTTTAGCTTTTTATTATTTGTAAAATGGGAAATGTTATTATTTTTGCCTGTTATTAGCTGCAAAATGAGAATTGTCAAATGGCATGCTAGAAACGGTGCTAAGTTAACAGCGCTAATTTAACAGAGTTAAAATAAATCGGGCCTAAACGCGCCCAATGTCTTCCTGACCATAAACTGATGAGTGCCTCAATAGTCGGTTCCGAATCGATGAATACAACGTAATTGGTCTGTAAAAGTCGGAAGCAACTTTAGGGTCAAGGATTGTATAATTGGGTGCGCCCGGAAAGCTACTCGATGCAAACACGATAAATAAATAGCGGAGTAGCAGGCTTATGAAGTTTAACCAAAGTTGCTACAACAAAATGAGTACAAGATTAATATGAAAGCATTTATGGACAATATTGTAGTAGCATTTGAAAATAAAAACTGATAATGGGTAAAACTTACTATGATGACAAGTGAAATTAACTACATGCATATAGTCACTATAAACATTAGAATATACTCACTTACACAATAATGGGAAATCTATGTAAACAAATTAATGGGGTTAATAATTCAAAACAATCCGAATAAAGTTTTCTTCTTTTGAAGTTGTTTTTTGCTATTCATGAATAATCACTATTAGCTTTAATATTAATTTTAAGAGAAAATTAAAATATTGATAGTGAATATCTTGAGCTATATCCCGCTAAGTTTCAATATAAAAAAACCGTTAATGTTCGGAAAGTAAAAATTCCACTTGCTCATTTCGTTAAATTGCATATACACCGGAGCTACAATAAACCGATGTCTTCTCTGACAGTGTAGTGGCAGTACACATTTACTTTTTTTCTCAAAAAAATTCAATCAAGTAACATTTGATTTTTTGGCGCTGCGCAAACACACACATCCATCGAGACAAAACAACGGTTTTTGCTTTTTATTTGTGTTAATATAAATAAAATATTTCGAGTGTGCTTCGTTTCGTGCAAGAAGTTCGATTGTTTTTATTTAAAAATACACTAAAAAAAAGTAGAAATTAAAATATATTTAATCAAATAAAACCCTGTACGCAGAGTGCAATCTGCATTAAATATAAATATCAAGGGATTCATATTATTACATTTTGCATTACATTTCAAATTTTTAACACACGATAATTTTACATCTTAATCTTGTATTTAAAAACTAAATAGAATATTTATCGTGTGAATAATTATGAATGAAGGAAGCTCCGAATCCCTTGAGGACGGCGAAATAGTATCAGATTGTGAAAATCAACCGGCTTCGACGTCAGGCGACAATAATGAGCCCGCTGTGGCAGTTGATGTCTCTGACTGTGCTAAGACAATCTTCGAAAATACGGGTTTAAATGAAAAATTACATGAATCTAAAAATAATTATCAGCCTTTGCTTAAACAGAAAAAACAAAAGGTGAGTGTCACTAAATCCGAATATCACCGGTAGCCGTTGTGATAGGATTTAGAACAATTTAGGGCTGCATGGTCGGCAATGTTCCCAAGTTTTTTCTGCCCATGAGATTATAGTTAAGAATTTGAATCGTTTTACTAAACTATTTTCTAATTTTTTTTATTAGTTATAAACTAAATTCGAATGTTTAAGCAATTATAAGTAACTTTAGTAATTTTAAAAAGAATAGGAATGTGTTTCGCTGCTCCCCATTTACATTGGATACGGAGAGGAGGACTGCCCCTTTTTTGGAATACTTTTAACTAAAATATTAAATAATAGTCTTTTAATATATTGCTTGATGCGTACTGATTTAATGTAATACGTACATACATATATTCAGCACTGGATCGTTTTTTAATAAGTTTTAGTTTTATATGCCTCGAGCTGGGGTAGGCATAACAGATGAGATGGTTTGCTAGTCCTTAGGGGTAGGCATAACAGATGAGATAGGTTTGGTAGTCCTTAGGTTATATGTTGAATAGAATCGCCTTTTGCGCTTCCTATAGGGCACTTTCGAGAATTCACAATGGTAGCTACCGGTCGAACCAGAAGTTAAGCCGGCTGGCTCTACACGATGCTATGAACACCCTCCAACGCTTGATGGTAGGACGCATCCTGTAGCAGATGCTCCAACTACGAGTGTCCAATGTCAAGCGTCCAACGTTCGTATTTGGAAACGTTCGGGCTCTGATGGGTATCACTTGAACATTGGAAAACCAACATTCGAATCAAACGTTCACCGCATCGTGTAGAGCCGGCTGAAATTAACTTCTTGTTCGACCGGTAACTACCATGGTGAGTTTTCGAAAGTGCCCATGCATACAACAGAAGTTGCATACTGAGATGTTTTTGAAGGAAGCGAATAACGAGATTAAACTGCTCATAAAGGAATTAATCTAAAAAAAATAGATGCCCATTTTAATATGACCAGGATACGCTGAATGTTTTAATTACAATATGAATTATTCATTTGTTTGGCTTGTCCTTTGACATCGAATTTTAATATAGTTTTTCATATTACAATTTGTCCTAGTGACATAAAGCGGCGGCGAATATGCTTTTTGTCCTTGGCGAATACATTCGTTGGGTGTACAAATTGCCTTCAGTGCGCCTGGAGGCTCAATTACCGATTTGGCGCGCCGTTTTGTATGCCACAAGCTCGAATAGCTATGGTTTGGCCAATGCATACTAGGTTAAAAATTTCAAATTTAAAAATGTAAAGCTACTACACCTTTTCCAATTGTAATTCAGAAAGCGTCAATTGTAATTCAGATTAGTCAATTGTAATTCAGAAAGTATCAATTGTAATTCAGTTTTGTCAATTGTAATTCAGAAATTATCAATTGTAATTTAGAAAGTATCAAATGTAATTCAGATTACATAGTCAATTGTAATTCAGAAAATTTCAATATTCATCTCATTGATACAACACTGGTAAGATATTGGAAATGAACTGGAAGATTTGGTAATTGTTTCAGACAAAGCACCTTGCCATTCAAACCTGGAAACAGTTATTAATGGAACTATGGCGTCTTTGCTGCGGCTAGGGCCATATTCGACAATGCTTAATCCTGTCGAGACTTTTTGGTCAAAGATAATATTAGAATACCCAGCGTTACAGGTCCTGGTGTTATGGAACAAAGACTGATCTACTTGGAGGTGATAATAGCTCAGGCAGCTTCTGCGTTCCATACAAAATATTCCTGTTGCAGAAATTGCTGCAATTGGATGAATGTTGAATTTTTCTGAATTACAATTGATACTTTCCGAATTACAATTGATACTTTCTGAATTACAATTGACTAATCTGAATTACAATTAATGCTTTCCGAATTACAATTGACTAATCTGAATTACAATTGATACTTTCTGAATTATAATTGATACTTTCTGAATTACAATTGGAAAAGGTGTAGACGTTTTTAACTAAAATTAGCTAAGTATTTTATATCGATTTTTTGATTCGATAAGATTTTCCAAGCTAGCGGGCGTATTCTTCTTAAAAAGCGCTATAGTCCTTGTAGGTTTCGGAATTCGGACCTCTTTAAGTCTCTTCTTCCAGTAGTCAACGTTTCTCTCTAGTTTGATATACGAAATGATCGACCCATTGCAAGCACGCAACCTTACTACGAGCTACAATGTTTGTTTCTTGATATCACTGATACTGCTCATGTTTGTATGACTGTTTTCATTTACAGCTCCTAATTATGGCGCTACAGCCCTACTTAAGCTGTGGCCTCCTTAGTATCTTTTCATCTCTTGGTCTACCTTCAAGTTCATCATCTAGTATATCGCCATCGACTATCACTCCTGCAAAAACGATAGGGACAAGTAAATATTTACTTGTTTTTTTATAAATTGACAGTGAAAAGAAAGAACTTTTTTTTTAATGCCTTTTATTGACTTTTATTGATTTTACCAATGATTAGAAGCTATCTGTTAAGTTATCTGTTGTAACTAACGGTAAAGAAAATTATTGAAGAATTGTGTTGTAGAACCTGTGAATAATTATTGGGACGAAATTTTTTTTTAATGTAGAGATTTTGTGAAATAAAATAGCGACCCACCTTTTGACTTGGGTACTAATAGTGAGTTTTGTTCCCATTTTTCTGAATAACTTCCTTAAAGTTCCTTTTTTTCACTCTCAATTTATAAAAAGAACAGTAAATATTTACTTGTCCCTATCGTTTTTTACAGGAGTGTAGTTTATTATACGTCCTGTATATTTTAGCCTATTAATCTTGATCTAGGTGGGTAATTCAGGTTTGTATATAGTATTTCTTACATCTCATCATTGTAGTTGTCCATGTACCGCTTTCATTAATAGGACCTATCTTTGATATACTCGTATATCTTCGGACTTTTTTCTCAAATCGGCTAATTTTGTTCTTCGAATCTTGTAAGATCGTACATAATTTACTGTACTGCTTGTATAGAAACCATCACACAATATATACTTTGTCAATATATCCTAATAGTTGAGCTAATTTGATCATCATCACCATGAGCTCCACAGCCTATTGTTGGCCTTGGCTTCCTCCAGGGTTCGCCTCTATGATTCTCTATCTCTGGCCCGACTTTTCCAGTTTCTTATTCCCAACTGTCTCAAGTCTTCCTCGACGTCATCTATATACCTTTTCTTAGGCCGACCTGGGCCTGTACTCCCGAAGACGAGAAGATAAACGAAACGAAATAACGAGACGAGAATATATTTCCTACTCCTGGAGACGATTGTATTGTATTGGCTTGCGTTTGTAATTTTTGACCTATTATGCAAAATCAAATAAAACTATCAAAATAATTAACAATCCCAACTTGCATTTTAACCTCAAAACCGCCGACACACAACAAGCACTAACGTCTGAACGAAGACGACTACAAATATGTCATCGTTTGTTTAGACGAAAACGAGACGATATCGTGTTGCCCAGTTTAGCATTTTGACAAAACGGTTTCGTTTTCGTTTCATTCCGTCTTCGGGACTACAGGCCTAGGTACAGGCACGAAACTTAGAACATCTTCTTCTGTTCCTTTTACTGCTCTTTTTATATCGTTCCATTGGTCATTCAAGTTTTCATGTGTGTTTTGACCAATTTCATTTATTCTTACGTTGAGCAGGTTCTTATATTCAGCCCTAGTTTGCTCTTCCCGCAATCCTGCCACGTTATATTTTCTGTCTCTGTTTCCTCTTCTTGTTTTTATTTCGGATACCCTGGCCCTAATTTTCGTTCCCATTAAGAAGTGGTCAGAGTGTATATTTGCGCCGCGGTATGCTCTCACATCAAGCACATTGGACTCGTGGCGTGCGTCTACAAAGACATGATCAATTGCGTTGTTGGTTACTCCATTTGGCGACTTCCAGGTTGCTTTTTGAATATCCTTATGCTGGAATTTGGTGCTGGATATAACCATATTTTTCGCCATGGCGAAGTTTATCAGTCTTAATCCAGTATCATTGTGGTGTTCGTGCAAACACTCTTTCCCTTCACTATCTATCGACTAGAGCTTGCTGTTCGACGAAAAAAATAGATTGTTGACAGTACAAAGGGCTTTCCCTGAGCTCTAGTCTTCCACATAATAAAAAAAAACTAAACTTTCCGATTGTAGGCTGAAACGCTGCTTCCCGTCCTATTTTAGCATTGGCATTTCCAATGACTATCTTTATGTCATGACGAGGATAGTTTCTGTATACCCTCTCTCTAAAGAGTCGTAAAACATCTCCTTCTCTTCTTCCGGTCTCTCTTCTGTTGGAGCGTGTACATTTATAACTGAATAATTGAAAAATTTGGCCCTTAAACGAATCTTGCACATTCTTTCATCTATGGCTTCAAATCCTATGACGAGGTGCTTTATTTCCTTCCGAACAATGAATGCTGTACCTTTCTTTTTCTTTGCAGCTATAAAATATGTTATGTGCTCTTTTTTCGAATACTCCCTGTCCAGTCCATCTTATCTCCTGAATGGCCGCTACGCCCACTCGGTATTTCATCAATTTGTCGAGGAGAATTTTTAACTTATCGGGTTGGTATAGTGTTCTTACATTACATGAAAATAAGTTCAAATCGTTGGCCTTTGTTCTTTTGCCGGGCAGTGAAATCTGTCCCTTCCGAGGCTCTGCCGTAGGTTCCATATCAAAAGGTTAATTCCAGGAAGAGTTGCTAGCTCATCGCTGGTAGGCAAGAATTCACCCTTCATTCGAAAAAAATCCGGCATTGTTGATGGATTGACCCAATAAAAGGATACCATGTTCCACTATTAGTAAAACAACTTTTTTATGTAAGGATTTATTTATCATTATACATACATATTTACAATTGTAATAAAATATTTTTTTATTATTCTTTTTCAAGGATAAAAATAAAACAAAGAAGAGGCTATCTAAAAAGTATCACGATCGCAAGCAATTACTTGAAGATGATTGCAATCTTAAATCGTGCAAAAATATATGCTCCGAATCCCCTTATAAATTATACTACCTTGATTTAGTCTCTGAAGATGAAGAATATCGTCAATTTTCACACGATACCGATTTGCAAAATGAAGATATTAAATCTACTTTAACAAATCCTCTCAGGAAATTCGTAAAAAAGCCAGAGAACTCACAGACTGAATCGTTAAGCTCAGCCGAAAATAAAATACAAAACGACAATGTCCTTAAGATTAATGATGAACCAATTAAGGATAATTTATGTAATAATAATATTGCGAAGGAATCATATAAAACACCAGATATGCCAATTAAATTATTTATGGAAAGCATTTTGGATCCAGCTTGGGATGTTGAATGTCCACTTAATTTTAAACAATTCGCTATTAAAAATGGGATTTTAATTACAAATGACATTGATGATCCAGTTGCTGAAGAGGCATTGAAATTAGATAAATTCCCAGGACTGGTTCCTGCTTGGCAAAGAGAAAAATTAAAAGAATTAGGAATTTATCGTTTGGATCAATATAATCACTTGTCAATATCCTGCTTAAATGAACTTGGCTTAAATAACATGCAAAAGAAAGATAACGGTAATCGAGCTGAGAGTCTTGATACAGATTATTCTGCCTTGTCGAATATTGCAGTAAACAATAATTCTACCTCACTGAATGACACATCACTAACAAGGTATTGAAAATTTCTCCTAATTTCATTTTATCATTATCATTAATTTTTAATTAAGGAACCTAAATTCGAACGCAGAAACATCAAATAATCAAAGCGATTACGAAAATTTCTTTGAAAATATATCGTCAGCACCAGAAACATGGTTGACCGATGATTCTAAACTTGGTATTGACGATTCGAATACATCTGAGGATGAGAAAGACTATCAAAACTTAGTAGAAATAGAGCAGGAAGTTAATAAAATGTATTTGGATAAAAGTATCGGTAAGCCAACAATTATTCCGTTTAATTGTACATCTGAAATATTAAAAAGTAATTATTAAATATTTTTATTGCAATACTTTTTAACCATTTTGTTATTTTAGAAAAACATGAGATTTCATACGCGCCACTTTTTGAAAGTAATTTGTTAACATTTACAGAAAAATTGGAGAAAGACATTCGGGCATCAAATTTAACGACTCCAAATGGTATTAACATTTAGTGTACAAAACTGTGGTAATATATAATTTATATTTTACAGAATTTTATAAGGCATTACCCTTCAAACCATCTCTAGTAGATTATACTCCAGCAAAAGAAATAAACGCATCATTAAATTTACATCCGCCAATAAAGTATAAGGTAATTATCCAACTGTTTTTAAAAGTAAGATTCTGAAAATTATTCTATACAGTTAATCCCAATACATATTCCTGAATCCAAGAATAAGAGGATAAAATGTTTCAATTCCATACCTCATAACGTTGAAGATCCTCGATTAAAACGTATCAAACTACTGAAACAAGACGGTATTCAAGAATCAAAACAAGCATATAAGTCGAAATCTTATTCATTTCCCGCTTGTGTTGATCCACGTAAAAAATTAGATATTATCGATAAACCTAATATAAATCGGAAAGCGATAGTGCAAAATATTACTGCAGTATTAAATGGTTATTTATATCATTCTAAATGGTATCAAGATCAATCAACAAATGGTAAAATTCAAATTAATCAACTATTTTCACGATTATCATATGAATTGAGTATTTTCCATCAAAATTCTTCACTTTACAAAACTTTTGCAATTCATAGAATTGAGGGGGCTGAGAAAATAGAAAAAATCCTATCAAAATTAGGAATTTTTATTGATTTCAGTGGAAATATTGTTGAGAATTATTTCGACAAGGATGAAATCGATTTCTCTCCAAGTCCAAGCGAACATGCTCGTACATATTCAATTAATAATTTCGATCGTTGTTCAGATACATTTATTCCACCAACAAATTCACTCCCAAAGCCAGGATTATTAGGTATTGCTCCTGGGCTGCAATATCCACAGGAGCAGTGTAGTGGTCATGCAAATTTTTTAAATGGATTTAATTATGCCTTCGACCGAAATATTCAAAATTTTCAAAATTCTCAACATCTGCCACCAGCACAGCCACTGACTGCGCTTTACACTATTCCTGATGATAATTTCAATCACCACAATCAAATTCGAAATAAGTTTGGTTATTTTAATGACAGAAAAAATAAATATTTTAATAATAAATGTAAAAATATTAATAAAAGAAGAAGAATTTAAGAATGCTTTTTATTTTTATTTTTGTTTGCTGGATTTTGAATAGGGTAAATATTCGGAGAACTTCGATAAAATCCATTATTATTATTATTTCTGGTCTTAATATAAATTTCTAAATATTACCCCAAAGCAGACTTCCTACGCTGCTGTAAAGGAACCAAATCCCTCATAGTTGTGTCACCAGCACAGTCAACTAAAGATGAACTCATGAACTTTTTGCAAGAGAGGCTTCGATAGAAATATTTTGTATTGGTTGCGTATTTATTTTTCTATTGAGTGTTATCTGCTTCAATATACAGCTGCTATTGCAGTAAGTGAAACCCAAGTCACACCTGATTCTGTTTTAGATCGATATCAAGTGACTGAGCATGCCTTACGGCACAACTTCTCCAACCATAGCGGAGTGGCCATGTCATCATATTAGGAATGATGTGACCTTTCAGAAAGTGTACAATAGTACATCTTCCTATTTTAATTATATTTGGGTTAAAATAATCCTTCGTAGCCACCTCATATTCTTCCGTTTTCTAATATTAATAATGAAGCTTCCACTTCAGCCTTCGATGATATTTCCGAACGGATCTCCGGATTTTATACGCTTTATATTAGGTTCATCTGTATGTTGTATGTTTCATGTAAACAAATCTTGCAACTTGATTTTGACCCACTTCCATAAACCGATCAACTTCAAATTTTACACATATGTATACTTCGCGTGACAATGCAATCTGACCATTACGTAAAAAAATCAAGATGGCGGCCGAATTTTGCAATTGTGCTCCACGACCTCCGAGATGGGTATCAAATGAAACGGTATGACAAGTAGAATACAATTTATCTATGGACGGTGATTAGACTGTTTGTTCCTACGTACATGCCCACGTTCTTTTTGTTCCCTTTCCTGATTACATTACAAAATTGTGCTGCCGAGGTAATTTTGACAGGAACGTTTGGAAACGGAGAAATTGTTTTTAACAGTGATTAAAATTAGATGGGGTTATTAACTAACAAAAAACGTAAATACGTAAATAGTAATAAATAAACAATCGTGTTAAACTCAAATTGTTGACTGTTTTGATATTTATGAAACGGTATGAAAAAGAAACATACCACGTGACTTCCAATGACCAATAAAAATTTGTGTCTTGTTCCGTGACGAACGAAAATATTAAATTGACGTTCGTCATTTCCCCTCATCACTCCACTTCTCGGTTCATCTAAAAGCTCGTAAGGAACGTACGTAGGAGCGAACTGTCGAATCACCGTCATGTGGCGTCATTCCAAATTCAAAATGGCGGCCAACACAAAATGGCGGATTACCTTTTTCTTTACAACACGTACTGTGTTTCCATGAGTCAGGGTAGAGTTTTCGTTAAGTAAACAGAAAGCTTTTTTCCTCAAGATCACTCGATGCTGTTTCCATGACGGCTCTGGGTTAAAGTGACAGATAATTAATTTTACACTGCGTCGCCGTTGGTATATGTGCAGTAAAGGATACTGAAACACACACATATACAAAACCCGGCTTAATCGGACTGGCTTCGTTGAGTTTACTTGGATTTAACGACACTTGACTCAATCCCCGTTTCCATGGGCGCTTAATCTGAGCAAACTCAGGATAAACTCGGCGTGGAAACACAGTAACGTTCGGTATGGGTATCAAATGAAAGGGTGTGACAATAGAGTACTATTAGCTGGGTGGGGTTATTCCAAATATAAAATGGCGGCCAACACAATATAGCGGTTTACCTCTTTCTTTACAACGCCCTCGGTACGGGTATCAAATGAAAGTGTATGACTAGTATAGTACAGTAAGCTGTGTGACGTTATTTTAAATCAAAATGACGGAAGACATATAAAAGACTAAAAAGTAGAAAATACGCTTTTATTTTAAAATGAACTTAAATATAAAAAATAATTTTGAATGTAAAGTTTTTATTGCTCCAGCCAGTATATGGAAAAAAACCTACTTTGTAAAAAAGCGTTGGGGGCTAGCGAAAATTTCCGGTGTTTATAAAATAAGAATATAGATAAAGAGTCCCACGAAAATATAAAACAAACACGTGCCAGACTTTGTCTTCATTATCATCTTGAACTGATTCGGGCCGCAAGAATCGTGCCGAATTTAACGCCTCCAAAATTATATACTGTCTCGTCTCTAACAAAACCTGCACCTACTTTCATTCTATCTCAGTGGACTGTGTGAATTTAGCGGCTGATCCATCTCTTAACTTCTAGGGTCTGATTATGTTGGAGCTGCGATAAAAGAGTAGAGCGGCGATACTAGCGGAGCAGAGATAATACAAAAAAGGTTTTCAATAGAGCTGTTTATATTGGAGCAACGCGGTAACTAAGGGGCTTTTACACGATACAATGGTTGGACCAACATGCGTTGTCACTTTATCGGTCCAACAGCTATAGCACTGTACACACACGTACCAATTTCGTCTGCGACTGAAATTATTTTCAGTTGTATTTTGTACGACATTTCAACTAATAATAATTTGTGGAGGAGTACTAACATGAAATTGATGCAACTGTTATGAAATTTTACCCACACGGGGGCCTCTTTAGTCTAGGGAGTAAGGCGCCTTGACTACCATACCAGAGGTCCCGGGTTCGAATCCCGGCAGCACCACGGTCCTTCGCCTTTCCCACCTACATAGGTGGTTACTCTCGTTGGCGAGTGACGTGACTGCGAGCGTTCGGTGGAATGAAACTGTCGATACCTACAAACGTATCGAGGGAAATATCACTTCACACACCACCTTTTGACAATTAGAATACGACGTTTGTAGATCTAGTCGACAGGAGTCTCTTAGATTGACACTGAGAATACCAATTTAAGGTTGAAGTGACATCTGCCACGTCACTCGACAACGAGAATAAGGCTGATAACTTTCCTTCTTTCTCCTTCCCTCTTTACATTCCTGATTCCTCCTGTCATAGCCTTCCGCTGGCCCTTCCCCGCTCCACCAGCGCCTGTCATCGGTTGGTTGATGGAATTCAACTCGTTTCAGGAGGAATAACCCTCCAGCGAGTGGTTTCTCGATGCCCCGAAGCCAGAGTTGCGATAGTAATGGTTGGGAGTAGGTGGAATAAAAAATATATCGCGGCTTGGTTGTGGCAGTTCCTTTCTTCACTTCTCTCTCTATTACTTCACTATCTTCCGAATAGAGCTTGCTGTTCGACATTGCATTCTATACGAAAAAAAATATAGATTGTCGACAGTACAAAGGGCTCTTTCCCTGAGCTCGAGTCTTTCACATTAAAAAAACGTACGTTTGTTTGTACGTACGACTCCGGTTTTAGTTAGCAACCGAGCGATATCGGCACAACCGTTGTTTCAGTGTAAATAGACGAGACAATCGTCGCACGCGACCATCATATTACGTCGATATCGCACCAACCGTTGTATCATGTAGAACCCCCTTACACGCTTTGGTTGCGACCAACGACAAGAGCTGCGATCAAGCTTGAGTATCAGTCATATTGTCAACGTTCTGTTTGTGCTTCTGTCAGAAACTGGTAAGACTGCTTTATTCGCGATACTCACAGCTTTTGTCGCAGCCTTTGTCACAGCTCTCTTACCATATATCGCAGCTTCAACATAATACGACCCCTAGGCATAACTTCAACTGAGGATCTGCGATGGCCTGACCAAATATTCTAAATCGGCAAATAAGCATCCCAATGCCTGGGATTCCTTGAGTCCCTCCCAAGAGCTAAAAATTAGAGGAAAACTTTGTTTGTGGAGAAGGAAGTCGATTTTCAGGAACTGAAATTTCGTTTTGCTAAGTCCCATGATACTATAACAGTTCGAATTGATCAATGCATTGATTCGTGTATCATAGGGCTAGGATAAGAAATGAAAAAGAGTCAAAAAAAAATTTAACATGCCGTTGGGTGGAAATTTATTCCTTGTCGCCGCTCAGTTAACAAAGAAGGGATAATAAACGTTGCAAACACCGATATCATCCAGCTTTTGGCAAGTGCGACACTACTTAAATCCAAATGCGAAAAAAGATGTTTGGTCTCGGTTATCTAAGGGAAACGGATCATATTGTAGGCAAAACTGACTGAAATTCGTTACTCAGCTCTCACTTATCAGAAACGAATTAATGTTTATAAGATTCGTTGTGTATGATTTTTCTAAACAGCAAATAATAATGTTATTTTATTTTTTTATATTATTCAACTTAACACTTTTCTTTACTATATTACATATGGTATAAATATAACAAAATTTTGATGCAAATATACATAAACTCTTAATAAAAGAAACAAAATTTATAGAAAAACAATCACAGCAGCCATAATTTTAATGGAATCTTTGAGAACACATTATTCCATAAAGCTTTAAAAATATCCGCTAAACCGCTTTCCAGATCGCCTCTTAATTCCGATATAACTTCATTTGCATTTTGATTAAGAAACATATTAAGAGACGATCCAAGAATTTCATTTCCATTAAATAAATTTGTTAAGTGAATTCGCATTCCGCCGACCAAGAATGTCACTTTCATTTCTTCAATGTGAATAACTTCCTGAAATTGCATTGAGTGAGTTTATTGAAAAGTTAAAGTAAGAAGAGTATTGTTGACTATTTTACCTCCGGTAAATTTTGCGTTGTAATTTTTGTTGCAACTGATGTTTTGACATCCTTTAAAGCCATTGTCACATCACCACTTCCGACTAAAGGAAGCAATAGAATATTTCCTTTTAGGTTATATTGGGCGGTAATTCGTAAAAGTGGAATTTCCAAGTCAAAATTCAAATATTTTTTATCAAGATCAAGCCTAGAAAAAAACACCATTATTTCGTTATTTAATTTATTTTTTTAGTTTAATATTACCCTGCTCTTTTAACTGTAGCATTTGATGGACCTCTGACGATGAGATTCTCGAAACCTCCGGCTAGAACTAAGCTTCCACTGCCTCGTGACACTGATACTGAATCTATGTAAAGTGGTTCGAAATTTTTAATCCCAAGATCTGGGATTCCCTTAGCTAACGCTGGAAATGATCCTTCGAAAAGTTTCTTAAAACAATTGTCTTCGTTTGGATTTTCTCTTTTACATGTTATAAGCCAATCCGCTAAGAAAAGAAAAAAAGAGTTAAGATATGGATCCTATGAAAATTGTTTGTTTTCTAGAAAAATAAAATTCTTGGTAGGTTAAGTTTTATATAAGTTTTTTAAAGTTTTATCTACATGTTCCCTTCCTTAATTAAATTTTAACAGAATTAAGTTTATAATAAATAATCAAATTAAATAAGTTTCTTTCATTTGTCGTAATAATTTACAAAGTAAAACCCCATATGTATTACATTTTTAATAGTATTTCAGGTAGAAACTTTTGAATTTTTTTCCCCGGTGTGGATGTGAACATATATTATAACATAATCAGAAAAGTAAATTTCATAGTAATATGATTAAGCAACGTTTATACAAAGTATTGACACTTTATGGATTATTTAAAACCCACACCCAGGTAATTGAAGAAAACGCTTAAGATTGAAGAAAACGCGTAATATCAACTTAACTTTGCTTGATGTGCTTTATGTGTGTAAAATGTTTGGATAAAATGGTCTTGACCTAACTAAAGATTTATTCCGAAAGTTTTTGCTCTTCTGATTCGTTTGAATAACACGGCATGGGTGTATTCGAACTAGTATAGTTTCTAGTTCACAGCATAATGAATCAGGCAGATTCATGCTTCAATTTGCTCACTTTAATCCTTAACAATCCAAACGCTTTTATGCTTATATGTCAGCAGTTCTCAAACGAAAAATTAGGATATAATAACTATTTAAAAGTTATACAGTTTTGATAAACAGTCACAGTTCTGTTTAGAAACGATTTGCTAGTATCATAAAAACATAAAAGAGGCAAATGTGCTATCTAAAAAATAATTAAAAGCATTTTTCAGGCGGAACAATTAGAATATTTCCCAAAATCGCTGTCAAAGCCGAAAGCGCCAGGTGTAAGATTTTGTTGTCCCGAAGTCCGAATATCCTTCCTTCCTATGGTGCTACAGCCCATATCGAGCTTTGGCCTCCTCTAAAGACTTCCTACAATTTGTACGATTTCTAGGATCTTGTTTCCTGTTACGATTTTCTAGGATCAATACCTGTGCCTGCTGCTAGTGTGTCCTTCCATTTCTTTCTCGGTCTTCCTACTGGTCTATCACCTGGTATATCCCCAAATAATAGTCTTTTGGTAACCTTGTCTCGTCCGTTCTTGCAATATGCCCTGCATACCTATTCATGTTGATGTAGATGGTTAATCAGGATATTTGATACAATTCATCATTGTGTCTACTTCTCCATTTACCGTTTTCGTAAGCAGGACCTAATATGTATCTTAGGGCTTCTCTCATATCTATTGATTTTGTTTTTCGATACTTGCGGCATCTTCCATATTTTACGTAAAAGAACCCCGCGGGGTTATCCTGGAATGCGATTCGAAAGTCATAAAACTCGGAAATAATAAAATGGTATCCGCCAATGCGAATTCGAATTAAATTTGTCCGTCTGTCATCGAATTTCAATCCGTGAGTAAAGCCATTGACGGAGGCACTGAATTTATTTGTTTGTTTTAAAATTTTCTAAAAACTCTTTAAAGCTTATTTTTTTCTAATTGCAATATTTTCTATTAAATTCTCCTCTTCGCTCTCATCGGTCGAGAACACATTAACATTCATAAGTGCGTCCATTTTTAATATAATTAAATATTTAAAAAAATGTCAACAACAAATATTTTGACACTAACCAAGGGATAAACCCTCAAAATTGGCCAGTTAACTTTAACCCCACGATAAGTCTTCACCCAAGGATAACAAAAGTGAAGAAAAACAATTTCTCTAGATATACTATGGATAAAGTTAGCAGAGGTATAACCCATTGTGAAGAAATCGGGCATAAGTATTCTTGAAACAATTGTTCGCATTAAAATGTTTAAATTAAGTCGATAAATGAAGTTGGTTGGATGAAAATAATTTCTTTTCGAATATTTATCAGGCAATAATTTCAATTCGATGCGATCGCACTCAACGATACAAAAACTAAATCGCATCGCAACTGGCTTCCGTTTTCTTCTAACTTTCGGATCGCATTCCAGGATAATCCCCCCGGAATATGTTTACGTATATACATTCTCTGTAGTTGTACGTACTTTTCTGCATTCTGTCTTCCTTTTAAAATTCTGATTTCCACAGGTCCTTTATAGGTGATTGCTCCCCATATCATAATTGAGCCTTCTCTGCTATGGTGGCGTGATAAATGCCTATCCTCCTTCCGAATGTCGGGAAAATAGTATGAGAATCCATCAGGGCCTTCTAAATAAAATCTATTCTCATCAGAAAACATAATAACATTTTTCCATTGGTCATTTCTGCACATGTGCTGCTAAGGATACTGCAGACGAGCTTCTTGATGTCTTTGCTTTAACGCTGGTTTTTTGGTTAAACGGCGTCGTTTTATCATTGGGCTCCGCTTTATGACCCTTCGTACAGTCCAAACACTCGCCGAAGTCCACGCTTGAATACCGATTTGACGTGCGGATAGAGTAGAATTCGATGCAATTATAAGTATCTGACGCCGATGTCTCTCATTGGTCGCTGTTTTGGGTCCTCCATTTGTAATTTTTCAGGATTCCGTAGAAAACTGCATACTACGTTGGCACTACGACCAATTTTTTCTGCTATATTCCTTCCTGAATATCCTTCTTTTAAGACAATTATTTTGCCAATTTCTTCATTTGACAACTGGTTTTTTTGCCCATTCTTAAATATTTAAATTAAAAATTGACCGAAGAAATGTTTGCTAATAAATTACCTGAGACACACTCTTACACAGTCCAAAAATATTTAGTGTACATACCTAATCAGTTGCTCTTCTTAAAAATTTACAATTTTAGTCAATTGCACCTAGGCAAAAATCGAATAAACAATAGCTTAAGAAATTATTGTTAATTAAAGGGATTCAAGCAAGCCCTGAAAGCACCAAAAAGTTATTTCGATATACCATCCCGTTTTAGAGATACAAGACATTTTTAATGTGTACCTTACCAGTTGCTCGCCAGTGTATGACAGATTTCTTCCACTCGTCTGAAAGGCCTTCCCAAATCTTCCATATAAGCTCATGCAGTTGTTCCAACAGTTCTTGCCCTCAGTCCTTAGTAGGATAGTAGTAGAGTAGCTTCGACTTAATACCATCTATGCCTGGCGATTTATTACATTTTTGTTTCATCACGGCCGGGCACTTCAGGCCGTGATGGTAATTATAATGGCCCTTATTCTGGGGTGGAAGCACGTAAGTTGTTTCAATCGACCTCTTCATACAAAAATTCTGAATTTTTGTATGGAGAGGTCGATTGAAACAACTTACGTGCTACCACCCCTGGTTGTCACTTCACCATAGTGAGAAATGTCACATTTAAATATCAAATGAGAAAAATCTCACTTACAAACATCAAGTGAGAACAAGTTTCACTGAATTCGCCGTTTCTCGATATCAGTGACAACTGTAATTCGCCTTATCTCACTGAAATGTTAATTTTCTAGAGAACCATAACAGCATTTTTGTTTCACTTCGCCATTTGTCATCATAAGTGACAACCAGAATAAGGGCCAATGTCACTTCGTCTTCCGGTATTACTACGCCCAATGGGTTATTATTTCACTGCACTCTGGGCTTAGTATATCCTTGAAGTATTCTTTCCATCTTGATTTAATTTTTTCAGGATCTGATAGAAATATATCTAGCGTCTTTACATATGTCAGTCTTTGGGTGAAATTTTCTACTACATTCTCTTATTTATGAATATGCACTTCTTGTTCTTCCTTTTCGAAAATCGTCTTGAACTTGGATAACTTTCCTCTTCATGTAGCAACTTTTCTTCTTTCTACAAATTTTATCAGCGACTTTCCTTTTCAGCCTAAAAACCTCATACTTTGTTCTAGCTTGTCTGACAAGGTAGTCTAGATGGCACTGGTTTTTCTCTTCTATATTTTTAACAGCTTTTATCGAACTACTCGTTTCTAGAATGTTTGGGTTCCGAACCCACGATTTCTTCTGCTACATTCTTAATATCGTTCCTGAGCTTCTCCCATTTTTCATTAATGCCCATTGCAGTTGGGTTGGTCCTTCTCTTTCTAGGGATACATATGAAAAGTTTGACATCAATAGCATCCGGAACTAAAATGATCGCGAAAACAACAACTCATGTTTAATATTACAGTGATAAACTCTTATGAGTCGGAAGACCTAGAACAACGTGGAGGAGAACCCTATTAGCAGAGACCGCAACAACCGAGAGATCCTGGTCAGAGCTGAGAGCTGTCGCGCGAAACAGAGTCCGCTGGAGGGCAACTGTTTCCGCCCTATGTCCCATGAGGGATTAAGATAGAAACAGAATGGCACGGTGACCGTGGCGGAGTCCGCCGCTCAGAGAGTTTCCCATACATTTAATTTGTCCGCGCCGCCTGGGGAGAAATTAAATGTATGGGAAACTCTCTGAGCGGCGGACTTCGCCACGGTCGCCGTGCCATTCTGTTTCTACCTTAAAAGGAGCAATTAGTAAAACTCTTATGATTCTACAACACATATGGATGTAGTACATATAACATCGGATCATCGGGCTCAAACTTATGCAAACTTCTTAAACAACACATTCGCACATCATTAGAAAACTTTATTATAATTGTCTCTCCTATGACATCAGACATACAGATCATCGCACGCAGCTTTTTTTTAAATTAAAACGCGGAATTTTTTAAAAGAAAATATTCAAAAATGCGTTTATTGCATAAAAAAATGAATCAATTATCTCTATTTAACCCAATCACGTTAAAATTGTTAACATACCAAATGAATATTCATGTGGCTAGAGTACGCTCTACTTCTTTATGGAAACTACAATATAATTCAAATTCAAAAAGAGTGGAAACGGTCTATTGGACATATGTATTAAAGTATAGGCTATAAAATTTGGCGTGGATTTGGTGGGACGAAAACTGGCAGTTATTAACAGATTCTATTTTAAATTAGTAAATTGTAATTTTAGGAATGGAATGCAATCAATGGAGTAAAAATATTAAATAATTTTTTATAATATAGACAAATATATTTATTTTTATATAAAACCGCGAAACGTTTATCCAACTTGCAACAAATTACTTGTTATTGTTAACTTAAACCTTAAATATTCCCACAATTTTATTAGATAATCTCATAAACGTGTCCATGTCACACTACGTTTCTTTTATCTTTTTAGTGAATTAAAAACTTAACTACAGTCTATAAAAGCAGCAATTATTTTTAAATAAAATCGAAATTGTCTTACGTCTCTCCTGTAATTGTGGGGCTTTGTTAATAATTTCCCGTGATGCCATTGTTAATGTGAAAGTCACAGCAACACTAAGAGCGAAAGTGCACAGTAATCTTTGATATGAGAACATGTTTTAAATCTATTTATGTAATATTAACTGAAATTAAATTAGAAAAAAAAGTTTTATTTGCACTTAAGTCGAATTTTATAATCGCGTCACTTCAATACTTCATTTTTTTACAATTCCAAAAATGCACTATATTTCAAATTTCTGTTTTTTTACGTTAATTTTATAAAATTCGTTTTTCACTAGATTCAAACTTTAAAATTTCTTAATTTTATTTTAAAAAAAACAGTTGAGACCGAAATAAGAGCGTGAATCCGATATTTTGACTGAAGTCTTCGACGGGCTGTAGGAAAGTGCTACCTGAGCAGATTTGGCCATTTCTTGGTGGTTACTCGAATCCCATCCAACTCTTTTTTGGACCATCGGTGACTGTGATATTGCTCGATTCAGCTGTTGCTGGCATAGTATCAATACCGGTTTGTCTGAGTCAATTTGTTGAGCAACACTCGATTGGGCCATTCACATTGCTTAGTTTCTAGCGTTATTTTAGTATTGTGAACTAATTTTTAGTACTATCGATTGCAGCAGAAGTTTAGATTGAATAAATTACAACCAGTTTTTTTCGCTGTTGCGGTTTCACCATTTCTTAATATTTTTAGACAGGTGCTAGTTCATATGGAATTGCCCATGTTTTACCATAAATTGCAAGAATGTTTGTAATTTTAGATTAAATAAATTTACTACTTGCATGCAAGTTGTTGTAGAGACTAGTTTTTACTGCATAGTTTTACACGCTTATCGATCGGTGCATTTCAATATCCGTAGGAAGCTGGAACTGGAAATATTTTATAATTTAGAAACTGTTAACGTTATTCAGGGTACTTAATTAAGTGGTTTGTAATTTAAGTTTGAGATTTTTCGAGACTGATCACTTTTTATATAATTTGCACAACTTTCCGAGTTTTAGTATGAAAAATAAAACCTTTAATCTCAAAACAAAAGCGTCATTTTACATTCATTTTCCATTAAAATTTTAATAGACGATTCGTTGGAATCGAACGAAAATTTCGTTATTGATTTTTGTCTTTCAGTTGTTGTGTGGTTAGTGTACACATTTGTTTCGCGGAATTTCTAACAAAAAATTGGAATATAATGGATTGTTTGTTAATCGATTTTATTGGAGATAAAATCTTCTCTTTCTTGGTCATCCTATGTTTGTCTTTTTTCTATTAGCCTACAACTGAAAATTCGGGCTAGCTTTGTATCTTCAGAGCTTCGTAAAACATGTCCGAAAATTTGAATAAGAATCTACAAAACGATCACACGCATAGTAGATACGTATGGATGTGAATCATCTCCAAAAAATCTTCTTCTTTGCAATACAGAAGAATTTCCTAGGTAAAAACTCAAGCATTAAAATTTCTGCGAATTTTGCCTCAAGCTCAGTATGACTCCCATTCAAACGTAGAATATAATCGAGTTAGAGTAACCAAGTACGTAATTATCCATCCAATGGCCTTGTCCAGGGCATTTCTTCAAGTTTGACGCCCATTGCAGCATGCCTCTAGTTCTGAATGTTGAGCATTACCTCTGCGTCAGCCGTTACAGGGGCCGTATTTGGTTTCTCGAGTCGATATCGACTTCTGTCGATAAATGAAAATTGGTATTTGGCAACACGATATCGACAACGTTGTCGTCTCTTTACGTGTCGATAAAGACGTTTGACGTTTATTAAAAAGCTAAATTTATGCATATAATAAACTTTTAACAATTTCTATTTTAATTAAATTACGTGGTTTGCTGCACTTGGAGTAATATCACACGATTTGATTTTCTATGGCAGCGCTTATCTGTCGATTTGGTCGTAATGACAAATATGAAACTTAGAGAAAATCGAGAAGCTTTTTTTGTCGAGTCGATCCATCGACTCGAGAAACCAAATACGGCCCCAGACTCGATCCATCTTCTCCTGGATCTGCTTACTGGTCTATTTCCCTAAATTTGTGCTACCCTAAATTTGTGAGCCCTTTTGGAGTGTTTTGCTATTGACGCACATCTCAGGACTAACGTTTTCCTTATGACCCATTCCAGGGCGAGGTTGAAAAGCATTGGCGCCAGTGTTGCCACTTTGGATACGTTCGTATCATTTTGGATACTATTTAGTCGAAAAAACTCATATGGATACGATGATACGTTTGTTGGATTCGCGCTTATCGTAATTTTATTTTCATTTTTCGAAATCTACTATTACTTAACGTTTCTTGTCTAATCACTACAATTAATTGCTAATATCTGATACATTTTCTCTCAAAGTTGTGACCTACTTTTCATTATGTTGGCTTGTGTGGGGTTTTAATAGTGAAAAACGGTTACGTTACTTGTTGTTTGCGTATTGTGGTGCTGTGAAATTAGTGCGATTGAAAGGTAACTTTTTTAATAATTACGAGTTACGGCATCTTTAAGTAATTTCCTGTTTTCATAGAAGAAATGCAACGGAAGATACTCGCTCGATTTGAACCAATATACAATTGGGCTGGCATACACGGATCATAACGTCAACAATAACAACCGGCTTTCGGGACAGAGGGGCCAAAAGGAAGAGTTGTTGCAACTTTTTGAACAGAAATTTTTGGCGGAAAACTAACACATGCACAAAATGTATTTTCTTATCATCTTTTTTTTAGGGTCTGATGTTGACATATATTTTTAAGGATAATAAAGTTACTCTCGGTGAAGGGAATACCCATGTACGCCGAAAGCATCATAAAAAACCGGTTTTTTAGCGTTGACGTTATGATCCGTGTACGCCAGCCCATTTAGTATCATATGGAAACGTACAGAAAGGTTATGGATACGATTGGATGCTTTTTCTGTGTTGTAATGGATACGACCAAGCGCTCATAGAGTGGCAACACTGATTGGCGCCAGTCGATCCCCTTTTCTAAAGCCTTATCGTACTTCGAACTATTTTGTAACTGTATCTTGGATCTTTACTTTCGCCAGTGAGATATACGTTTCGCATTTGACCAATGGTATCAGCTTTGATGGGACTCCTAATTCCGATAAGATCTTGTACGCCTCCCTCTGTTTATAGAGTCATATGCCTGTTGAAAATCGGCAAATATCTGGTATATATCTACATTCCTTTCCCAGGTTTTCTCCAGAATTTGCTTTAAGCCGGGTTTCCACTAAGCTGACTAGAAGCGCTGGTTGTAGCGCTGGTAAATTGCTGGGAGCAGCGGATGATATAATCTGCGCTGGTAGCCAGCTAAGTGCAAAACCGGCTTGCAGCTGGTCCGATTCTAAAACCTGTCCTAAAACCAGCTTAATATTCTCCTATAAGCCTTTCGGTTATAGGTTCTAATTTTAATTTCACAAGATAACTGGTTCATTTATAACTGGTGCTGAGGAGTGAGATGCTTCTGTAGTTTTTATAGGTTAATTTATCTACTTTCTTGTATATTGGACATAAAATCGCTTTCTTCCAGTTATCTGGTATAACTTTTTCTTCCAGGATGTTGCATATGAGTTCGAGTAAGGCTTTTAAGAGCTACTGTTTTCCTTCTCCTGCAACTCAGCTGTGATTCCATCGATGCGATTTGTTGCTTTTTGCCTTTTTACAACTTCACACACCTCAACCAGTGTCGGTGATTTTATTGAAACATTATCTTCAGGAATTACAAATGTCTCCGTCAGTGAATGTTTGTTTACTAAAGGGGTCGGATTTAAAAAAATCAATGAGTCTGCAGTTCTTCTTTTTAGCTTTAAGACTACTTCTATCCTTGCTCTTGTGGGCTTTGCCGTGTAGTCCTAATTTTGGAAGATTGCAGCTTAACCTTTCATTGTTAATCAGGCCTAAAGAAATCTGGATCACGGATTGGAAAGACACGGCAAGTCCAGTGGAGAAGGTTCAAGGCCTTTCTCGGGGCTCGGGGTTTTCCCACAAGACCAAGCTAATAAATGACTCGGCCTTATAGAACTTGAAAATTGAAAATCCACCTAGGCTACTCAGGCCCATGAGTCCATCATTTGGAAATCGCCCGCCGGTGCCGGGAAAATGTTTCAGCTTCCACGATAGATAGAACTAGAAGAAATATTGACTTGGCCACTTCTAAATCGACAAGCGGCCGTAAAAATGAGGGAAAAAGGATAACATCAAAAGAACTGATCAACCAATTGTGCGTGGAGTCGACGACAAATCAGGGAAGAAGAAGAACAAAATGTCCAAGATGACTACGCCGAATATTATACAGTAATTAGCTGAAAATGTAGGCGACTAACAAAGAGCCCAAATTAACCGAGAGGATGAAATTAAGAAGGTTTTTATGGGCTTAGAGTTCATCAAAATTATCCAGTTTAAAAGGTATATTTTGTAAAATTTATCGATTTTAATAAAATTATACCAAATTTTTTAATTTTGTAGGCCGTATTCAGCGATGATTGCCGGCTAGAAAGTGATGTATGAAGCAATTAGATTCTGTGACATTCAGAGGATTGTATTACGTGCCAATTTTTGCACGCAAGGCTCAGCCGCGCTCAGCGTAGGGTGTGGTCCAAAAAATAAATTACCGGGTAAAATTAAATATTTAAGAATGGGCGTCACGTAGTTTTAAGGTCTACGAACCTATCTTAAAACACGTGCGGCTTGAACCCACAATATTTTCACTCAACAAAAAAAAATATTCAAAATATCAACTAAAGAGACAAGGAAGGGAAATGATTTATTTGCAACTATTTATTAAAAAAACCAATATACTCAAAACTTAAATGAATATTCAAATAAAACCATAAAATAAATGCCAATACTGATAATAAAATATTCAAAATAAACCTAGGGTACTTAACTTTACACGCACTTGCAGGGACTCCACCAACGATCCTCCTTCTCGGATACGTTCCTTGTTTCAGTTATGTTTTTTTTGGCACTTTTCACTATTTTAACTTTATATTGCTATGCTTTGTCAACCAGAACTAAGAGGCAGACCGCTTCAGGGGCCCTGTTTATAAGGAGAAATGCCCACTATTTTAGGGATTTCCAGTGCGCCCTCCAATCGGGTGAAACCGATTGGAATCGGGAATATAATATTATTAATAAAATTTTATTTTCGATTTCTGGCTGCGCACTGAGTCCTGGGCATTCCCTTTTCATCCCCGGAAAAATTCTAGAGGCCGAGCTAGCCTAGATTTCATGTAACAAAGTGGTTTTCTAGTATTCCTGTGGTGGATAATTATTTCATAATTTTACGCGTTGTAGCTCGCCCTGCCTGTTAGTCAACCATCTTAGCGCCACCATTTCGCCCAGAATATAGATTTCTGAGAGGAATCCTTAGCGAACAGTAGAGAGGTTAGGATCGTTGGAGAAGACCTACGTCGCGCTTACAACCGCTTTCTCTAGAAAATTTGTACACAATTCAGGTTAGTCTTAAACTATCTAAATGTTGTTATTAAAGTTCTCCACTGGGGACGCTTTTAGGAATCCTACAGCCACTGCGAGAGGTTTTGCTGGTGGATCGCGGATTGTTGCCTCGGAATCATCCTCGCTGCATTCCTGCTGACGGATCTGCTGACACCTAAGGTTCCCCGGGGTGATGGCTTCTCGAGCCCCTGGCTTGGTCGCCACCTGAAAAGAAATCGGAGCCTCACGGTTTCAAGACTCAAAGGGGACAGAGATAAGGTATGTCACAAATAATTTTCTTGATATTGCTTTCTAACGTATTTTTATTTTAGGTCATCTACAAGGTTACGGGCTAACATATCATAACAATTGGTACGATTTTTTTTACAAAGATCTATGAAACATCCTTCAATCTAATGATATGGGCGAACGCCTGAGCCCTATTCATTTCAAAATGTTGCTCTGCGTTCTGGGCAGTACAAGAGCATATTGTAAGCAATCCCTTGACCATATATGAGTTCTTCTATATAGACAAGGTCAAATTATCTAGGGCAACTTGCAGCAAATCAAAATCAGTAACTTAGATTAGATACTATATTTTGTGGTTAATTTTAATCGACCTTCATTTCAGTAGATATTTTGTAGTCTCCATTGCTTCGCTTGCAAGGTATTAAACCCTTGCTGCGACTGCGGAATAATCTTATTTACATTTAGCAAATATTGAATAAGCAACTCCAAGCCATTGCAGCGACCTGCCACTTGTTGAATAGTAACATTCTTTAAAAAACGGATTTAAAATAAGGAAAACCTGCTTATCATGATCACCACTCTCAATAAACCATTTACGCAATAACAACATCACCTATACTGGGTAGAAAATATGTAGGCAACAATTTTTAAATTAAGCTAGTGAACGTCAATAAGTCCATATCACATTCAAAATAGTTGAAAGCATTTGATTTATCTATGCCCAAGTATCTCGTGTTATCGCTCAATTCTTCGCTTACTAAATCACAACACAATGTCTAAATCTCCACTTTCTTTCCATTTAAGATCAAACAAAATTTCACAAATCAATCAACCATACTAGTTTTTCCGCCTAAAGGAAAATATTTCGTAAAATTTTCCACCATGCTTCCTTCCTCTCCGCCTTCGGACTGAAACCGCGCGTTCCTGCATGTAATCTATACTCTAAATTAGCGTGTAATTTCGCGACGCAACAAATCTGGCCGAGAGGGAGAGAGGCACCGAAAAAACCCCATTCCGCAGTATTTATTTTCTTATTAACAGGTGAGTTGGTGCAATAACTCTACCAATTCCCTAATCACCAAAGAAAAGTGAAAAGGCGCCCAGGTTAACACTTTCACTTACCGCGGGGAGCGATTAAGTAAAAACTTTATCTGACGATTATCAAGTGTAGCGTAAGACCTGCCACCGGACCAGTATCCAGCCCCGGAGTAGCATTGCTGCATTCCGTTCGTTCAGGAATCGCATCATGCCTCGTGCCTATATCGAATAAATCGCTCTAGAAAATAACGATATCCCCACATCATGGTCAGGTACAGGGTGCAGTGTACGAAAGGTGACCAATCTGCTGCAGCAGGTGTGGTGACAGGTGATATGCAACTTCTGGTCTTTGCATATAGATTGTTGGTTGCACTTCACATTGACTTGGAGGTTTTTAATTGATTATTGTGAATGTTGATCGACTTGATTTGGGAAGCACTGGACTGGCTTCGATTAAGTAATCTGCGTCGGCGCACATATCGCGCTGCGCTTTTGACGATGATGGAATTTCGCGGTTTTTTTTATTCTTTAACGTCGCAGCACTTTTTTTTATTTTTATTTTTATTTTATTTTTTTGGAGTGGCACAGTGAAGGTATGAATACAAATGGTAAGCAACTAGCAATGGTAATTTTTGTTATGGGATTTTTGTTTGTAGAATTATGTAATTGAAGATTTTTGTGGATTACGATGTACAGTTGTGGTACTTGAGGTATATTGTGTGGAAAGAAAGTAAAAATTTTGTTATCAGCATCAAAAATGTTTGTTTGGATTTTGGGATTAATGTTGCGTGATTGATTGAACGAGGCGATATTAAAACCATTAGCGCAAAGTGAAATTTTTATATTGTTGCTTGAAATATTTAACGTATTGTTTAGGCTTTATGCTTTGGATCTTTATTTTCTATCGTCAGCCTTATAATAAAAGAGAAAAGAGAACTTGTTAGTTTATTATGAAATTTGTCTTCTTTGTTTCTTTGTTTCGTTTGTTACAAACTTACTATAATACCACTTTTATCCTATACATACCATAAGCAATACCTTTTGCCAATATTAAAGCAGTATCAGGATTTAAAGCAAAATTGACCGAAACGAGCCAGTTCAATCTAGTTCTTTAAAACCTAAGTCTACATCTTTATTGAATTTCTCATAATTTATTCAAGTTTATTTAAACTAGCGAAAATTTCTTTTCTCTTTAAAAGTTTGTGGCTTTATTTTTTTTGTTGATTTCAACAATTTTATATTGAAAATATATTTTGCAATATTTTTGCATTAACAAGTTTGAGTCAGCCCAATAATTTGGAAATTTCGGCTTTGTTTGAACTAAAAATTAACTTTGGATCTTGTCGTCATTGTGTATAGTGGCTGGCGATATCTCTGTGTAATTGGAATGTGTTATATCGCAATTTTGTTTGGCTGGTTAAAAATATTTTTCAGTCAAGTTGGGGGAAAGAAAGTAATCAATTTACAACTGGTCGGGCTTCTAACAATTTGGGCAGCCCAGCTGTTGTAATTGTTGGCAATATAAGTGTACAGTAATTGTTTCTTCAGATTTCAGTAACTCAAAATTAGCTACCATTTCGTTATGTCGTACTCATCATGGTCCAATGTTCTGTAGTAAGTTTAGTTCGTAATTGAGTAGCGAACTCCATAGAAACCACCTTTCCTGTAAAGAAAGCAGTGCGGTAGGTCGCTGATCCGTAAGCCCCACTGTTATAGCTCTGGTGAGTTTAGTCAGTAGGAATCTGACACTACCGTCTGGGTGCGGATCACCAGCGGTATCTCCTGAGTTAGGCATGGGCCTTAGACAGGCGGTCCCACAAATTTCCTGCTGCTAGACCGATGTAATACTTTCACCACTACCTAGTAAAAAAATATAGCGAAGCTTCTATGTAGCCTCCACATAGATGCCAGCTAGCTCGCTGAATAGGCTCAGGTACACGGTGGGATATCAAAAGGACGCTACGTGGTTATTTTGGTCCACGAACCTGACAGATGTGGGACTACACACACAGTCACACATACCCTAAAGAAAACACGGTTTCCAACAAGGAAATGCCCCCTATTTCAAGGACTCCAGTACAATCGGGAATGTACTATCTATTATTATCAAATCTTATTTTTTTGATGTTAAAATGAATACTGGGCATTCCCTTTCCAGCTCCGGGAAAATTCTCGCGGCTTGGGCTGACCTGAATTTTGGGTTGCAAGAGCAGGCTTGACAATCCTCGGCCACATTTTCGGAATTCCCGGAGTAGCTAATTATATTAAATTTATCAAACGTTGGAGCACGCCCTGTGTGCTGGTTACTCCCTCCTCTGTACTCTTTTCCTGTTCAAAATATGAAGTTTCGGGAGATATCCTAACCTGAATGTGAAAGAGGTTAGGTTGTTAGGGAACGCCGTGTTTACAAATGTCGTGTTAACTAACAAAATATGTAGAACTAGGTAAGTCGTAGTTTATTCTAAATTTTCTTGGTTTTCATCGTCTCATTTTGATTTTTAGGGACACTGCAACCTCAGTGACGTGAGCTGGGCGGATCATCTACCATGTCGTCGAGTCGACTTTTCAATAAATTTCCTTGACCAAACCATCTGTTCATAAGTGGCGAAGGCTTCTTGAGCCCCTGAAAACAAATGGCATAACTTTCAATGAGCAAACAACCGCTGAACAAGCGCTATTTAGGCCTCCGGCCGGTCGCACTCGAGGCAGCCCTACACATAACCTAACTTAAGTTTAGTTCGAAAAGAGGAGGAGGGGATAGAAAACCCGAAAAGCAGCCTGGAGGGTGTAAAGGCTACGCGATTAACTTTGCGTTTAGACTTCTGGATGTTGAAGGAGCCCCAATATTCGGACCAGGGAAAATTGGGCCGTAGTCGATAGTTCTATTTATGAATGTATTCTTGGACTGTAGTACGCGTACACGAGGCTTAAAGCTATAGAAATGTGAAATTTGTAGAATGCATATTTTATTGGAACAGCTGTTATAGTAACAGCGGTAAAATTTTGCCAGGGCTATGGCATTCCTATGGTGGGTTAGTGTATCTAAGACGGAGCAAAAGATGCTAAAACCAACGAAAAGACCGGTTTCAGGTTCCAGTTCAGGTAAACAAATCGTGTTCAGGGCAAATGTAGGACTTATCAGAGCTCGTCCGCCCGTTCAATGAGTTTGTATCTTTTAAGAAATACCAGGCAACGTTATGTTTATTTTGCGATTTGGAATATAAATAAATGGTCATTCCATTGTACATTCTTGCATAATATGACGCATGCATTACTATAGGGTGTCCCGTGGCTGGATAACGATGTGAAATTCGAACATTTGTAAAACCATTGCGTGGATGAGCGCGAAAGCGATATAGTTCGACACGGCATCTATAACGCTCACGCACATATCCAGCTACAGATTCATCTTCGAAAAATATTTCAAGCGCATAATCCGAGCAAACTAAGCGTATCTAAAATTGTTTAATCAACCAGCGGATCCAAAAAAAATATTTTTCACTCTTTTATTGGCATTTCCAAGTTCAACTGACATCTGTCGCACGAAAAAACAACAGCGTCGATAGAATGTCGTTTAAAAAAGTACGTAACTTAGAACAACTGAAAGACGACTTTTAGTTAGTATATGAGTCCCTAACACCTTTTAAATTATTTAACGTATAAGTCAGTTACTATATATTTTGTATGCTGTATTCAAAAATTCCTTCAATCGTTCTTCTTGGAGATCTTAAATTTCATAACATTTTCCTCAATAACACCACGTCAACATTCACCAAATCAATGGTACAAAATAAGTACATACATTCCATGCTAAAATCTAATGGAGGCGATTGGTTTCACTTATGTTTTATTCTAAATAAATAATTAATTAAATAATAAACATATATTTCTACATTCACTTACACTCTACAAAAAACAAATTCTCTCCACTAAAATGGCAACAGTTGATCTAAGCTAAACATTTCAAATAATTTCTCGCTCGTCTGTTGTAGCATTTGAGACATTGCATCCTGGATTACGGGCTGAATCTCCGATGCGACCGACTTCCAGTTTTCATTTAAAAACGTGTTCATCGTTGCCCCTAGGGTCTTATCACCATTGAAGAGGTTATCCAAATGGATTTTCGACGATCCAATCGTGTATCGAACCATGACGTCTTTAATTTTCAAATGAACATCACGATTCTTCTGATATCGTTCACCTTTCATGTAACCAGTTACATCAACATCAGCTGAAAAATAAAGCGATTGAGATTCAAGCAACGCGCGACTATGGAGGAAATACTTTCACTTACAGAAATTTCCATTGAAGCCTCCTTGTCCTTGGAGAGGCATCATCATTATTTTTCCGTTGATGGTGTAGTTTCCAGCTAGATATAAGTGTGGGAACCACAGCTTGAGTCTGAATTTATCACGATTTGTGTCGACTCGCACTTCCCGGATGGTGAATCGGGATAGTCCATGGACAAGGATGTTTCGATATGTTGAATGGACGTAAACTGGTCCAGAGTTTTGATCTACCCTTATCTCTGGCACTTCGAGCGGCTCGATTGGTGGAATAAACAATTCGGGGATTCCCCGAGCTAGTCGAGGGCGCAGCTGCTCGATAGTTTCCTGAATGCATTCGTTTACAAGAGGATCGGACCGATGGCACACGTGCAGGTAATATGCTGAAATGAGATATATTATTTAAATCATTTTATTACTAATACTATAAGTATAACTTACGTAGCTTGTTTTTCGCCGTTTTGCCAGGGACAATTGTTGCTAAAAATACTAGAAATAAAAACGTTAAAGACTTCATTCTGATTCGCGGGAACTGCACACTTCAGAATTTCAAAAACGACTAAGTGGAAAATTCTTGCGGTGATATTTGAGTTGAAATTTTGTTAAGTTCAGCATTTTTAATGTTGCACACCTGGAAGTGATGAAGTGTTTGGCCTGGATTTAATTTTTTAAGTAACTTTGTGGGATTTGATGAATTGCGTTTTGTTATTTTTCTGTGCATTTGTTATTGTTTTGATCTTTTGGATTTCACGCAGATGGTGAACTTGACTATGTGACTACAGAAGCGAATTTTGTCTGTTGTTACTTAATAAAATTTGTTTTTGTTTTTTTGTAATTTGTATACTAGTATTTTATTGGCAATGCGATGGAAATGGAATGTTTGTCGTATTAGAGAATTTGTATTTAATTTTGTATATACTAAACTTGAATATAAAACATAGGAAGGAAAAAAGAAAGATACTAAAACAACAATTGAGGTGAAGTTGTGGAATCGATGTGATTACTCAAGTTTAAAATTATTTTTTAAGAATTTATACTACAAGTGATTTATTTTGCATCTGTTTTACTACCGTACTACTATAAAATCCAAAATTTTTACTTCAATCGTTTACTCACAAACCTCAGATGAAGTGAAGTACTTGCTTGAAAATGAATTTTTTTAGTAGAAAGCTGTCAGAAGTAAATTCATGTCTTATTGAAGAAACTATAAATGTATTTCAATTCAGTTTATCAACATCCATTTACCGTTTCCGCTTTAATGCTGCAATGTTAAGTTCCCGAATCCCTCTTACCGTACTCCCAAATCCACAGGTTTACGACATGGTACAGTGCCTAGTAGCAAACAGTGCCATAGTAGCTTACCTAGAAGATAGAATTCGTTATAGGCTAGGAGGAGTCAGGACTAGGGATACCTAATACCATAGACTAATACCGTGTTCGCACTGAGCTGAAATTACGTTGTTTTGGAAACTGATCTCGAAATTTTGTAGAACCGTTCACGCTGAATTGAAATTATTTTTCTGGCATGACGCAAGTCCTCAATTTTTTAATGCTAAAATTTCAACCAGAAATTCCTCTTTTCGCGAAGTTCAATGCTCCTTTCTTTTATATTTCCTGGGTTTTCCATTTTGAAGAATATGAAGCTCAAATTGAAAATCATATTCTATTATTAAAACGTCCAACTGACGATTTAAGTATCAACAGTGACCTGATGAATAGGGTTGAAATCGACTTTCAGGTTTGAGCACTGGATTTCGACAAGATTTTGTTCGTCATTTTACCAAAATTACCAGGGTTGAGAAATATTTTGAAATTATCAGAATATATGGGAAATCACATGATTTTGAGCACAAATCACGTAATTTCGGCTCATTGCGAACACACTATAACTGCAAGTTTATCTCAGTCATGAATATTTTCCATATAAACCATTTACACATTCAAATATGTTTTTTTCTGCCTAAATTAAGGAGATTTGAGGGCCGTTTACGTTCCAAACGTAACTCTTTTATCGCATAGAAATTTGTATGCTTTCCTCTATATTCACAAACGTAAAATCCACGTTCGTGCAACAGAAACAAAAGTATACAAATTTCTGTGCGAAAAAAGAGCTCCAATTTGCGTTTTCCCTTTGTATTTGGGTTGTAAACCGGCCTTTATAGGTTTGAATTTTGATCCCATGTAAGCTACATAAGTATTGCTAATCTGTCCCAGCTGAAAATGCGTACGCTAAGACAGCTCGCAGTTATAAGACAACTCTTCGTTGAAAGTTATCATTAATGCCAAAGCTAGAGATGGCAAATTTTCCCCTTTTTGTTCCATGTACCCGAAGCACATTCTCTAGTGAGAGAGTAGGTATATGCCTAAAAAGGACTCTTGAACGAGTAAAAAGTATTCTTTGAGTAATTTTCTTTCAGTCTTACTCATGAGTATTAACCGATTCCGTAGGGCAAACAGCAGGAGATGGCGGTGAGCTCGGGGTTTGAAATCTTAGACCGGTTCTACACGTTCAACTTCAACACTTTTTTCTCTTTCGCTCGCATGCAATTGGGAAAGGGGTAAGATTAGTTGATTAAGAAGTTGAACGTGTAGAACCGTTTTTAGTTTTTTTAGATTTGGAAAATGCTGACCGGGTAAAAAAGTTCAACAGTCGAGTTGTTCTCTTTATGAACAAATTCCTCGTCTGTAGTGTACGGTATAACCTTGCAGGCCCTTTTTTGACGGGGAATTATTTTCTACGTCCTACAGTTTCTGGAAATTGAAGTTCATCCCGGAATTTCCAGTAGTTACGAAACATTTGGCCTTTGCGGTCAAGTCTGACAAGTCCTTTACATTGAATAGTTTTGCTAATATCTCCTGAAATCGTTCGAATTCGCAAATGAAGTCATTTGCTTCTCAGTTTATCAGCGGCGCTTCAACACGCTCAGGACGAATTTGACCACGTGCTTTAGTGTAGCGAACGAATTACGAAGGAAATGTTCGTTTGCTAACGTTCAGGAAAAACAAATTCTCTAGAAAAATCTTTTGGATTTACAATTATTCTAGTTATTTGAACTAGCTTCTCTCAGGATTACTTTAGCACCAGTTCTGGTACCTACTAGTCAATTTCCCACTAGTGCTAAACGTATTACTATTTTCTAAGAAGTCAGTTTAATCCGTCTACTATTCCGGAAGTTGATCGAGTGGACCGAAGGGGTCAAACCCACAACCCAAATAGTTTATAATTGAGTCAAAAGCAATCGCTTGGAGTTTAGTCAGTAGAGCTAACGCTGTGTGAAAATCCTTGAAATCGATGGATACTTTGGTTGAGGTCAGGCACACTAGCAGGGCCCCAGTAGACCTTTTTTGCCAAGGCTACTGTTTGTCGTCCAGTATTTGGTTGGATTCTAGATAGTTCAAAAGCTATTTATTTATTAATTACTGTCTCCAGATATCAAGAAACAGAAGCACGCTTTGTATTTACATTTTTTTATAAACCTAGGAAGTATTTCGCTTAATTATGGATTGTTTACATTATCTTCACTGAGTTATAGTTTAAGGTGATAATGATTTGTTTAGGGCCCTTCTATCGCTATCAACTATTTAACTATCGTCAGTTGCAATCTCAGCGTTCCTACTTTGCAGTTTGATTCTCTATTTCTTCTACTCGCTTTTACATATGTGCACTTTTTTTCTTGTTGCACAATCTGTTTGCGTCATTCATTTTTAACTATATGGAAAAACATGTATGTTAAAGTGGAGTTATATAAATTTATAATCAAAAAAAATCTATAAAATACGCTCATATTTTAAAATGGATTAAAAAGTAAAATAATTATTTTTAATTAAAATTTTATTGTTTCAGTCGTTTTACGTTCCACTACGGGGAGAACCTACCTTTCGAAATCAATCCAAGAACGAAAATGAAGTCATTGGTAAACATTTTAAATATAACTTTTATATGTAAAAAGCACGTGGTGCTCGTTACCTATTTTCTTATTTTGTTAACAGTGTAACTATATTTTACAGATAATAACCGGTTAAAATTTTATGACAACTTATATAAAGCCAGCATCCAGTCCTGACTTCTCGCAACAGCTCCCTCCACAATCCATCTCTAAATGTGTTACTATTGGTAGTGTGTTGAAAAAATTCTAAAAATGATTTGTATGTTGATTGTTGACAAAATAGTATTAGAAATTCCTTCCTTATTGTCATCATAGTAAAAATTCAGAAGTTTTTGATAGCTGACAATATCAAAGTCATCGCTGTTAAAAGCCATTCTGACGAAGAATTTCACATCAATAAAAGCAGAAATTTCTACGTGCAGCAAGATTTTGAATATTTAAAATTGTAATTTTATGCATTTTGAGACTCTGCAAAATCAAGTGCAATTGAAAAGCCGATTAGCAAGTTTCCGTATATTCAGTTTATCGAGTACTCTTAGGGAATACTGGTTCAAACAAAGTCAATCTAAATGGGAAAAGACCGAGTTGTTCCTGCATGGTAAGTGATTACTTGTAAAATGTAAATTATTTTAAATATCTTTCTAAGTCAATTTAAAAAAAAAGATTTATCAGTCAATTATTATAATGTAGTCGCAAAAAATTGAGTCAATGACATCCCGAGTGCTAATGGCTATTATAAAGACTCAATTAATTCATTTTTCATTCAATTTTTGATTAATCTTGGACATGCTTCCAAGTGCATAAACATTATAACTAAAATATATGGAAACATTAATGAATACCTTATCGTGTTGCTTGATGCATCTACAGTGACAATCACAAAGATGAGCGATTATATTTCTCTAGGAACGCTATCATTCCTTCTGAATTAACTAGAATTTTATTAGCATTGAATTTAATTTATAATTTTAAAGTCTGTTTCTACTTAATTGTGGGATTGTTTAACGATTATCACATTACAAAACTGGACAAGATTCCCATGATATAAATTGAGATGCAAGACGGTACAGTAGCAATAATTAACTTGGGAGCTTTTTAATGTTTTCACGGTAGTAGTTGCTTCTACTATATACAAATCGTTCATTTTTCTTGTGTGGTGTGTGCTTATAAGAAACATTGTCCTTAAGATAGAATTGTGCTAAAGATTTATTTTTTTTAGAATTTATTCATAAAGTTGTTTTGATTGTTGTAATATAAAATAGAAAGGCTGCAGCTGATTTGAAGTTATTTCTGTATAGGCAACGGTCGCGTACATATAGTTTTGAATTGTTCTTAAAGTGAATATTAGATGTAAGTTAAAGTCATAATTTGTATGAATATTACTCATTGTGCATTTTATCGAAAAATTATAGCGAGATTCGTGGTTGTTATATTTGGTATCGGAAAGGGTAGCGTCTTTTAATGCCAGTCAACTACACAGTAACATTGGTTTTATTTAACTTGCGGCCTTACTGACGTTTATAATACCAAATCTCGGTCAATACTATATTGTCGTGATTAGTGTTAAAATTCTGGTTTTAGAAGTGATAAGTTTGCGTTTTATTGTAAAAGCAAATAGGGAGAACTAAAAGAATTTATGTATTGCAATTTAGGAACAGTGGTGGTGCTAGAAAAGAATAGCAGTTCTTCTCGAATGGGAGGACTTCAACAACAATATTTTTAACAATTATCTAGCTACTTTTTGGTAGTGATAGGTAAATGCTTCAATTAAAAAATGTGGTCCCGTTATTGCTAATTTAACATGAACATTCTTTAACAATAAGCTGAGTTATATTAGGGCAGCAAACAGCCTGCCTTCTGTGTCATAATTATAGAGGGGCCGAAAATATTCTTAGCTCTCGCAATTAACTTTGAATTTGATTACATAACAACCCTCTAAAACAGGTGTGTCAAGCTCATTTAAACAAATGGATTATTTATGCCATCGGAATATTCAAGAGAGCAAAATCACATTTATAAATTTTCTTAAAATTTCAATTTGAAGTAAGAATGCATTAGGACGGCAAATAAAACACATTATGTAGTTCAGTAAATTCAATTCAAAAGTATACGATTGCAATAATCATCATCAATAGCTCCACAGCCTGTTTCTTGTCCTTGGCTCCCTGCAACATCGGCTTGAAGTCTCCAATTTCTTATACCTAGGGTTTCGTAGATCTTCTTCTACGCTATCTGTATATCTGTTTTTGGGCGCCCGTGCCTCTGTGTCCGTCTGGTCTTTTGCTCATAATAGTTTGTGTTATGTTGTCATCACTGCTACGTTCAGCATGTCCTGCCCATCGAATTCTACTAATTTTTATAGTTTTTATGTTGTTTGGATCTTTATACAACTGATAGAGCTCGTGATTGTATCTTCTCCTCCAAACACCATTTTCGTTCACTCTTCCATATACGAGTAGTGCGAAGAAAGGATTTTTCTTTCGAAGCACCCTAGGACGTGTTCTTCGTTACTTCTTAATGCCCAGGTTTCGGATCCATTCAATAGTATTGCTCTTAAAGGGGTTCTGTATAGATTAATTTAGTCCTTCTTGATATGTTCCTTGTTAAGAAGTGTTTACGTAGCCCTACTGTGGCGTTGTATGGTTGTGACAGCTCTCCTTCAGTTCTTATCTGCATATTATCTCTTTCAATGTCATTTTGCTCAAGGTTACAAGGTGTTTGGGAAATTTTAAGTACTCTATAGCTTTTTATAACTCGTCACGTTTTGTGTTATCACTAGCAAAAACCCGCGTGCGTTGCAACACCTTTTAATAAAAAAAAAATATGTGTGGACAGTCCGGAATAGGATAAAGGAATAATGAAAAAAAGAATAAATCTGCAAAACTTGATTTTGGCATAACAGACACATAGTAGGCAATCATCAACATTTTGTTCCCAACCTCAACATTTTGTTCCCAGAAAAAGCGCTAAAAGAAGGACACCCATTTTGCAAATTTGACGCCCACTGAGCAACCCAAATATTTACAATTTGGCGCCCCTAAAAAAATCGAATAAATACATTTCGACTTAAGACAAACATTGGTAATATTATAATGGCTCCTCTACACGTTGGCAAATGTGTGTGCCAATAGTTATGGAAAAATGGCCCAACGTGTAGAGGAGCCATAAGGCGACACTATTGATTTGGTCCTGAAAAGGGCCGTTGCTGTTTCTCGTTTTCGTGTTTCGTCGTTTCATGTTTAAGAAGCTAGCACAATTCGTCATACCGCCCGCGCAGCACTGGCAATAAAAAAATGTGCATAATATATTAATACAAGGTTAACAATTCACTGTAACGCTTCCTTATAAACGATGCTCGGTGTTTTACTTTCACTTGTAAGTATTACAACGTTTGAGGCATTACTGAGCTGACTTAGTTGAGTTAATATTTTGCAAATCGTCATAAATGTCGCTCATCAAAATTTCCGTTTCTGTTACGAACTTTCAAAGAGCAGCCAGCAGCTCAATGTCATGATTATCATTAATCTCAGAACAATTTTCCATCTCCTATATTGAGGAGAATAGTAGTGAATTCTGAGTTTTCCGATTGCGCTCTCATATTTTGTTTTAAATTACGTTTTTTAATCTCTTCTTAAATGACTGATCATTTTAGACTCGCATTAATTTCACCGTTTGCCCGAAATCTTTGCCAATAAAACAGTTACTCCCACCCAAGAAAGTAATTTTTACTTTTTATATCTTGCATTGTTCTGTTACCGACTTCAATAGATACTTTATTTGCCATCGTACATTTATCCCAGTCCCAGACAACCATCATGCAGTCTTGTAAAACTTTAGCTTTGTGACAGTTTTTAAATTTGTTGCACGCAGGATTTTCCATATGCTATTTTTCGATCGGTATCTTAAACATAGAATGAGCCCTTTTTGCTTATATGAGTAAAGTTGCAGCAATCCCTGCCGATGACCCTACTATGGCAATACTTTTATCTGCACGTATTTTGGCCAATATGAGATTATTTAAGAGTCATGCTAGTGCCGCCTGGTGGTCCTTAAAAATTCACCCGTATTGGCATTGTTGATGAGGCGTTGATAGACTTATTTTGTTCATTGTTTAAGTTTGGTTCTATATATTCTCTGTTTAAATTATTATCAGACCCATCGATTATTATTTGCGGAGATGGCAAAGCATAATGATCCATAGTATTTCCGCCAATTGAAAGTACAATATCTCGCAGTGTCAGCATTTCATTCGCGTTCCATCGATTATCGAGTCGTGTTTTCGCTCTGATCCGATAGTCGGATCAAATGAAAAATTAACCTAAACGCCTAAGAAAATACTGAATCATCCCGTCAACGTCCTAAAATCGGATTAGCCATTCCCGATGTTTGAGATGTTACAATTCGAATGATAAACAAAGTTTCCATTCGATTTTCCCCGGCTATCGGATCAGATCAAATTTTTCGTCGGATCGGAGTGAAAAAGTAACCTAAACATGCCCAAGAAAATACTGAATGTTCCCGTGAAAGTCCCATCGCAATCGGATTAGCCGTTTCCGAGATTAGGCCGGACAAACAGACAGACAGACACAGTTATACCGACAACAATTTTAAAAATACTTGATTTTGTTTTAATATCATATAAATAACCATATGAGCTTAGAAAATGACAATTATTTTGAAATCACAGGCGCACACTCCAATTACATTAATGTAGAAGATGAGCATGTGGTAAACCGCGCTTCTGCCATTCTACACTGTACATATATATCAGCGCAAGATAACATTATGACGTTATTGCAACGACCCTCGCTATTTTCTTTGTAACATATTGTTCTGTTTTTAATTTTATTGCAGATCATCGTGGCCGCGAGCCATTAAAAATCATATTCCGCGCCAGTTATACACACCTATAAATGCGCGTTGAAAATGTAAAACGAATAAATGTGGATTGTTATTTTCTGTTATATAAGGTATTTTCTAGAAATTTTTACTGCCGCTTTTGATTTCATAAATCCATATTTTTCGCATACCTACCGGTATCTCACTGGATTATTTAACTAGAATGTATAATCGTGTAAAAGTTGTTATTGTGTGTATTTTTATTAGCAAGAACTTCGCTCTTTTGATATCACCATAATAAAATGAAACCTGTTATATTTATAGATCGTGTGAGCAATTTTTTGATTGAAACATGGAATAGGTACCAATTAGTTTATATAAAGTGATTTGATTGGGATCTCAACGGGAGTTATCAAGATATGAGTCGAATACGAGCCAATTGGTTGAGACAAGAAAAGAGCAGCAATTCCAATGGTTCGTGTAGGATATCTCACAATTTGGTGCAGTTTTTTTCTGCCTATGACTTTGACATAAACACTGCGGTGCCATTGCCGTACTTTTGTCAAAGTTATGTAAAAATCATTAATTTATTCACAATGATTTTACAGTGTCGGTTGAGAGATAATACTGCCTCTATCTCGCTGACTTGAAACCACTTCTAATGTCGAGAGTTATCAATGCCCTCCGATGATTCTATATTATTCAATCAATCCTCGAATTGGCTCTTGGAATCTGATATGTCTGCCTGACAGCCAGCCCTTCTTCCTTTTCGACGCTAGAGTGTATTCTTTTACTGTGTGTTAGAGTGTATTCTTTTACTGACCACGTTCGAAAAATTTACCTATGCTCATGAGGAGTCATATCGGCTTTAGGACGATGGGGCTCCTAAGGCATTGTTTAGTTTTGAGATGAGCACGAGTTTCTGCTACTTCCACGGCTTGATCGGAGGGAACCCCCCTTTTCACTTTCAGACTTCGTGAATCTGTTTGGCGCTTAGCCGCTGCTTCCAGAATCTATTAACGGCTCATTGCCTCTCATTTCGGTGAGCCGTGCATCTTCTCTCGCTCTTCTTGCAGACCTCCCATGTTACAGGACTTCATCCTTTAACACTTCTGTATCGAGTTTTTGTCCCGTCGTATTTGCACAAGCCTGACGACTTGATTCGCTGACGACTGTGATATCTACCTCCGTACGAGCCGCTCTTACCCCTTTGAAAGGTGTTTGCTAATATCACATTTAATCGCTAGAATACTTCTATCAATATGCGACCTTTTATTCTTGATCCAGCTGCCACATTCGACAGCATTGGTAGACGTGAAATCCGCTTACTTTTGCTTACGTGAGGCCATTCTGTGCGCTTCTCAGGGAATCTTTTGCACGTCCATACTGTTAACATGCGGCTTTTATGTATCCTCTAGAAGCCGCAGACTTCTATACTGTTCGCTGATGATAACGGCATCGATTTTTCCTCATACGTGATCCCAATAAGAAGATCTTAATTCTCTTGCTACATGTTTACCTACAAGAGCTCCGTCTTTTTTTTTACTTAGTAACTTCTTGAAGGCCGCACGTCTGCCGATACCTGTATCATATCGTATCATAGGAGGCATTTCAGTTCCTCTTGCTGTTTTCGCCTTGTACCTCACCTCGCCACAATTTCCAAAGTGGCGACAAATTCCGGCAGTTAAAAAACTGCAGTGAATATGATATATTTTGGAGGAAAAGAAATTTTAAGTTAACGTGTTTAATTTTATCTAAAAATACCTACTCACTAATCAAACTGTATACCACCCTGCATCATCCAGTACAGTATTTCAAACTAAGCTTACTACCAGAACTAGACATTGCGCGATGACAAGTATGACGTGAACAATTGGTAGTATAAGGGGTGACTCCTAAGCTTAGTTTTTCATATAAAAAACACCCATAACTAATACATTTCATTTTTTTGCAGTACTATGGAAAACAAATTAGTAAATCTCCTACTTTTTATTTGTTTGTTGATAGTACAAACGTTTGGCGAAGATGCATCTTTACGTAAGTAACGACACACATATTGTTGGAAATAACTGAATAAATATTTTGTTACTACAGCGGATTATATTCACGTATGTCACAGAAGTGATCCCAACCTCAAGGATTGTATCTTAAAATCAGTCGAAAATTTGAGACCTCATCTAGTCAAAGGAATTCCCGAAATTGATTTACCAAGCATAGACCCAATGTACATTGGTGATCTTACTTTACTGGAGGAAGATCGAAACGGATTTTCGATAAAAACAAAAAACATTTATTGTCGTGGAACTAATAATTTTGCTATCAAAAAATTTAAGTAAGATCTTATATATTTAATTTTAATCTTTTAATATTTCGTATTAGAATTGAAGACGTTAAAACCTACGAATATGACGTTTTTATGCCACAATTAAATGTTGAAGGTTCTTACGCCGTTAAGGGAACATTTTTAGGAATCCCACTCAATGGAAATGGACCTTTCACAGCGAATTTCAGTAATAATTTTACTAAATGCATTCATATTAATAAATAAATTGTACATTGCTTTATATTTTTGCAGCTAACGTTGATACTAATGTTAAAGTAAAGATGGTAGTAAAGAACGTTGATGGAGCTGATCGATTGCTTATTAAAAGAATGTTATTAGACATGAAAGTTGGAGGCGGACAAGTGAAATTGGAAAATTTAGCAAATGGAGATAAAACGCTGGGAAAATCTATTAATGATGCCCTGAATGAAAATTTCTCTACATTAAGTAAGGAACTTTCACCATTGGTTTCTAAATCTCTTCAGAAGCGATTAACGGAAATTGCCAATAAAATTACGAGCAGGTTTACTTATGATCAAATTCTTCCGGAATAATTAGAAAAATTAAACTTTAAACGTACATTAGGTATAGTGAAACTAACATTGAAAATGGTGTGATTAAAAACAAGTTGTATAAATACTTGTTACAAAATTTATTTTTATTTTATAAAAACTCAAATGTTGCAAATTGCATATTGTCTATAATCAGTTAATAAATGTACGGGAAATGTTGAAATGTATGTTTTTATTTTATTTAAATATTACTAACATAAGTTATAAGAATATTTGTAATTTTCTTTATATTTCTTCTCCAGACACCCTCTTCATTTAATGCGTTCGTTATCCTGAAGAGAATTTTTCTCTTTCAACTTAAACCTTCTTGTCATACCTAGTAAGCGTCTACGCTTCCGATCTGCATCCGTTTTGTATAACTTAAATTTTATACTCCTGCTTATTCTTTTTGGCATAAAATACTTCAACATCAGATAGTATGTTCACTTGTAGTATTTTGACTTGTTTAGAATGGTCCTCTGGTTTCTATACATGCCTCTCGGATAGTTTTTTCTAAAACAATGTTAAATATGTAGTGATAGCATAATGAGCCTCTTTGTCTGAGACCTATTCGTTTCAAAGGGCACCGATATGTTATTCTGAATTTTTTCTCTGCTTATCACTCGACTCAATAAGGTTTTTTGAGTTGGATTAATTGATGTGGAAAAGTCCCGGTTAACAATGAGTTCAGTTCAGTTCCACCACTGATTCGAAAATTTTCGCAAGAGGTGAGTCTCTATATTGAATTCCTTCGTATTCACAATTGCTTGTTCGTAATGAATTGTAATTGTAAGTAGCGGACATATGCTTCCTGAATCCGCACTGGTAATTGCCAATTACTCTTTCAGACTGGTACAATAAGCAAGAGTATACAGGATATATAAGAATATTTTAAATGCTACGTTCAGTAGCGTAATTTCTCTGCAGGTTGAACGGTCAAGTTGTTCCCCTTTTTTGTGTGGAGACAGATTATACCTATGTTATGAAGAAGGGGTTGTCAAAGGCCACACGTGGTTTTACTCCATCATCTCTCTTCCAAAACTACCACGATAAAACGTTGACCTCAGCTATCAAAAAGGAAATGACTTCCTGACTTATGCGTTCAGGTGATGGCGGAAGAGTGCGTTAGGAAATATTGTGAAAAGGGACAACAAAAAAGGTCTGGAATTGAAGGGCCTGCGAGGAATTGAACCCTTACCTCTGAGATGATAGTTGGAGGCTTTAAACCCTAGACTTCGAAGTATGTTATGCAGGAATTCGAAAATACTGGGGCCGTATTTGGTTTCTCGAGTCGATATCGATTCCTGTCGATAAATACAAATTGGCATTTGGCAACACGATATCGACAACCTTATCGCCTCTTTACGTGTCGATAAAGACGTTTGACGTTTATTAAAAGGCTTGATTTATGCATACAAAAAACTTTTAACAGGTTCTCTGTTACTTAAATAAAAATGGTTTGCTGCAATTGGAGTAATATAACACAATTTGGTAATTTTGTATGGCCACACTTATTTGTTGATTCGGTCGTAATGCCAAATACAAAACTTAGAGAAAATCGACAAGTCGACAAATCGAGAAACCAATTACGGCCCCAGACCTTGAAGATTGTTCCACAGTCGTTTGATGATTAACTTTGCCGTGGGGCGAGCTTTTATTTTGGCGGAACAACCGTTATAGCGGTAACGCTTTTCCAGGGCTGCTTTGATCTTACGGTGGCCTAAAGGTTCGTGAAGCAGATTACATCATCACCACTGGGCATGTTTTTATATTGTATCCAACCATCCTAGTTTTTTTCCGGCCTCAAATAAAACAGTTTGATTCAAGGAACGAGAGACCGAATATAGAATTTATAGGTTACAGCCTGAGACATTGGTTTAAGGAGGAATTTGCATCACAAGAAATCTAATCCAATCCCAAGCCATTGGGGCGCTTGTTTATCGATTTGTAACATGTTTTCATTTCATAGCAGTTCTTCTTACCGTTTGGATATTATTAAACGGCGCGAAAATGCATTTCTGAAAAATATCATGCTAGGCGAGAAACTTATCACACACCGCTTAGGTTAAGAGTCAGCTACATAGGTAAAAACCCTATCATTGAGGCCGATCTCGACCTTGTTCCTGCAGAAAGTGATTGTGACAGTCTTTGAAAGCAGTTTCTTGTGAAACCACGAAACAGCAACCGAAGGGTTGTTTGGTAGAACAGTGATCTCTGCACAAAAAGGGCAGAAGTTAGAAAACTATTCGATAGGGTTAAGGTCTCGAGTAACTGGGACCTCAAGAATAAAGCCCTCACAGATTACAACAAAGAGATGAGGAAGGTCCAAACGAAGGTCATAGAGTGCCTTCTGCGAAGAAGTAGACAAGCTTCTAGCCTCCATGAGGTTACATGAAATTTTACTAAGTATCACTCAATTGGCATTGCCTCCCTGGACTCCTAGGGGTTCTTTACGAAAAACACCAGGGATGCGATGGAGCTATTAACAAGCACTAATTTCCCGGGCGCTTTAGTAACTGAATGGAATGGCCTTAGAACCAATACTGGAATCAGTGCCGCGGCCAGACAATCGGGGGCCCTGTGAAAAAATTCAGCGAGAGGCCCCAGTGGGTCCAAAAAAAAATTTTTTTTAAGAAACCCGTCCCCACCACACAATTATGGCCCATATGCTGATTTGTGTTGCCCATACTCATTTGTGTGGCCCATTTCAATGAAGTAAAAATGCAAATAATGAATTCAAATGATTTTTATTGCCAAAAAAGTTTTTGCTCGCTTTGTTCGCGGGGCCCTGTGCAGTTTCACACCTTGCACATATGCCAGCCGCGGCACTGACTGGAATGGAGATAGTTTCTGCTCACCGGTCCTACAACAGGAACAAAGGCCTGGCTAACGGGATTTTACCTGCGAGTAGGATCGAATGGTCCATTGACACCTTCAAGGCTACTGGGAAATACAAAATCTATCCAGCTCTCCTTCAGAAGGGTTTGGAAGAGAGAGATCGTATCAATCCTGCTGGCACTATTCTAGGGTACCTGCGCTGGGCTATATTCCGAGGTGCTGGAGTGAGGCTAGGGTGGTTTTTATTCAGAAAGCGGGGAGAAGCAAGCAAAATCTTATCGAATCATCCTGGTTTCTACTGAAACGTTGGAAAAGGTTTTAGACAAGCATGCCATTCATATTGTCGAAAAAACCTCGTTTTTTGCCAACCGAGCCATTTGTTAGGTCCATCATGGAAAAAATAGGATGATATCGTCATAGCGTTCAGCGGCGGTCACGAGGGCACCATCTTGAACCTCATGCAATTCGCCATTTCATATTATTAAATATGTACCTGGTGTCGGAACAAGAACTTGGATATTAACTCACCAAAAGCTGTCATCGTACGATTAACTAATAGAAAGAAGCTCAATTTAAAAGATCCTTCTCTATATGGTACACAAATTAGTTCCGCTCATACATCGACTTTTGTATGTGAAATATCAACCAGACATTGTAGTCGCCAGATAAGAGTACTCTGACTTGCTTCCGTTCTAAAACAAAATTAGTAGAAGGGGACTCACGCCATACCAGGTTATAAGAACGACTTCTGGTTTATTAACTTCCCAGTTTATAGGGAAATTATTGTAATCGGTCCGAAAATCGAAATCGTAATTTTCACCGTATTTTCATTTTTCATGGTCCCAATAGCATTTTAAGGAAAATTTTGAGAAGAAGTATGTGTGTGGTGGGTGTGTGTGCGCGCGTACCTATGTGGTCATTTTTCCCTGCACGACCAAAAAAGATATCGACTACGGGGAGATGCCGAAATATGATCTGAAAAGATTTTCATAAAATTCGGTCAAGTCGTTTTTTTGCATAAACGACGTAAGTGATTTTTGTACCTGCACGATTTCCCGCGAACCAACAATGATACCGACTTTGTTGAGGTGCCGATCGACGCGTATTAACGAAAACATGCTCTGAAAATTTCATAATTTTCGATCAAGCCCTTTTTTTTGTTTAAATGAAAAGACTTCGGCTAAGGTTTACAAGCACCTTAAATTGATTAGTTAATATCTAATAAACTCGTTGAAATGAAACTCGTTCCAAATGAAATAACCTTTTCTGGATTCAGCAGAGCTTCCCAACAAGGTATCACTTATCAAAATCCGCGCTCTTGTGTAGCGAACGAAGTACGAAGGAAATGTGGATTTACCACTATTATCGTTATTTGAACTAACTTCTCTCAGGATTACTTTGGCACCAGTTCTGGTACTAGTCAATTTCCCACTAGTACTAAAACTATTACTATTTTCGAAGTAGTGAGTTTACTAATATTATATTATTTAATATTACAAAATTTTTGCTATTGGGTATAGGAGTTGTGTTAGTTTCAAGAACCATGTATGAATTTTCTTACAATTTGTTCTTATCATTGTTCATTTCTTATTAAAATATCCATTCATAATATTCAACATTCATTATACTGGGAAGTTGATCGTGAGGACCGAAAGGGTCAAACCCACAACCCAACTAGTTTTTTGATATATATATATATATACCTTTAGCGCTTGTTATCGTGGGACCACACTACGCGGTCTTGGGTCGTACGCGCTTTTGCCTTGTTTTTATACGCTTTATATTAGCTTCACCTGTATGTATGTGTTTATGTATGTATGTATGTATGTTCTATGTAAACAAATCTTGCAACTTGATTTTGACCCACTTCTATATAACCGATCAACTTAAAATTTTGCACATATGCATAGTTCGCGTGACAATGCAATCTGACCATTTTGTAAGAAAATCAATGATGGCGGTCGATTTTTGCTATTGTGTTCCCCGACCCCCCGACATGGGTATCAAATGAAACGGCATGACAGGTAGAATACAATTAGCTGTATGGCGTCATTCCAAATTCAAAATGGCGGTAAAGAAAATGGCGGACTACCTTTTTCTTTACAACCCACTCGATATGGGTATCAAATGAAAGGGTGTGACAATTAGAATACTATTATCTGTGTGGCGTCATTCCAAATTCAAAATGGCGGCCAACACAAAATGGCGGATTATCTTTTTCTTTACAACCCACTCGGTATGGGTATCAAATGAAAGTGTATGACGAGTTTAGTATAGTAAGCTTTGTGATGTCGTTTTAAATCTAATATGGCGGTCACTACAAAATGGCCGAAAACATACATATAATACACTAAAAAATAGAAAATAAAAAATATAGTTTAAAAAAACTAAAAAATACGCTTTTATTTTAAAATGAACTAAAAAGTAAAAAATAATTTTGAATGTAAAGTTTTTATTGCTCCAGCCAGTATAAGAAAACAACTTACCTTTCGAAATCTAAAAAAGCGTGGGGCGCTAGCTAAAAGTTCCGGTGTTAATAAAATAAGAATATAGAGAGCCCCACGCTTTTTTACATTTCGAAAGGTAGGTTGTTTTCTTATACTGGCTGGAGCAATAAAAACTTTACATTCAAAATTATTTTTTACTTTTTAGTTCATTTTAAAATAAAAGCGTATTTTTTAGTTTTTTTAAACTATATTTTTTCATATAGAGTTTTATGACTTTTTTACGACTTTGTCCATGGTAAAGGTCGTGCGGCACAACAACGCGGACAAAAGGCTGTGCTTAAAAAGGTACATTGTGCGTCCACACACTATGAGCTTTTCAAAAGCGCGTACGCCGTTTCAAATGAGAATTGATTTTTTCTCACTCATGATTCAGAAAATTAAAAGATGTGTGTGGACGCACAATGTATCTTTTTAAGCACAGCCTTTTGTCGGCGTTGTTTTGCCGCACGGCCTTTACCATGGACAAGGTCGTAAAAAAGTCATAAAACTCTATATGAAAAAAAGGCAAAAGCGCGTACGACCCAAGACCGCGTAGTGTGGTCCCACCATAAAGGAACCCACTTAAAGCACATAGTATATTTGTATTTTATTATTAAGGAAATTATATCGCTTACTAAGTGTATCAGAAAAATTGTTACAAATATTGAAACAAGACTATATTTATAGCGCACTACCTTACACAAAGTAAACAGATTTTAACGTCACTAGTATAAGTGAAAGGTTAAATGCTTGTTTTCAATTAAATTATTTTTACTTACGTATTTTATTACTACGCGAACAACATTTAATTACCAGTTAATAAAGCTTACTGATTTTTTCGCCGCTGAACTAATTTTAAGTTATTAATTGAATTCCATTATTAATTAATGGTAAAAAAATCTATACCAAATGGAAAAACTATTATGGAAAGATAATTAGTTGCAGTTGATACATGCGTCACAGTTACTGACAATTTGATGCAGTAAAAACAGCATGTGTTGAATAGAATGTAGTGCTGTGACATAGTTTTTTCTAGTTTTATAGTTTAAATTAACATTACAATTATATAAATAAAAGTATAATTCGTTTCCAAAGTATTAGTCTATGGTAAATAATTTTGAAATTAGTTGTTCTACCTTTTGATAAAAAGATATATAGAACATATTTATTGTATTTGCAATTAAAATAAGATTGTTGAATTGAATTTTTTTTTAAGTAAAGTGCTTTTTTTCCCAGATGTGATTCTCGTGTGAAATGGAAATGTACAGAACAAAATATTAATACCCAGTATTAAAACTGTATTAAAACTTTCATGTATCCTCAATTACAGTCATTTCTGCCGATTAGTTAATCATTTGCATGCATAACAAATAATAGACAAATACAAGCCTCTTAACATAAAGATTTATTACTGTTAAAAAATATATTTATTCATTAAGTTGATTCAATTGAATATATTAAAAAAGTAAGTCTATTGTTTCAGCGATATATCATAGAAGAATCAAAAGTCTTAATAATACACCATATAAAAATGCAAACAATTACAAAAAAAATAATTTATTAAAAAGAATGACATTCTATCTTAAATTACTTTACATTAAATTATTCAACAACACAACAACTTATTTCATATTTAATTTTATATTTTTCTTTTTGGTTATATTATCCATTGTTCTAATGGAATTTTATCGAACAGCCTTTCCATAAAACTTCTGATAACATTTGTTAATTTTCCTCTCAAGGCTGGCTTCATTTCTTTTAATAATTCTTGGGCATTGCTATTGATGAACAGATTCAAGGCAGCTTCTGTAAAAATATTTTAAATTTAGTCGCTTTAACATTTATAGAACTAAAAAGGTGCTTTACGAATGACTGCGTTTCCATTTGCAATATTCTCAACTCCCATTCTAATTTCTTTAACACTGAAGTCCATTTTGACTTGTTCAACTCCTAAGTAGGTCAAACCATTCTCTTGTGGCTCAGGCCGGGCTTTAAAGTATATTTTTGCTCGTACTCCCTCTTTTTTTGTAAAGAAAATAATTTTATTTTTAATTTTTTAAGTTTCTATAGAATGTTTTTAAAATATACCATATTCTCCCCAGTATTCTCCAGATCCAGATGCCTTAACGAGGATTAGGACTCCTGAGGAACGATATTGAGCTTTAACACGGATACGAGGAATATCGTAGGTTAATTGAAATTGGAGGGTGTCAATGTCTGATCTGAAAATAAAAGTCGGTAAAATGTTTAAGTTTTGGTTCTTAATATTTTAACTCCTAAAAATATGCAATTTTAAGATATAATCAGGGTTTGAAAGTAAAGCAAACTTAAAGCAAAGCACATATTTTTAAACTTACTTAGACTGGCTGGAAATACGACAAAAATAATCCGGAATAAATGAGCTTTTATGGTGGAGGGGGTAAATTTATCTGTTCTCGATAAAGGGCGTGGGTCACGGCACGGCCCATACAAAATTACCCCAGGCCCGGCGCATTTAGCAAAAATACCTAATATCACCCTGTATTTTTCTAACGCTGTAACCTATTTTCATGTACGCAGAATGCTCCCACCTATCTAAAACTGTAAAATTGAAGGTTCTACCCTACCAACTTCCAGAGCAATGAATCATCAAAGTCAAAATTTTGTTTTTTTAACAAAAATATCAACTTCAACTATCTTTTTCTCCAAAAAATACGTAGTTAACCAATACTTTTTTATCCAAAATAAGAAAGCTGACACAATTTCCTATGAATAATGTCTGGACAATTTTTATGCTACGGCTTTTACTTCTGATGTTATATGCAATTTTTATGTTAAAATTGGCCTTATTTGGTACTTTTCGACATAAAGGTGGCTCTTTTTCGTACTTGTTTAGTACTTTAAAGTCAAATCAACTTACAGAGCTCGTTAAGGACTCATTTTGTAGATAATTTTATTCTCCACAACTTTATCATTGATCATTTTCAGCTATCATTGCATGCAAAAGAGAAATTTCATATAAACAAGCTGTCCCTCCTTTTCAAGATGGCGGCTTTTCCCAACCCACTGCGACCCCACACACTTGGTTTTTTTATAAGCTTTTTATTAACTTGCCATGTTTGTTAGTTTGTTTAGATCAAATCTTGTAACTGAATTTTGACCGACTTTCAGATAACCCATGAACTTCAAATTTTGCACATATGTATAGTTCGCGTGACAACGCAATCTGACCATTTTGAAAGAAAATCAAGATAGCTCTTCAATGATGGCGGCCGATTTTTGCAATTATGTTCCCCGACCCCCCGACATGGGTATCAAATGAAAGGGCATGACAGGTAGAATACAATTAGCTGTGTGGCGCGGCGCCTTCTCAAATTCAAGGTGGCTGACGCCCCAAGTTGGCCAACAAAATTTTCTTATCTACCATCCTGATATGGGTACCAATTAAACGGTTTGCTGAGAAGAAATACGAAAATAAAATGACGTCACTCTAAATAAATGGCGGACCCATATATCATTCACCAGGACATGGTACTGCCCTCAGGGTTCGTGCAACGCTTTTTTACATTTAAGTAAGTGTCTGCAGCAATAAAAACTTTACATTCAATATCATATTTTACTTTTTGGTTCATTTTAAAATCAAAGCTTATTTTTTACAAGCTTTGCATTAACTTCGTTTTCTGTGTGGGACAAATTTTGCGATAGATTTTTCGACTACTTCCCGATATCCGGTGATGCTCAAATTTGGCACACACTTTTGGTTCTGGAGGCAATACAATATAGTATATTCAATTTTATGGTACATCCAATATGGCGGCCACCATAAAATGGCGGATATTTCTGGGGTGGATGGAATCTTGCGATCGATTTTTCGTCCACTTCCCGATATCCGCGGATTACCTTTTTCTTTACAAACCCCCGATATGGGTATCAAATGAAAGAGTAGGTATACAAAAGAGAATACAGTAAACTATGTGATGTCATTTTAAATCCAATATGGCGGTCAGTACAAAATGGCGCATTACATTTTTCTTTACAACTCTCCAACTAGGGTATCAAATGAAAATGTATGGCGAGTAGAATACAATAAGCTATGTGACGTCATTTTAAATCCAATATGGCGGCCACCACAAAATGACGGATACCCTTTTTCTTTACAACTCCTCGACATTGGTATCAAATGAAAGAGTATGCCGAGTAGAATGCAGTAAGCTAGGTGACATCATTTTAAATCCAATATGGCGGCAACCACGAACAACCCCTTGATATGGGTAGCAAATGAAATGTTATGATAAGTAGAAGACAATTAGCTGTGTTAGTAAGATATGTGGCGGCATTTTAAAACCAATAAGGTGGCCACCGCAAAATGGCGCATGAGACTAAAAAGTAGAAAACTAAAAAACAATAAAAAAAATTTTTAAAAACAAGTTTTTATTATATAAACTAAAAAATATTAAATAATATAAAAGTTTTTAAATATGTGTTAATAAGGTGAACTAAAAAGTATAAAATAATTTTTTTTAATCCACCTGTATGTAACTACAAGTAAAAGCATGGGGAGCTCAGTTTACAAATGTTTCTGATATTATAACAAAAATGCAAAAAAATATTATCATAATACGAAAAGTAATTGCATACAATCTGATAAAACGCCCTCAAGCTTTTACTTGTAGTTACATACTGGTGGATTAAAAAAAATTATTTTATACTTTTTAGTTCACCTTATTAACGCATATTTAAAAACTTTTTTATTATTTAAATATTTTTTAGTTTATCTAATAAAAGCTTGTTTTTAGAAAGTTTTTTTTCTTGTTTTTTTTAGTTTTTTTAAACTATTCATTGCCAGATGTACCCGAGCAAATGCCAAAACAATAAATTTTGTACATCGTAAAATGCAATTTCATTTACTAAGCAACTTTTCTGCAGTCGCAGCTTAATCTACAGCACTTGGTGCAAAAAAAATAGTATTCGGCAGAATGTCTGGAGCAGGTGGGAGCAGAGTTTGAATTGGCTGCAATGTCGTCCTTTCCCAGTCATGAATACCTTGTTTATTTTATCATAGAAGGCCAAAATATAATTTAGTGTTTTATTTTTCACAAAACAATTAAGTCCTTTAAGGAATTTTAAAAAATATAAAAAAAATACTATTTGGTTTATTCTAAATTATTTGTTTAATTATTACTTGATGCCATTTTAAAAAAGTAATTAAATAAAAGTATTCAAACATGAAGCAAACAAGGAGAGGTGTACTTGGAGCGCATGAACTTGCAAATCATATGAATAATGGACTTGGTAATAATTCGAATTAAAAATAAATCAACTAAATTTTTATTGAATTACAGAAAACCAAGTGAATCCACAGCATCTCCGGAGAGGCAATAATAATTATAACGATGGATATCGAGATCGTATGCAACAGCAACAAGGTATGCATGGCAGTTTTGCAAGAGATCAAGAGATGATGAAAGATCCGCAATTGAGTGTACCAACCAATTCGCAAATTGAGTACGAGGTGCCTTGTCTGACTAGATTTGATGCTATGGGTCCAGTGAACTTAAATCCATCTTCTGAAAAGTGGATATCTAATAAGCGGCAAGCACGGTATTCAAACTCGTGGGGTGAGGCCCAAAAGTCAGAAACAGCGCCATTTTTTAATGGATCCAATCAGATGTACGATTTCCCATCAGTTCAATTTGACTAATAATCATCTTGTTCGTCTGTTTCCTGTATTTCCATGGATTCAATCATGAAACGCGATAGGTCTAAATCAAGAAGCACAGTCTAATTTCCCTCGATAAGGTTTTTGTTTTTAATTGATATAAAGAGTTCGAATAAGGTTTTATATTTCGAGAAAGTTAAAATTAATAGTGGATAAATTTTAAATGCCAAATTAAATGAGATATGGCGAAATAAATTGTGAATTCCGTTCAAACAATATATTTTATGGTTTTTATATAATTGGCATTGTCCAAACTTCGACCAAAACCAACTGTAGATTCCTTTTTGCAACCTCTATCGTTTGCCAATGGTTTCAACCGGTTTCCTCAGCATCTATTTCGGGTGTTGAAATGAGGGTGCGCTGCATGCCTAAAATCGAAGAGATTCACGAAGTTTCAGCTTGTCAATTTCACTTAAACCGCAAGTGTGTCTATTACTGAGTTTCCATGAGAGTTCAACCAGAGTTGAGACCGAGTTATACGTCATGGAAACAGACACAGTTAAGAGTTTTCGTTTCGGCTCAACTCAACGAAAATAGCTAGGTTGAACTGAGTTCGCGCGCACAACTAAAAACAGCACACTGGCAAAGGTACAAAAAGTGAATATGTCGCATCTCGCTTGGACGTCAGAAGAGACTTTATACTTAATAAATAAAGAAAAATCTATAATAAAATTAATTGATGGAGCAAGACGGAAGGCAGAAATGGAAACGCATCGAATTAAGTCGTTGAGTTGAAGTGCCATTACAACTCAACCACAACTCAACTTGACTCCTAACCCGGTATATACTGAAAAGAGATCAGGGTTTACGCTTGGTATATAGAACATTGAAACTCAATATCTCAATTGAGAAAAATATCGTGGTATATAGTATCAGTATTTTGGCAGCACTGCCTGTATGAATCTGTCAGAATAAAAAATTTCAAATTTCACTTTTATTTTTTAATCATAATTTGACAATATTTTTATTCATATTTAACAGCAGCACAAAAATTTTTTTCGTTTTGCAATAAGCTTCTGATCGACTTATACGGTAATGGTGTTCTTTCTTCTCGTATTTAATAGTCAGAGTTCAACAGAGGAATAGAATATTTGCATATTTCTAAAGGCCCCCATTCCTATACAAGCCGTTCGTTGCGATACTACTCTTTAATAACATTCATACAGCGTTCTTTATTTTGAAATTCCATCAAAATCACTGTCTTTATTTATTCGCCGAATCCTCTTTCGTACTTTTTTGATAGTTGGATTTACAGCGCAATTATCAATAACTTCGGTACTTATAAAATTCACAATAAAAGGAGTGTTCATCTTAAATTTTTTCACAAAATTCTTACAATGTTAAGTTCACAAACGTCCAAGGATTAAAATCACTTGACAGCGAATTGTTTCCAGCAGATGATTGTCAATAGGCAAAAATCAGTCAACAGACAATGCAATTGTCAAGTCACATGATGTTTCCGAAAACACCCACTCACTCACCCATACCGTCAAATGGATCGGCCTGCAGTCCAAGAAAACTGACGAAAATCTGAAGATCTGAATTTCTATTCAGCTAAAATTTTCGTTGAGGCCATGAATATTTTTGCACTTGAATTAACAACCTAGCCTGTGTGTATGTAAGGAATCATGGGGTTACTTGGAGTCCACGGCCTGTCAGACGTATGCCTCAAGTCCTTCACCCAGACTTAGTAATGTATGGCCTTCAACGGGCGGTACCTGCTGACCTGGCTTAAAAGGTTACGGCCTGCCGGCGACCTGTTGTGAATGGGAACCTTAAGGGGCTCCTATATAAGGCCGGCTGCACTGAACAATTGCTCATTCGGAACCCTGGCCGGTGGAGCGCTCAGATATTTGCGAGCCAGATCTGTAAATTTGTCGTATTTTAATTTTGTTTTCCACGAGGCACGACACGACCTACACACATTCGCATTCGCAAAACATTCGCATTACCTGATGCGAATGCGAATGTCGATGCGAATGTTTAAAATTAAGCGAATAATTCGCATAAGCGAATGCGAATGCGAACATTCGTATCATCCCTACTCAGTATACTAATGCAAGTGTGTCTTCACATTTTTATATTGCAATATGACAAAACTGGAATATCTCGATCTCAATTGCTATACCACAAGTGTGTCTTTGGTATTACTTAAAAGACTCTCATCACATTATGATTTCTACTTTATTTAGTGTGTTCCTACTTCTACTACAGCAAAAACGCTTAAAATTATATAAATTACAAAACGTTTTTATTTATTGCGAAAAAAATATATTAACTAAAATAGTGACATTGGAAAGTATTTGTAGAGGGGAAAACCTAAAGCCTAGAGTTTAATGTTTTCCTTGATAAAAATAATACACAAAACCGCTTATCACCATGCAGTAATAGAAATAAAGTAACACCAATAAAGGATCCTCGACTTATCCCTGTAGCATGGTGGTAGCAAAGGGGGAGGGGGGAGTAGTACACCACCCCCACGAGCCTCCGAGTCAATATATCTATCCCTCCGAAAAACTTGGAAGGATGTATCGAAAAGTTCGGCATTAGGAGTCCTACTGTGTTACCATGTTTCTGTAAAAGCGATTATACCGAAATCACTGGCCGAAGTCGACAAAAACATATCATGGGTTTTGGATCTGATTCCCGTCACGTTTTGGTAATATAGAGGGAAAGCGTCTTAAGTTTTTTGGAACCTGTCGAGTGTCCAATTAAATATTAAAGTTTCGTCAAACGTATAATGGTTTGTGTGTACAGAAAGTTTTCAAAAGTTTAAAATTATTAAAATGCATAAATACTCTTCCTTCTTTAAAACCCATAAAACAAAAATCAACTGTCATCAATGTAACTACAAATCACATCACAAAACGTACGTTGAGCGCGGTTCTTTTCGCATTCCTACATTTAACGAAACTTAACGAAACAAACCATGGGCGACGTACGTCCAATATCGCCGAGAACATTAATTTCCACAAGACCGCCCAGGTGACGTGCGTTTCTTACGTGCATTATAGTTGGACCTTTATGGAATACAACAGCAAAGTTGGCCAAACCTCTTTGGGAAGGATAGCGTGAACCAGGACGCATAGAGCTATGGGATCACATCGGTTTGGAATTACTGCAGTTGCGAGAGGGACCGTTTGAATTCCGATTGCAGAGCAGAACAAACATTAACTGAGCAAATGATATCAGCATATAATTTTCTGCAAAAATTTCTGGAAATTGGGTCGAAAGAACGACGTCTCATGTGGAAGTTGAAAACTTATCTCCCTTGCCTTATTTCGCATCTCAAATCTTATCAGGTTTATTGAATATCCCATAATACAGATCTGGAGCAATAATTTGCGCAACTTTTGTAAGGCAGTTTAAGCAACAAACTCATTGCTTCAAGTCCGGACGTGGAACACTTTAAACACGCATGGTAACCACGCACTAAGTTCATGTCAGAAAATCACTCTTATCTCTCAAAATAAATGCAAAGCAGAAGACTTAAGTCAGAATTACAATATTATAACCTTATGTATAAATGCATAACCATAAACGCATAACTATGCTACGCATTACATAATAATTTCTAACAGCAGAAAATTCTCACCAATCGTCGGCCAAGCGTCGTTCATCAAGCGTCTACCTTCAGTTATGAAAACGTGAAGAGCAGCGCATAGGTATACATAGAGAAGGTGCTTGGGACAGGTTGCATGGAACCGGTTGGTCACATTCTTAAGCTCTTCCGACATACATTTAAGCGTACATTGACCGAAAAATATGCAAGCGATATCAGATGTCGTCTTTAGTGAAATCGGTGCCATTCGAAAGCATTTTTGATTTTTAGGTTTACCGGTATTTTTGGACTCGTTTCTGAATAGTTGCAAACTTTGTAAAATATTATTATTGATTTTGCAGGAATATTAGAAATCACTTATTGTAATTATTGTTTTATTTACCTAATGTTTGTCACTGTCAAATTACTAACGCCGTATGCTTGAATGTTTTTAAAAACTGCTCGATACCCATCAGGGCCATTTCCTAGCACGATGGATATTTCATCAATTAGAACTGGTTCTACCTAAAATTATTTTTTTAATTGTTAATTGTTGAAGAATTAGTTTAGAATTTTTTTTGTTCTTTTACCTCAACTATATCCAATTCTGGAACACCTTCGCGTAAGTATTGTATAAGACGATTCCCGCTTTCTTTTAGACATTCATTTACGTATTCGTCATCTCTGGAGCATTGTTGAAGGTAGTAAGCTGAAATGTATTCAAAATTAGTGTTTTGATATGAAAATAAGGTTATACAAACAATTATTGTTAATTTGCAAAAAAACGTTTAATTTGCATAAAATAAAACGATTTTTAATTTATCCGGAGAATCGCGAAAATTATGTATTATAAATAGTATTTAACATATTATTTTTTAAAAATTCATTTTATTCGTATTTTGACCTTGTTGAAACTGATTTGAGATAAGCATAATGATACATAATCTTTTTCATATGTTAGTTAATTTTTTTAGACCCATTATAGATGAGGATGTACGAATCTTATGAACAGCGAGGCGTGTGGTGTAGGTCAGAAAAGTGGAGTTTCGTGCGTCTGGGGAGAATTTTTTATGTCCGATTTCAACCTGGTTGAACGAAAGTTCTTATTCACAGAAATAAAAAATTATTTTTTTATGTTGGTACTCGAAAAAAAGTGCCACAACAAAATAAAAATGTGTACAGAAGCTGCCCTGCTGAAATGCAAAGCTCGCTCCACGATTGAATTTTCAGGGACCTTTAAAAAATGCTTTTACATTTGGATGCATACGTCCTCGTCTATACTCGGTCGTGAATCCTAGGAAGCCACAGGTATTAAAATTTAATTTTAAAGGATTTTTTTTAAAACGAAAGCTTATTTGGAAGTAATACATGTTACTCAAAATACTGTCCACCAATATTGTAAAAAGCTGATTGCTCGGCGGAAAAAGGACCCACCTTTTGAGGTTATCTTTGATATCGAAACGAGGTTCATGTTTTCGCTATAGACGGCGGTCATAAGGCCATGGTTACGTATGCATGTTGGGTCAAGATTAAACAAAAGGCTGCCGTGATTAAGCTGGCCAAAGTTCAAAGGTTGACTTGTCTCGGTATCACAGGAGCTGAAAGCTGCTGACTGTCGCTCCCTGACCTCCCTTCGTTCCATGTAGTAGTGAAGAAGGAGACTCTGGTAGACATTGTGGATCTCCTATCGATTATCAAGGAATTAAAAGTGGTGCCAATGTTCATATCGACCGATATCATTCCTGCGAGCCTGGACAGGCCGGTCAGAAGGCAGCACGTAGGTAAGGCTATGTTTACATGGCCTTTTGGTATAGTATACGGACGGTTACTAACAGGATAATGCGATAGGGCCCAAGGTTCAAAATATCGATGGGCACCACCCCCACTGTTTTTCAAGCTGAGATACTGGCCATTCAGGTGTGTGCCCAGACTTGCATTAATAGAGTTCCAAACAGCTATTGTTATTTTCTCGGACAGTCAAGCTGTCCTGTTGGCTATTAAATCCCAATGGGTGTCATCAGAGACTGTATTGGATTGTCTCCTGTCTAAAAACTCCCTCAGCAGGAACAACAAGCTGATGTGGATCCCAGGCCCTGTGAAGATTAGGGGCAAACTCGTCCCGTTTTGTTCCGGAACCCTTCTGCAGCTAAGCTAGCTGCCATGTAAGATCGGACATCAAGAATTGGGTCTACCAGCTATTTCTTCATAGCTGGACAAAAGATTATTTCAAATAGACAAAGTTCAAAGGGCCAATTTTTAAATTCAACAAGTGGCAACTAAAAAGAATAACAGAATTCCTGATGGACGGAGCAGCTCCCGAAACAGCGGAGCACTTACTATGTGGTTGTGAGGCTATAGCAAGAAGGAGATTGAGTCTACTCCAGCGCTTATGCTATAAGCATAGTACTAAGTTCGGCGCTAAGCTAAATTTTAGCGCGTCTCCAAACTTGTACCCTTTTTAGCAAGATAAAATTTGACAATGTAGAATTGAAGAGAAGGTTCTTATTAACGTTCTTTTTGGGTTGAATTTCAACGTCTTCTTCGAAATAAAACTCCTCAAAATCCATTGGAAATATAAAATTATTAAAACGTGTTTCAAAATATTCTAAACACACAGAATTATTTATTATTTTTGCTATTTTTCGTGCACAAACTTTTATTTTAGTTTTATTTCCGCACTTGAAATTTCTACAACCGTAAATTAGCTTATTTTTCTGTTTGTTTTATATCACTGGTTGTTTTTTCAACAAATTCAGCGTGAAATAAGGTCCCTGCACGATAAAAAATGCAGCTAAAAATGTGGACACTAACATTGCTGCCATCTGTTTTACAGAACTAGAAACGTCCGAGCATTTTAGCGGCGAACTTAGTACTGCATTCGCTAAAGATACTGCTAAAATTTAGCTTGATGAATTTTCGCGCTAAATTTTGTATGGAAATTTCATTTAGCAGGGAACTAGTACTGGGCTATAGACAAAATAAAACCTCAAAAGATTTTAATGACGGGTTGGCACAATGGACTAATTGGGCGCGGTGCCTGTAAACATGATAGCGGCCGTACTGACCAAGCTTTTGGGACCTGAAAACTTGGTAAGATCGTCCTTTTTTAGTGGTACTTATTTTTTCTATCTCACACTGCTTATTCTCCGTAAGTTTTTGTATTACTACGCGTCAGTTGTGCCACGATTTTTCATTCAATAAGTATTTTATTTTGTATGAAGCTTGACAAGGAGGTCCTGCCAACCCTGGTAGAACAAAACCATTGATGAACTAGACACCTTCAAGCCGTCGGGAAAGTCAATGGTTTCCTTACCAACTTTCTGTGTGCTCACGTTGTTGTGACTGCAATGGCCGAATTGTGACTGGTAATGAAAAGTAGATCCTTTAAAAAATGTTAAGAGCAGAATACAGTGGGTAGATAAAGAAAACACCCTGGAGCCTAGGCTAAAGCAGGTCACCAACTTTAGATAATGTAATTTGTTTGGTGGAATATGAAGGGTTTAATTCACTATCAGCTTTTAAACGCTAACCAGACGAAAACCAAAGATGTCTACTGCGAGCAGTTTGAGTGCCTTAAGTTAGCTGGGAAAAAATCTACCATCTTTGGTTTTAAGACCAAAAGTGTTCTTTTAATAAGACAACGCTCGGGCGCATCCAGGAAGAACTTTACAGACAGAAGTTGGAGGAGTATGAATGGGAAACGATACCGCATCCACCATATTCACCGGACAATGCACCATCAGATTATCAGGTGTTTCGCAGTCATAAAATCATCTATACAATAGTATAGAAATTTCTTCACAGGCAATTTCCGCATTTATCAACATTTAAAATTCCTCAAAACAACTTTTAGCATATGTATTTTTACAAAGAAATTCAATATTTTGTAAAATTCCTAAATAAATTCCCAAATGACACAAAAATTTTAATAAATCCGCCTTTTGACAAATTATGCAATTTGTTTTTCTTTCTTTTTATCAGTTCACACTTTTCCCAAAAAAAACTAATTCATAACAAAAATATAAAAATTTCTCCAATGACTCAAACTTGGCTTCTCATGAAAAAACATAAATTCGCATTTTCATTTTATAATAACAAATTAACATATGTTACGAAATAGATGGATTACTTAACAAAATTTATCATCGTAGTTCTTAAGTGTAGGATGTCCAGTAGTTTTTGACCAGTTTTCGTTTCTGATATGAGGAAGATAAGAGCTGGACAATAATTGAGAGTGGCAGCCAGTATGTCTCACCTAAGCGTGTTTGTTGCATTTCGTATAATCATGGCGATTGATATGGATGAGGCTTCGTGAAAAGTAGATGACGTATTTTTGAGAACGAAAGTCAAAAACTATCATGAAAATAACATTTATGAATTTTTTCGTAGATGGTCGTGGGTGGCTCTTGAAGTTTCTGTATAGTCATCACCAATATAATTTCTAAGTGTACCGATTCGATACATCGTGAAAATAATTAGGATTTCAATTGTTCGTTGTTGATTATCATATTTTGCGCATGAACTTTCGCTAAGTTACTTATTTTTTGCAGTTTTTTGCAATCATAATTGCAATTTGCTGCTGACTTCTGGCTGTATTGTAATTTTGGATCCTAATTTATCACCGTTGATTTAAAAAACAAATAATATATGTTGCAAACATAAAAAATTCAGAAGGCGTATTCACCATGCTTTTCAGTTATTTATTAACAACACAATCGCAGTAGTACTTATTTTGACAGATAGGGATTACCCCATTCTTGTTAAGGAAATAAGTAGATACTTCTAAACGTCAAAATTTTTTTGTTTTATGTTTTGAAATTTCTCATTATGAGTTCATTACAAGATCATCAATAAACACGTACACAGTCGAAGTAAAGTTGATCCAAGCGTGAGCAAACGTCAGTGGATGTCAACTTTCTGCAGAAAATCATCTTCATCGATGAGGCGCACTTTCACCTCGGTAGATTCGTTAACAAGCAGCATTGTCGCATCTGGGCTAATGATAAATCTAGAATTATTGTTGAGAAGCCTGTGTTTTTTTTATGTGGAAGACTAGAACTCAGGGAAAAGCCCTTTGTCCTGTCGACAATCTATTTTTTTCGTGTAGAGTGCAATATCGATCAGAGAAGTGAAGGAAGGAACTGCCACAACCAAGCCGCGATTTTTTTTGTTCCATCTACTCCCAGCCATTACTATCGCGACTTTGGCATCGGGGCATCGAGAAACAAGTCGCTGGAGGGTTATTCCTCCTGAAACGAGAAGGGCTAGCGGAAGGCTATGACAGGAGGAATCAGGAATGTAAAGAGGGAAGGAGAAAGAAGGAAAGTTATGTAGGTGGGGAAAGTGGGAAAGGCGAAGGAGCGTGGTGCTACCGGGATTCGAACCAGGGACCTCTGGGATGGTAGCCAGGCGCCTTACTCCCTAGACTACCGAGGCCCACACAAAAAATTATTGTTTGGTGCGGTTTTTGGAGCGGCGGTGTTAACAGGCCGTACGTCTTCGTAAACGAGACGGCAAAGTTGTTACCGTACCGTAATTACATACGCTAACGCGCTATTTTTGTGCACACAATTGGAAGCTATGGATTTGGGCAATATGTGGTTCCAACAGGATAGTGCCACTTGCCTCACAGCCAACGAAACAATGACTTTTTTATGGCAAAAGTTCGATGGTAGCATTATCTCCCTGATCTCAATTGGCCGCCCAGATGATGTGATTTGTCACCGTTGGACTTCTTTTTTTGGGGAAATATGAAAGAGAAGGTGTACGGCAATAAGCCAACAACTATACAAGGGCTGAAAGACGAGATAATTCAACGCATTAATAAAATTCAGCTGTCGTTATGCACCAGCGTCATCCAAAATATACTTAAACTACTCTTCTTTTCCCGGTTAACCAAAAAAAATTCCAATTCAGATCGAAGCACTGTACTAAAAAGCTTCTCGGTTCCGAGGTTTTTGCGAAGCCGTAAAGGACTCCCTCGATTACGAAAACTCGGTTTTAGACTCAGCACATGCCGCCAAACACCGCCTCAAAATTTCAACCATTAAGTATGTTTTGCAAGTAAATGGGATTTTTGCGTCTTTATTTACTGTACTATAAACAAAACTAGCGAATTTGATATTTTGGATCTCAATATTTGTAGAGAAATCCTACGATATAGTCAAGTGCAAAATTTAATCCACGACACTTCAGCCCAAATTTGGCGTGCTCAAAACAAAATCCCTCAACTCCTCAGCATAAATAATTGTGATAAGAAGTGACGAACACGCCTTTCTCCATGTCCACGCAACGATAACCACAAAATATAAAAAAGACATATACATCAAAACTCTTTCACTAAAACTGCCTGTGCTTCTTCCTCCTTGGCCAAAAAAATTATACTCGCTTTCAACTTAATAAAAAAAAAACAAAATAAAAATTTTCCATTGAAACTTACGTTGTTGGGCGAAAACCGCGGAAAACGTGGTGAAAATAATTGCTGTCGTCACGACATTCATTTTTAACTCGATTTTCCTTAGCTTTCTTTAATTGACTAAAACTATTAAATTTAAATCCAACAACAACAACAAAACGCACAATGAACTTGACTCGTCGTGGACAATTGAGTTGCTTTTGTGTTTAGCACTTTTTTTTATTTTATTTTAGCACACTTTCTGTTAACACTTTTCTTCTTTGCTCTCACTTTAATCCATTCGACGCGGGCGTAAATTTCAATTTTGAAAGTTCACTTTAACTGTAAAATCATAACCAAGAAGAACAAAAAATCAATTTTCTTGGACTTGGCGGTAGGTATGCGCCGACCTTCTTCGTCAAGGTTTAGGTTACTAATGACGACAAAGAGCGGCCGTCTTACATTTTTAAGCTGTAAAGTTCTTATGAAACAGCATTGCAAAAGGGGATGAGCTGCCGCCGCACCTGTGGATATATTAGCGAAATTGGTGCATTAAGAGAAATGCGGGAAATGAAAGAGTTCGACCGTGAAAGTTCCGCTTTAACGGTTTTATCAGATTTTATGAATTTAGCATGGTTTTAGGAAAATCAGATTGAGGTGCTCGAATAACATTTGATAGGTTTTGTTGATGATTATTAACATTGCATACTTTTTGGTTAATTTGTTGTGCTCGTGGATATGGATTACAATTATTTCAATTCGGTTATTTTGTTTTCAAGAATAATAAATATTAATAATTTATATGATCATTTGTTCCAAAAAAAATAATATAAACAAATTTCCGCTTCTTTATAAATTTTGTAGTATGTTATTTATTGTTAATAACCACAGTAAAGTCAGATCACTCCTCCGTGTTTGATTACCACCTTGGTTCCCAGGGATTATTCTCAAGCTTCTTCAAGGCTTGCTTCCTGCGTTTGGTAAGAGCTTCTTGGATAGATTCAGTAAGTACATTTACTACGTATACATGATGAGTTGAATAGTTGAGTTGAGGTTGAGTTGAATTTCCGACAATCGACAAAATTCAACAAAAATCACAAACACAAAACACAGAGATGCTGCTGTCAACTAAATCCAACCACTCAACTACTGAACTTTCGTCTATATACATAATTTCAACTCAACCCAGGTAGCAGGGCTGAGTCGAGTTCAATCGACCCTATCTCAACTTGACTCGCGTCTACATGCATTTGAACTTGGGTTCAACCTGGGTTCAACTCATCATGTATACGTAGTAATTGTTAAAGGGGTTTTCTGAGTCTATTTTTGAATCGAGCCATTTTTGTGATGTTTTAAAAAGAACTGAAGTGATAAACAGAAAGGTAGTTCTACTAGTAACAAAACAAATGAAATATAAACTAACAGGAACGGCTGTGTCGTGTAAAAGTCCTGTACGTGAGCGACCACACTAAAGGTAGCTTGTTTAAAAGGACAGCAATAGTGTGCAAGAAGGACACAAATTGCCGAACTGTCAAATGAAATCTGCTCGATTGATGCGAATTAGAAAAGTGCAAGTTTTTATTGCTTTAATCTATCGTTTTGAGAAAAGTGTCTAATAATTGTGTAAAAGGCTATTTTACAATTTAGTGATTATTTTTATCAGTGGGATTAATTTATAATAGACGCTAATTTGCGAAATGTCTGCGGTGGATGGCTTTAACAATACCAAAGTTTAGTGTTTAGTTTATATTTCTATGGCAGCTCTAATGTTTCCTAGACTAGCTATATGTCACTGGCAAAGTGTTCATGAGTTTTGCACTCGGGATTATCGTAATGTATCCAACGTTTTAGAAGATTTAGATTATAATTGGAAGTTCGTTCACCTAGTAGACCTACACTAATTCAGTTTTCGAGGCACGTGGGTACGTGGGGAGCACGTGAACAGATATCCGTTATGTAAAAATTTAATCGGTCAATTTATTTACTACTGGTCTGTTGAATTATATGGTTTTAAATTCTTTAGTTGGGCCTTATGCCCGACTAGCATTTAGGGGGGTGCAGATAGGGTCCCTATGAGTCTAGACCTACTGCCTCATTTGGACCCCGTGTGGATTCCCCTAGAGGGGCCACGCAGGGCATCTAACTCCTTGCCTCGTTCGCGCCTCGTCATAAAACATGTCCCACCCATTTAGCCCCCTTAAAGTAAAGTCATTGCTACCCGTCGATCCCGAGTAGAAAAAAGAGGCCGAAAAATTTGAGAATTTCGACGTGGATATGTAAGTAATAACTGCGCTGGTGTCGAAAGGTTCATATTTTTAAACGCGAGTTTCACTTTAGGCCGGCTCCACACGTTGGCACCAAGTTAGCCCCAATGCTACTTGTCCAACTTGTGGATCCAGAAATTTCCATTGGCGTGAGCATTGGGGGTTGGTTGTCGCGTGTCGGAATCTGCGCTAACGTTCGCTGGTATCCGCGTTGCGACCAAAGTGTGGAGCCGGTGTTATCGTATTCAGGGCCGGCGCTTGGGTGTTTTGCGCCCGGTGCAGTATGCCATATTGCGCCCCATCAGCTCCTCATATTTTGATCGCAGTCAAGGGCAATGGAAAAAATACGTCCCCTCCAATTGCGCCAGGTGGAAGTGCACGATTTGCACCTATGAAAGCGCCACCCCAACTTAAGGCCAATGACATTCTTGTCGCATTGGAGCAAAGCGGAGACTATTTCGGCAAGCCGTGATTTCTTGAATGGAAAAAATGTATCTATAGCACGTTTTAATCCCTCTTCTGTCATGATCCTATCAACTCAATCTCGGTTTAGCATCGTTTCCTTTTGATTTCGAATAATCGCAAGACCTACCCGAGAAGTAGCTTCCTGGAGAGTGAACTTCCATCATAATTTTATTAGTTTCCTTCAGCTTTTCTGCAATCCTCCACATTGATTCATGAACTTTGAGACTTTCCGATATGTTCTCCATGCTTTAAGAAAATTTCCTCGGTCAAGGCCCTCTTCTTCGATAGTCGTAGAGTTTTCTCTATTTATGTTTTTTCTGGCTTTGTAGTACTCCCAGGAAAATGAGTAGTCGCCTTCTAATATCCGTCTTCTGCTTTTCCAGTTCACTGCATTACCAGAAGGTATGATTGTGGTCCTCTACTAGCGTAAGACGCAGGGCCCGTGCTCGGTGCAGTTTACCATATTGCGCCCCATCAGCTCCTCATTTTTTGGTCGCGGTGAAGGAAAATGGACAAAGGCACAAACACTTAAATATTTATTTTAGGTTTTCCTATTAGATATCCAACGTAAATGCTCCGATAAAACTATATCGTGTAAATATTTGCGCCCGCGGGATCCACGTGAGTTCGGGGATAGACGTACAGAATATTTTATCGAAAAACTGGAAAAATAAATTGTGGCAATAAAAATAAATTCCTTTAATAGATGAAAATAAAATCACGGGAATACCTTAACAATTTTTTTTTTCAAAGTCTCAAACTTGGTTTTTAATTTTAATATCTGAAATTGCGCCCGGTGCAAGTGCACCATTTGCACTTATGAAAGCGCCGCCCCTGATCATATTCCCCAACTTGGTACTGGTCGCGTTCAATGCTGCTTAACTTCTGTAATTGAACTGAAATCGGTCTATTGATTATGCTAAATAACACCCTTCACGGTCACCAGCATAATTACCTGTAATATTAGTTGAAGTTGAAATTTTAGTTAAAAATACCAAAATTTTGACCTTGACCGCTCTTCTGGAAGCTGATAGGATAGAACCGTCACTTTTACAACTTTAGATAGGTGGGAATATTCTGATGCCCTATTCATGAAAATAGACTATAGAGCTACAAAAATAGAGGGTGATATGTAAAACTCTACCAAAAAAAATTCAGAACGCCCTAGCGGCTAAACCGTTACGATTTCCCATTCAATTTTTTGTTCATCTTTCCAAAACCTATCCACAGCTGGCCGCTTTGTAACTTTAGTAAATGCACCCTGTATTTAGTTTTCGTATGAAAAGCCTTGCTTGCGTGCGGCCCTTCGGCCATGTTCCTTCGTCGCCAGCGACCAATACGGCCTTTCAACGTTCTGGGTTATTAGGTGTACATAGAATATTTTGGGTGTGGATTTCCCCACCTCCACCCCTCCTGCCCACCCAATTAAAAGAGTTGTATTCGCGGTGGGACCGAATGTAGGACTTGAATGTACCGATTGTAGCCCGTGGGGGGGGATTGAAAGTAGGTCATTTAGAAATATTAGGAGAAAAGCAGTGATAAACGGTTTAGAATCGATATCCTGCAATACTATCCTGATTGAACAGCCAGAAAGGATACTCTTAATCCAGTTCTTTATAAGGTAGGTCAATACCAATAGCTTGGAGTTTGGAGTTAAGACAACAGAGCACACTGTCGTGTTCTGTGAAAACCATTAAAAATATCAAGATCAGACTCACAAAATGACGAATACTTTTATTGAGGTGTTTGTTAGATACACAAGAATCTCTATATTCTGAAGCCGCACTGTCTGTTGTCTAATATTTAGTTGGATTCTAGAGTAGCTGGTACTGCCGGCGATTCACTTGATTCAAGAGGCATAACACTCCGACGAAGTTGTCTCCCGCGAACCGCGACGGTTACTTGTCTAACTCAGCCGACTTTGCGAATTCGAAGCCCCGTTACAAAAATGTTTGTTTTGATTTTTGTTACAGTCGGCTTCATTAAAATCCCTTCTCTTTGGTGTGAACTCCTATAACATCCAGGAATCGGAAGGTGCATCGCCTCGTCCTTCATTAAGCTCCAGACTATATTGCTTCCTTCGAACCTTACTGCTAGACATTGCAGAATGACGTGTACGACTAGACGAACTGGTAGTACAAAATGTGACTCCTAAGCTGTGACTTTCATGCATCCCTTCAGGGAGCGAACCATTTCCTATGAGTATGTACGATATTATCCTCATTTTCGTAATCCCTTTTTTAGGTATCATGAGCTTCCTGATCCTTTCGAAATAATCGTGAGAATCTGCATGTGCCCATTTCGGTTGGAACATCATGGGCTGAAAATCCAAACATCTTATCCTCAAAGTGGGAAGTCACTAGCTTCTGTCTCGTTAACGTCTATGGCGATGCCTTGTTCTGGGTACGATACCATTGTTCTATCGCTCAGAGGCGATTCCTCATGATGTCTGCAGTAATGTTCATAAACTTAACTTGCGGTCTAAGCACACTTGATTTTTTAAGAATCGTCATCATATTTAACTTAGCATTCTTTTCGAGAGTTGTCATAGGTGCCATAATCACTAGCAGCCAATTTGAAAACATAAGTTAATATCTGTCTCCCACTTTCTGTTGTTGTATTTATTGTATTAGGCCCCGAATAAAAATGTAAAAAGCCAGAAAATCAGTACAATTTTGCTGGTGGAAAATAAAATGGAACATATTTAAAGTGGCTTAGTGGACCAAAGTTACGTTGATGAAATTCAATTGTGCTAAACAAGCCTATTTGCAATATCCGAAGTCAAATATATCTTGCGTAGTTACATGTTGACACCGAATTTTTAATCCACTCGCGTGAAAAATTTTGACATACTCCTAATTACAGTAAGAAAATCTTCAGTGAAGGGTTGAAGTTGATTGATGGCTCTTTTATGAATGAATTATGCAACGATTTACAAGTATAGTACATGCTAACAGCTCTCAGCATCTTCCACAATAACCACTCTACCGAATCCGAGTACTTGAATAATATTAAAATTTGTCCAATGCTAATGTTGGTCCAAAGTCTTGAGAGTTTAAAATCTCGTTTTGCAATCACAACACGCAGTGATAGTTGTCATTGAATTGGTATTTTTCAGGTATTGGTCTATTTCTGATTTATGACTGTCGTTAGTTCAAAATATGATTTTTTCTAGTTAGTATTACTACAACAACTCCAACCTTTCCATTGACTGAGCTTATTCCCCTCAAAAATAGTAATACTTAGAGCAAATTTCTTTGTTATGCACAAAACTCAAGCTATGTGCCTTACATTTCTAGTTACGGTACCAGTCAACGTTTTACATACAAGTCTTGTAACTCACTTAGTTAATCTCCAAAGCTTTTTGCCTTATTAAAGAAGCAAAACAGTCACCACAACCTTCTGATTACTATTCAAAGCACACAGCCATATTTAAAGAACCACGTCAGGTATTTAAGGTCACGGGCTTCGTGCGTGTATATTCTTGGCTCAAAATCCTAAACTGTATGCATTTCACGGGAATTAAAGCCTCAAAGCTGATTAATTACACTTGGTACGTGATCGTGGATTGCTGAAAGTTCATTCGTTCATTCATAAACAATTAAAACGAGACAACTTTTATCCCAAAAGAGCTGTATTATTACATTTTATCAAATGGGCAAAAATATATAAATTATATAAAAAATGCTTCTAAATTTACAACAGCAAACACACACGATCTACAAACTATTTACAAACGTTCCACTATCAAATAAAAGTTGGGGGTTGTTTGAGTTCCCCCGTTATCGCAGCTTAAGTAGAGTGCACTAAAATCTACCGAAAGTCCTTCGAGGATCCTTCTCAGTCGATGTAGAATTTCTCGTATGGGATGTGCTTCAGCAGTTGGTTCGTTATTTTCGCGAACTCCACCGCAAGTTTCTTCTCCAGTTGCGGCTGCATCGCTCGCACTACTTCCATCGAATTCTCACGGAGGAACAGATTTGTTGCTTCGGCTTTAAATGAAAAAAAAATTCATTTAATCTCTGAACTACCATTAAAAAATCCAAAAATCTTACTCAAAATGCGATTGTTGTTGAATGCTTTCGAAATACTGAGATGTACTTTGTCGAGGCCAAGGTTAAGAGCAAGGGTGTCAACGTGCAAGTAAGTGCCATCCGCCTTCTTTTCATATGAAACAGTTCCGGTTACGTTGGCGGTTACTCCTTCTGCAAATTGGGAAAGGCAAGTTTTAACATAAATTTTGTTTAAATTAATTTCATTTTATATAATTACCAAGAGTTGAATGGAATTCTCCACCGCCTGATGCAGGGATTATGATGAGAACACCAGAGCTTGTGTATTTTGATTCGATCTTCATTTTTGGTACTGTGACTGTGGCAGTGAATGGTAAATCGTTTACGCTCAATTGAAGGCTCTTTATGTCAAAGTTGCTAGCTCCATAGACTTCCATGTTTTTTAGTGTGATCTTGTATCCTTGCGGACCATCAGTTAGTTGCAATGAAAGTTGATCCATTATGAACGGTTCTACTGATGGCATCTGGAATTTTAAAAGATATTTTAAAATAAAATAAATTAGGTTCTTGTGTCGAGAGACTCGTCACTAAGAATGATTTTTTATGAGCGCTTTTTGGTAAATTACGAATCCCAGACTATAGTCTATAGCTGGTGAACGTGTTTAATAATTTAAAAGATTTTTATTTCCAATTCAAATTTCTTGGAAAACATGGTTATTACCACTAAGTAGAGTCCGTACCAAAAGAGATGAGGTATCTTCGCGCATGTGGGGAAATGAAAATTACACACAAATAAACATTGCGCACATGCGGTTAAGACATGCGCTTATGAATTTTCAAATTTCCCTTCGAAATCTGTTGTCACTCTCACTGCGCATGGAAACTAAAGGCCCAAACATATAGCAGAAACGAAAAGAAACCGAAACGAAAGCGAAATGAACTTGAAAATGAAAGCGATTTTATAGGTGCCTGAGCGAATCAGTTCTTGACATTTGTTGACAAGTTTTGCATTGACTAGAAGAGTTTTTTATTTTCGATAAATACACATATTATACACTTTATATAATTTATGGCGAATGTCGAGAAATCACAAGAGAAATCATAATTTAAATTTTTTCACCTCGTATTGATTGCATTCTTTTAAAAAAACTTCTTTTTCGTTCTTTCAACTACTTTAAATTCGAAAACAAACTGTCTGTCGAACTGTCAAAGTAACGGGCTGAATAGCTAGTAACGAATACCGAAATGAAATAAATTTATATCATTCGTTCCGATTCGGTTCTGTTCGTTTATATAACCGAGTTCATGCATTTTCATACGATTTATTTCATTCTTTTCGTTTCGGTTCGTTTTCGTTTCTGCTATATGTTTGGGCCTTAAAACGTTTGAGATACCTCATCTCTTTTGGTACGGACTCTACCTACCTAGCCTCTTTTAATGCAGTCACGCTCAAGATGCGAGTTCAGAAAGGCAGGGCTGTAGTCATTCTGCACTATTCAGCTACAGACTTCCAATTGCTGAATACTGCAGAATGACTGCAGTCCTGCGTTTCGGTACACGAACGTTCTGGCAAGAAAAGCTATACGGACGCAGCAACAGGGGATTTTCATAAACGCAGGACTGCTGTCATTCTGCAGTATTCAGCAATTGGAAGTCTGTGGCTGAATAGTGCAGAATGACCGCAGTTCTGCGTTTATGAAAATGCCCACATTCTTAGGGCAGCATATATCAACGAAGGTAACCCTAAAATTGTAAGGTTTAGCATGAACATCAACCTACATTTAGCATGAACATCAACCATTCCGCATAAAATCTAAGATTAGGGGTAACTTAATAACCTTGTGAAATTCTCGAAACCCGAGATATTTGGAATTAGTCATCTAAGAGCGTTTTTGTTAAATTAAAACAACAATGCCGAGGTTCAAGATGAGAGGAGATGGCTATGAAAGCTCTTATTTTCCATGTCAAAAACCTTTAATACCCCGGCCTCACCGGCCGAACTTCGAGTTCAAGCAAATTAGTGAACTGAACTTTAAAAAACCTCAGTTGGCATACAATTTCCACATATTTAACTGAGGATAAAGTTGACCTCAGTTCGCGCAACTGGACTCGAACTGAAGTTAAACGTAAAAGCTCGCTCAAATGAGAGTAATCAACTGGAATAATGGAATACTATTCCAGTAAGCTTTTGCATTTCTTCTGGCGCAAAAGCAACAACAATTTCAAGCAGGAACTGAACATGAACTGGACTTTAGCCGGAATACCAATATGCGAAAACGTGGAGAAAAATTGCGATACAAAATCCAATGATTTTCGAAAACATTAGAAAAGAATTTCCAAGCCTAAAAATTCTCATGTCTTACATGATTTGGTATTTAAGCATTTTAAATATACCACTGATTGTGGGTAAAGGTAATCTTAACTTTCGGTTGAAGGTATCCCTCCATGATGTTTACAGCCTTTAGTATGACTGACAGAGAGTTGATCCCAACCATCACAGACTACATTACGCCAAACAAACAAGCTCAAAGTCAAAATTCCATTTGCCGGGGTCTTCTCTAAATCATGGAAAATATCCGGCTCCCGGACGGATCCAGTGTGCCAACTAGCGACCCGAGTAAAAATAAAAGGTGGCCTTAAAACGGGCGAATAACGGCACTTGGCTTTTTAAGGAGCATATGATGGCTGTAGAGGTTTTAACCATTTTTAACGAGAGTACATACGGGCCCACGACGGCCAATCTTGACCAAAAGATTTAAATGGCCGAGTACTGAGCTGTACACACGGGCATATGACGGCAAAAATTTTTTTTCGTTATATATATATATATACGGTTCCACCGTCGTATGCTCTTTACTGGCCATCGTAAGGCCATTGTACAGTCGTCATATAGCCGTCATATACTGCCGTACAGTCCGACAAACAACCTTCTGATGCCCGGTACATAGACGAGGACTATGTTTCAAACGCGGCCGGTGTTTGCGCGTTGTGGCCATTTTTTATTTTTACTCGGGGAAAGAAGACAACTCGACAAGAGAGAATATGGCGGTGGTTCTGACGGCCGAGCTACCATCTTGTCTCTCAACGACGAGTAAAAATAAAACTGGTCCGCTCCTAGTCTGCAACAGCCATGGTACGGCTGAGTAAAAATAAGACTCGCCCGCACTTAGCATGAAATTCTTATTTTCCAAATGCAACCCGCTACAGGCACGTATAATAATAAAAGACGCACGGAACAGTCCAAATGAAGCATGGTACGCTCACATTTTTTTAGACTAAAGGAAGCAAAATTGGGGCTTTAAAAATTGTAGGGGACAAACAGTAAATTATCTTGGTGACCATAAATGGTGCTATTAGCATACTCAGTAGACCGGTTCTCGTTCGATTGCGTAGGTCAAGCAGCATTGGACGTGGTTAGTACTTAGTTAGGGGACCGCTTGATAAAACGACAATCGCGTTTGGAGTGGTTTTTAGATTTTCATACCATAGGAATATACAAGCGAAAGAGAGAGCTGACCTCTTCTCCCTTTCAAAACGGTTAAAAGACATATTTACCTACGGGTCCTATCTTTGACCAATGCAAAATGGAAAAGATTAGTACAGCACGGGCAAAAGAACATGGCCGTCCTATAACAAAAACAAAACTGATAACCTCTTAAAGTTATCCCGCACGAACCTAGCCGGAGCTATAGCTGTGTATTTGGGACACTGGCCAATAAGAGAGCGTGCAACAAGAATGGGCATGACATTCAACACATCATGCCGTAGCTGCAATGATTCAAATGAAAAAGAAACTACTGTGCAAATGTCCGGCACTATTCAGGGCCAGGCACAGTTCATTTGCCAGCCACATACTGAACGTGGTTAAAAACCTAGCAACAGAGTATCCAACGAGCTTGACACAGTTCCTGAATGCTACAAAGTGAACTAAGAAGCCTAGTGGTCATGAGAATTAGTGGTATCAAAACGGAGCTATAATGTGCTAATTGGAGGTCAGTGCAAAGTACGCGGGCCTCGCCACTTCAACCAAACAACAAACCAACAATGGTAATAGAAGGGTAATAAAACATAGCATCAATAAATATCCATTCAGGTTCATTTTGAGGTTAAGTTTATGTTCTATGCCTTGAAAAATAGAGAAGATAAACGAGAGTGGTTAGAAGATTCGTTCGTATAGTAGTTTACCACGGACTTCAAACTTTTTCACTTCTTTCTGAAAGGTAAAATATCAAAACAACTTTGAGAGGCCACGGCTGCAAAAACGAAATTATAGTGTTTTACTCGCCGTGATCATGATCATGGTCGAAGCCGTGAATGCAATTACGTGCACCTTCATGCACCCGTGTATTCTATTGCTTTTTGATAGCAGCTGCGCAAAGAGTTTCGTCGTGTGTTTACAGAATAAAAAAATAATTTTTCGCTAATTTATATTCTCAATCAGAGGTAGAGCCACTGTAACACTTGTTGCGGTTTGATGCGCTATGGGTGCATTATAGTTGCGCCGCAGCAAGGTTCAAAGGGTGAATATCAATGCGTAAACCGCTCGTCTCATCCATGTACGAGGCACACCAGGCACTGCACATACACGAAGAGAATTATCTTTTTTGGCGTTCAGTCTACTTCTGCGTGGATCTGCCGATCTACAATTTGAAATATATACCACGTGTCTTTAGCTATAGAAGTTTCCGAGAAAGAAGTGGCTCATAGACGCATAGACAGAAAGAATCTTCGATTAAGCTCTAATGATATGCGGAATATGTCTCTACTGCAAACTGTTAACCTAAGAAATATATCCGAAATCTTCTTCTTTGAATGAGGTTGATACCTCCAAAAGTACCGCGACCGTAACTTGGCATATTGTACCGAAAGCCACTATACTTCAGCAGTTTGCCTACTAGTTTCTGGCTTAGTCATGCTGTTTGAGGGAGGTTGCACTAAAAGCCGATACCCTGCTCGTCGCTCCTGCAAACAGTGACAGAGAACAAGAAGGACAGAACCTCGTGACAAGCCTGCAGGAGGCACCATCATCCTTTCCTGTCTTCGATTAATGGTAGTTAAGTGTGCAGTGTTGGGTAATCAACGGCGTTTTCAATAATGCAGGTTGCGTGCGCAAATGACTTATTCAGCAATGGAAGTGTGTGTTTCGTCAGTTGTATGTTTCATCAGACTACAATCGTAAACAGGTTAGTGGGTGCTTCCATAACCAGTTCAATGGCGGACTAAGCCCGCAAGAGGCCCGGGGCGGCAAAGCTGAATGAGGCCCTCGGTCTAAGAAGTTGATGTAATTTTAGAAGCCTTTTATTCAGTTGCCATTTGTATGTACAGGTGTGTGTGTATGTTTATTTCCCAGTAGAAAAAGCAAGCCCATCGATTCCGAAAGTAGTTCTAAAGCCAAATGTCCATTATAAAGTTTTTTTCGGTAGAGTGTAGGTAGAGCGTAGAGTATAGAGCTCCACCTGTAATGTGTACACTACAGGGCGTCTCTACCGCTCTACCACTCCACCGCTCGTAGAGTTTCTCTAGATAAATTTTGAGTAGAGCTCTACCACGCGCTCTACAGACTGTGTACACTGCAGATGCGTTTTTCTCTACTATAGAGTCCTATGGTATAGCGCGCAACTGCGGCCATAAACTTTTGCATGTCATTTCATTTCTCAGTTATTCAGAGATGCGTGCGTACACATATTGTGTAAAAAAATTTAAGGAAATTAACAGAAAACAAAAAAATAATAAAATGAGTTCTCGCCAAAAACAAGCTGCTGCCGTTTTATTTTTGCTCGAAGAAGAGAAAAAGAAGGAAAGGAAATGTTGGGAGCGAGATTGGAATGTTAAAAGAAAACAAAACGCTGGAATGTATCGAGAATTATTGAATGAGCTCACGAAAGAAGATATATCTTCATAGCAAAATTTTCTGCGTAAGTCGTATTCGAATTTCGTTGTTATTTAACACGCCGATGTACAACAATTCGAAGCGCAGTCGAAACGCAAATAAGAATGAATCTGTAGAGAGAAAAACTCTATCAAACATGCTTGATAGAGCGTAGAGCAGATGTAGGACTCTACCAAACACAAAAAAATTGCGTATACACTATAGACTTTTTTAGCAGAGAAAACTTTCGCATAGAGTGGGTGTAGAGCGCATCTGTAGAGCTCTAGAGGGTGTATACACTTCTCTACGCGTCTCTACGCGAGAGTTTTCTCTAGCTCTACGCAAAAAACTCTATAGTGGACACTAGGCTTAAGTTTAGAAAAACTCCTCTTGCATGATGCAACCGAGATGAAAATGGTCAAGAAGTATTGAAGTATAAGCGATGTACAGGGTAACGATTCAGTAAAGTCCCTTTTTAATAATATACATGCTGTACTTATTTATGTCTACGGAAACATTGTACGGGACCTCCGACTCCAAAGTACCACTTAGGTAGGCACTGACCATATTTTAAAAGCCTTGTTTAGGATTTGATCAAGGGAACTTGTAGGCATTTGGAGGCCCCAGGAACCAGAGGCCCGGGGCGGACCGCCCCTTCCGCCCCACCCTTAGTCCGCCGCCGAACCAGTTTCCAACCGATGAATACAGTGCCAGAGTGCTTTCATTGCTTTCAAAGCCAGGATGATTCAAACAAAAGTAACTTAAATAAGAATACCCAATTTACTAAGGGCTCTTTGGCAGCGCGAGACGCTTTGGAACCTTAACGCTTTGATTGCCACTAGACCACACATGGATTCACTGGCCTGAGTAAAAATAAAACTCGCTCGTTCTTAGCCAGCGTCAAAGCTCCTGTATGGTAACCCGCTCACAATCCTCGGGTTCTCGTTCGATTGCATAGATCAAGCAGCATTGGATGTGGTTAGTACTTAGTTGGGGTACCGCTTGGTAAAAAGACACGTTTGGAATGGTCGATTACGAATACATTCATATCTGTAACAGAGGGGTGCGTACCTCTAGCTGCATTTTTAGACTTTCATGCCTGTTACCATGTGCTGGTTCTAGTGGAGTTGGAGGCTTATGTAAACGCTAACAAAATCGTTTCGTCAGGATTAACGCTACACTAAGTCCTACGCTTGCGAACCAGTTGAAGACCAAGTCAAATGCTTGCTGCATACGGCTTAGCATAATACCAACTATTTCGCCGGGTACCACCATGACAACATCATCTACTTAATCTTGGGCAAAAAATTTTTGTGTGTTCGGGTTACCTTCTTTTATCTATTTTTTTGTAATTTAAAACGCTAAGCTCAAAACAATTTTTCAAAAGATCGTAATCTTTCTAGGTTGTTGTTAATTCACCGTACCGTTTGACAGTATCCTTTCTACTTTTCTAATTCTGTTGGATTAGCTTCTTAAGGCCCAAACATATAGCAGAAACGAAAACGATCCGAAACGAAAAGAATTAAATAAATCGTATGAAAATGTATGAACTCGGTTATATAAACGAACAGAACCGAATCGGAACGAATGATATAAATTTATTTCATTTCGGTATTCGTTTCAGCTATTCAGCCCGTTACTTTGACAGTTCAACAGACAGTTTGTTTTCAAATTTAAAGTAGTTGAAAGAACGAAAAAGAATTTATTTTAAAAGAATGCAGTCAATACGAGGTGAAAAAATTTAAATTATGATTTCTCTTGTGATTTCTCGACATCCGCCATAAATTATATAAAGTGTATAATATGTGTATTTATCGAAAATAAAAAACTCTTCTACTCAATGCAAAACTTGTCAAGAACCGATTCGCTCAGGCCCCTATAAAATCGCTATCATTTTCAAGTTCATTTCGTTTTCGTTTCGGTTTCTTTTCATTTCTGCTATATGTTTGGGCCTTTAGTCCTTAAAAGTGCCGTCCGTTCTAGTTGTAATGAAGTACGTAGCAGAACATAGTGTAATTTAGCCTTCATATATACCACAACCACATCCATTATATAAAGCCGATTTCTTCACAGCAAACACAATAACTACTTTCCAATTGCATTTGACACATTTACAGTCTCATTGATTCACCTCCAAAGTATATCTAAACTGCCTTAAACGTTTTGTAAATAAGTTCTTCTAAATCAATTCTTAATTCAAACTTGTCCCACATTTGTTGACATTTACAAAAATAAACGAAAACTGAAAAAGGCATAGACTAAGGCAACGTGCTTGGACTGCGGAGTTGAACAACCTTTCCATCAAGCAAAGACCATTTCGTTCAAGATTTTAAAGAAAACAAGTTTTCCACAGTCAAAGACACCACCACCACTTATCTGGCAAAATGTAATTAGCATCTGACACATATTATTGCGTAATTTCACACCTTTAATAATCACATATTAATAGACAGCTTACGGTACGTTAAGGAGAAAATCACATTGCCATCAAATGTTAAAGACGGTAATTATTCATTAAGAACCGTGCAAGATGCGTTCCGTGCAAGGTGCAGCAGTCAGTAACTGAGACCAACTCAAGAAGATTGCGATTTCTTAAATCAGCCCCAATTATGGAATTATTGTTAGTTTATGGAATTATTAATTTTAATTTGTTGGAAAATGATTATTATAAACTTTTTTTTTCTTTTTTTAGCTTACCTCGATTTCTGGAATACCCTTGGCAAGGTATGGCCTTAAGTGGTTGAGAGAAGCCTTAATGCAGTTTGTCAGCTGTGGGTCATTTCTTCTGCAGGGTTTGATGTATTCGGCTGAAATTAGAAAATAAAACGAAAGTTCATATTATGCAAATTTAAGGTTTGAGGGTTTAAGCTGCAGGACACTTATTGCGCTACTAATATAACAACTATAGATGGTAATGCAGTTTAGTACCTTTAATGCCCTGAACACAATGCACATACGGGAGACAAAATACATGATACAAGAGATGTCAAAATTTTTAAAACGCATGAACGTAAGTGCAATCCTTCACAATTCGCATACAAGAGACAAGAAATATTTTATACCAAATACAAAATTAGATTTAATTCTATTCGCGTTTTTACATGGTTGACATGCGGAAAAAATTCGTTTTGTTTAGTTTATAGGTGTCAAGTGTTTGTAATGCGCTTTTCAGAGATATTGAAAAAAGTTACTAATAGACTATATAAGCCTTATCGAGTAGAATAAGTCATTTTTAAGGTCAAATTTAACAAATTATTACTTTTTGTTGACTTTTTAAATTTTTATAAACGATGGGTTTTGCATTTCTGGCATAATTAACGCAAATAATGCAATTAATTCCATCTGGTCCATCATAACAAACGTTGTATCCCGTCTTGGATCTTCGTATTGTGAGCAGGTCAGCGACATGTCTGCCGTGGTGGGATATTTAGACATTTAATTTTTGTATTTAGTGAGATGTATTTTGTTTGGTTTTTACGAAGTGCTTTTGCTGATGATGGAACTTTGCGTAAACCACCAACTGCTGAATCTGCTCATGCTTTCTGGCCAATAAATCTGAGGAATAAGAATTATAGTATAATAGGCCAAGTGATGGCCGCGGCACTTTTGGACATGATACCTCCTTCGAAAAAGAAGAAGATGTAGAGAAATAGACTCAAATCTAGGATCGCTGGAAGGTCAACCTGCTTACTAACCCTTAAGCTGCTGACAGATACACGCTGGTGTAGTGCGGTCAATGACAGATATAATAGAAGTATGTGTATTCAAATGCAAACTAACGAAATGTTGCTTGAACGCCGCGCGTACAGACCGCGAAAGTTGGGTTGTGTTTCAAATTTCATTATTTATTACAATCACTCCATCTGTGGTTAATTGTCAACATCACACATGTCCCATATTCCATCATTTTTTGTCGAATTCGAACATTCTTGTTCCATTGTCCAACAATGATTAGGGTTAATTTCCATCACTGATTCTGATTACTGATCACTATAGTGATCTATAGTGAATCTTGAAACACACCCTTGCTCTACTTTAAATTTTTCCGCGATTCCGCACCCAAATGTCAAAAAGTTGTTTGTGGTTTGAGACGTGTGTTGATAGTGATAATTCTAAAACAAAGACAATTTCTGTAGAAATATGTAATAATAAACAAATCATACAGTTTTTTCAAGTTATTTGCTATTACGTCCTCTTGTCACTTTGATTTTATTGATGTGTCAAAGTCGGAACGCGACGCCGACACCACGATATTATGTCAGTGAAAAGTCGCCACATACTGCGCAGCTAATGTCCGCACCATCAACGCGCGTGAGTCTGTCAGCAGCTTTACGCTACCAAGACCGAAAAAAATGTTATAACTATATCCGTCTTGTGAAATAGCGATTGCTGTCAAGAATTTTGAAACGCCAATATTTCAAACATTTCTCTGTGCTTTCATCTTTTCTTATAATAAATCGTGCAACAATAATTTATTCCCTGAAGCATAGCAAAAAACACAGCAACAGATTGGCGTTTAATTGTTTTACCGCCATCTATTGTCATTTGTTCATTCATCACCTACGAGCAACAGAATTTGAACTCGTGATCTCCGAAAACGAAAATGAAAGTCGAGGTCAAGGTGAAGGCGGTAATTACTGGAAAACCAGAGTAATAACCCAACATTTTGCAAATTATTGGACCTGGTGACCGTCTTTTTGCTAATTTTAAAAATATTCAAATAATCTCCAAAAAAACTGGAACAAGGTCGCGTAGTAAATTTTTCAAATTCTTTGAACTCTACGAAAACCACAAAAGACCTCGATGACCGTTTGATGATATCGACATGTGACCGCAGGTCAGTTTATTTACAGTATATTAAAAATATTAGAGGAAAATCCGGAAATGATTTTTTTGTAAATCGGCAGCCATCATCAATGTTTTTTTCGTTTAAAATATGCAACAGCCAAAAATCGATGAACTTTCGCATTGAGCCGCGCGGCGGTCATTTTTCATGCATTTTGAAGGCGCTTTTTTAATCGAAATATATAAAGTAAAGAAAATGGACATGAAAAGAAAACATGATCTTAAATCTTATCATGGATTTTTTTTTTTGTTAAATATCAATTTTTATGCTGTTTGCTGCGCACCGTGATGCAACGATGCAGCTTTCCTGACCGCATTAAGAAGAATTTTATTGCGAAATTTTGTGCTCATCGTGCAGCGCTCAGCCTCAGCTGCATAATTTCTTTTATCGTGCAATCATCGACATGCGATATTTTCACATGGTGTGCGCCCAAGTAATAAATCTTAATTCGTTTTCGTATTGATTTTAAATAATTTTTTTGTTGTCATCAAATTAAGTACCTGTGGTTAAATAACCGTAAAACCGTAAATTTGTTATTAGTGCTGCCATTTATCAAATTATTTTGAAATATTGTCGTGTGTTTTGAAAGATTTTTGGTGTAAAATATTTCTTTTTTTTGGTCTGGTATTTTATGTTGCTCAAGTTCTGTTTCCAATGATTTTCGATTTTTGTAGGAAAAACTGCAGGTGAATGTTAATATCAAGGTTGTTTCTTGGAAGAATAAAACTTGAGTGTGAAAATCAATAATTAGCGAAAAAAAACCTTCAGTATTTCCTGCCAAATAAAAACTGTATTTATTCATGCATCTCCCGGTTTTTTTTATAGCATTAGCGTCTGCTACTATCGGCTACTTACGGTACTACCGGCTTGGGATAGGTTATTAAAAGCTTTACTGTAAAATTGTCAATATTGTTTTCCTACCATATAATCCATAATGACATAATCAATACTGTTACTGTAGAAAATATAAACAATTTGTCATGTCCAATGCTGTAACTTTAATTTTTTTTCTGTATGTTTTGACATGGAACTAAATTTTCCCCGGTGATGCATGTGGTTGCTGTTTGAAGCGCAAGGTTTCAACCCTTAAATATGTACATATAATTCTATATGAAAGTTAGGATTATCAAGAATTCAACCAAATACCAGTACATAAATAGTACAGCTTTTGACAAAAAAGTCCTATTGGCGGCTTTTTTGTGCTTTCAAAGGAGCATTTCAACCAAAGTTTAGGGTGCGTTTTTTGTTTCAAGCCGATTTTGTTTGGCCGCCATTTTGGTTTGACTGTTATTTTTGTTAGTTCAGTTTGACAGTTGTGGATAGTAGTCGATAACGATAACAATTTATTATGGAGCATCTGACACCGCAAAAAATCATCATGAGTGACGAGGCACTTTGTTAATACACAGAATAGCCGCTATTTGGGCATTGAAACGACATGGTTTAAGCATAATCGTTTGGACTGGTTTAATTTTTTGTAGAGAATACATTTCTCGTCTTCTATCTGTGGCAATTTTTTAAAGAAATGAATCTCAATGAAATCTGGAGAACAAACTGTTCATCATTGGAATTATTATCAAGTTCAATACATCATCCGATTTCAAAGTCTGCCTGATAATTCGTAATTACCCACAACAAACGATTTGAATAAAACCTTATAATTGTTCAGCTTCAATAAATCAGCACCTAACTATTGTTTCAGCTTCACTAAATCTGGTGTGAAAATAAATAATCATACAATAAAGAACATAACTCTAATGACATAATAGGAAAATCCAATATTGCACTTATTAAACAAAAGTTTTCGTAAAGAATACACTGTGTGAAACGCACCTGTGGGAATAGAATACTTTCAATAAAACAATTATTTTCCGTTAATTAATGGCATTGAATAGTATTATTATTTTCTCAAATAAGACAAAAAAGAAGGTGGAACATCTTTATTGCTTTATTTACATTGCAAATCTTATCATTCTTATAGAACGATGCTTAATACAATCTCTCTTGCAGGGTAATGTTAAACAATGGAATTTTGAAAGCATCATCTTTTTCCTGGTCTAATACGTTTCACAAGTACCGTAGCTTTCTAGAGTTTATCGATATTCTTGACAACTACCTCTACTATGTTGAGAATACATCTCAGAAAAGTAATAATAATAACAACCCCTACAACTATCATCCAATAGGAATTACTCTATTCTCTCCAAAATCATGGATACAATAATCAATAAATATTAAAGAACACAAGACAAAAGTGAAACTTCGCGTACAATAATAAAGAACATATAGACATATCAAAACTTGACTATATTGACGTCATTAATAATCCTTTAACGAAATAATAATCCTTAATACACAATCTTAATTTTTGATATAACAGACTCCTCATTTTTACTTTACCGATGCCTGTGCCATCTATGAACAAATTAAATAAATTATAAATATGTTCCTGTTGGTTTGGTGGAATTTATTTATATGGAATCATTTAATTGCTATCATGGCTGTCGCTGTCAGCTACTTTGTTGAAGCAGTGTGGAAAATTGCTCTTTTGGCGGTGATCTTCGCGAAATTCACCAGCTTAAGTTGTTAAAATCCAAAATGTTAAACGAAATAAAGTGGAAACTAAATTATTAGAATACTTGTGCATTCATTCAATTATGAAATTAGAGTTACAAAACTTGCACATTAAAGTGAGAGCTGTAAACGAGTGAGAAGGCAACTTCCGTTTCATACACTGTCCTTGTTTTCGTTTCCAATTCTGAATTCACTCGTACCTGCTCGAATCGCCAGAACGTCATCATTCCATTTTATTTGACTATTTTCTCGATTCGAAACCATAACCTAGCTTTTAGATTCCAGGTTCGATTACACGCTGCGGCACATGTTCCGTTCCACTTGTGTGAATTTATAAAAGGTTGGTAAAATATTTGCATTAAAAAAAACCCCGCTTCCTATTTAGATTTTCAGGATATTTTTTCAGGTTTTCATTTTATGTTAACAGTTTACGAACTCAAATTTAAAAAAAACGTTTACTCCACTAGTAAAACAGAATTAAGTCAGGAGAGCTTATACCTCTAAATTACTTTAAAGCACTTCCGAAGAACTCGCAAATATTCGAGATTATTGTGCTTCTTTTCAATGACATTTAATGTAAAAATTTAATGCACTGTAAGTCTATGGTGCGAGAATAAATAAAAAAAATACCTTAAAAATACTGTCATTAGTACTGCGGATTCCATCTTAGCCAGAAGTCGTAGAGATTGGAACGATCGGATAGACAACGAATGCAAGCTGACGACTGAATGTAAAGCTGAATGTCTGAATGTCACGACTGATTGCAGGTGCAGCGGTCATAAAAGTTCATCACCACAAAGGAATAGAAACAGACACAACCAGCTTATGCTAAACAGAATGCACGGTAAAGCATTTTATCTTTTTTGACATAATAGTACAAAGATCAAAAGCTAGACCTAGATTTGACATAATAGTACAAAGATCAAAATTTACACCACCCTGCACATATTGCAAGGACAAAGAGATAATCTGATCACCGATTCTAAAGGAATCTTGGGCACAAATATCTGATGATAATCCTACGCTGCCACTACTAAGCTTAGAAGAAGTTAACGGAGCCCTAAATTGGCTTAAAAACAACAAGACCTCAAGTGCAGATGGCATTCCCGCGGAGCTGGCTAAATATGGAGGGTCTGCACTATACCAAGCGATTCATAAATTAATTTTGCAAGTATGGGAGCAGAAGCGATCCCAGAAGACTAGAAAAAAAGCATCCTCTGCCCGGTACACAAAAAAGGAGATATGAACCAATTATGGCGGAATAACGTTGTTGAGTACCGCGTAGAAGATATTCTCTGCTATCTTACAAAACAGGATGGCCCCCATACGCTAGAAACATCATTAGCCAATACAAGTGTGGCTTCAGCAGCCCAGGCAAATCAACAATTAATCAGATTTTCACCCTGAGGCAGGCGATGGAAAAATGTCTGAGTATCAAAACTGAGCTAACACTTCTTCTTCTATGCACGCTCCCGCTAAAGGCATCAAAATTTTATATATGAAGCCGCTTCGGCATAGACTATTCCAAACGCGAGTATTGTTTTACCAAGCAGTCCCCGAACTAAGCACTAACCTCAGCCAATGTTGCAATTGAACAAGAACCGGTCTGAGTATGCTATTGACACCCTTTATGGTCACCAAAATAATTGCCCGTATTCTTCGTCCTATATAATATTTAAAAGCCCTAATTTTGCTCTCTTTAGTCTATAAAAAGAGTGAAAGTAGCCTTACTTAGCCCTAGGCAAAAAAAACTTAATTCCAATCTGCACTATGATAATATTACGGCAGAACCAGCAAGCTTCTAGATTTCATAAAGAGGAAAGCTAAAGAATTTGGCAATGTACACGAGGGACCATGGTTCTGGAGCAAGTGCGAAGCGAGGCGTGGGGAGATGAACTCTTCTGTTCTCTAGTCCGCCCTATATTTCACTTAAATAATAACAGGATTGAATCAGTGCAAAAGAACTTTCTCCTTTTTGCCCTGAGAAATCTACACGACCGAGTGAATGATGAAGTTCAACACAACCCACAACCGAAATTACTTAGGGAATACCCACATCGTAATCTGTTTTACAATAAATAACAGCTAAGTTAGTTAAGCTATAAAATAAAGGCTTTCTAAAAATAGTGAATACCCTTAATTCAACTTTTTGCACTTAGCACCTAATTGATTTCAAGTCCTCTCATCTTATTTAACTACTTTTAGTTTTAGTTACTACAGTATACCATATCAGCACATTCGATAATGATTGTGTTTATTATGATTTGATCTGCAAATTTTCTTCAGTAAATTGAGTACAATTTTAAATAGCATACCCAAAATACCAAGATATTACGAGATCAGGCGTCAATCATCTTCCTCACTTAAATAAATAGTTAAAAATTCCTCATCTTTACATAAACTTGAAAGTCATTCAGACACTATCACAATATTGATTCTTCATAATTCCCAAACCAAACTCGATGAAATATAAAATCGCATGTGACTGCTAATTGCTGCTGCATCGCATCGTTCAACAACGACGCACTAAGCACAACGAAAGTACTTACGAAGAGGTACCAGACACTCTACTGCATGCAGCAGCTACACACTGAAGCGAAGTTGAACGAAATTGAAAATGAAAGGAAAATTCAAACGAGAATGAAAAATATAAATTGGCGACTCATCATCATTGAAAGGGAAAGTTTTTCCGGATTGGTTACTTTTCCTTTCGTCATTCCCTAAGCATTAAGCCACTGTGTAAAAACGAGTATTCCTCGAGGAAATGAAACCATTAAAAAAAAATAACAATTAAAAAAACTTACGAAGATCATTGTCTGCAGCGAGTACAAATGTTGCCGAAAGGGCCAGGATCAATAACTTCCACATCATAAAATTATTTGATGCTAAACGAATTTATTTTTTAAGGTAAGATTTCGGTCAGCACACACGCGAAACTTTTAACGAAACTTTTGTATTTTTAGCAAGTAGCAGAAAAAAAACTTTACTATAAAACTCAAATCTCAAATTTGGAAGAAACAAAATTAAAAAACAAAACTAATCACAAAATTGCACAAATTTTTGTATAATATCGAACGGACGAAGTTCAGGTGCTCTACCTTCCAGGTGAGAATCGAATCTGATGTTGCGCGCCGCAAATTCGATGTATAAAAGTCGAACGAAATGCGAAAAACCATCAAAAATATTGTGTAGCCTCACACTTGAGCAATCTTAGGGGTAAAATGCAATGCAGCAGAGCAGCATCTCCTGCCCGAGGGTTCGTGCTTGGAGAGGATGGAAATTGCTGAAAAACTTGAAAATTATCGAGGGGGAAAAGTAGAGGGGCACTGCCTATACACATGGTACAGTCGCACAGGTACTCAACCAGGTGAATTTTCTTCATATAGAGAAGATGATTTCCAACGATAGTCGTCGTCGCATGATACAAAAGCAGCAAAAAAACAATGGCTGAGGCTCCACTAAAAAAAATATTTTGAAAGCGAATTAATTATTTTCGATGGTTTTTGTCGATTTCTTATTGATTTTAATGCAATCGGAAGTGCGGGATGCCTAAGACTTTGCGAGGTTAGATTGTTCACCTTTTTGTTGTCGAATATTAATTTAATGTTGTTAAGATGCAGACACTTGAGGCCTGCCGATGACAAATATTACGGTTTATCTAAATTATTCGATCTCAGGAAAATATTACCTCCAAGAATTATTGATAAACATTAAGAAACTCGCTGTCTGCTTGGACAGGTTTCGCTTATTTCTTCCAATTACCTCAAAAGTGAAAACACATTCCGTTCTGACCAGACGCTTTTTATTACAGCATGTGGGATTTTAGTAAGAAAATAAATATTTTCTTGTAATCTCACCAAAACAGACAGCGCAGATGTATATTACACATCAGCATTAATTGATTATTATTAATATCCTAAGTAAAGCAACAGCTTCAGTTGGGCTAAAGAAGTGAAAAAATTCAAGTATGGGAAACATGCGCTTTCAATTTAAGCTTCCGGATTGGCACAACTATAAAATATGAATGTCAACTAATAATTTTGATCATAATAGATTGCGTGAGTCACGTGACAGCTGATAGCAATTTTTGTGCGAGGTGACGTTTAAGGTAGCTGCTAGACGGCTTCCACGGTCTGTCTATATGTCCATGGTATTGAAATTTACAATGTTGAGATTTCAATGAGCAACTTATTGCGGTAAGAAATTTTTCACAAGCTTTTTGATCAGTAGAAAAAATATTGAAATATCAAGAAACAATTTGTTAATGGATATAGGGGGAGCGGTGAACAGGGGTTAAGGCGTCCAACTATCATCAAAAAAGTCCGTGGTTCGGTTCCGTGCAGGGCCATGCTCCTTCGTCTTTCCATTTTTCCAACCTTGATTATATTCCTTCTTTCCTGCCAAATAAGGTATCTCGCTGTCTTAACCAGTTAATAATAGGGTACTAAAGTTACGCTTAGGTCCGATCTTCACCAAGCAGACGGTGCTTTGCCTCGTTCATCTGGTAGTCAGTCGTCACTGCCTTTGTCGACTGGTTAGCGGTATTCACTTGATTCAGGAGACATAACACTCCGACGAGGCTGTCTTCTGCTAACTTCGACGGTTACGTGTCTGGCTCAACCGGCTGCTATTGAGGATATCGACTTTGCGAAATCGAAGCCCTGATATGATATATTTTTGTTTTGATTTTTGTTACAGTGTGCTTCGTGTAAATGGTTTCTTTTGCTGTGAACTTCTACAACATCCAGGTCTCAAACGCAAGGTCCATCGCCTCCTCCTTCAGCGCCCTTCAGACTCTTGTTAATCTAAATCGAACTAAGCTTAAAACTAAGCATTGCACGACATGACGAACTGGTAGTACAGGGGTGATTCCTAAGCTTGGACTTTCAAATAAAAAATAGTCGTCTCTTCTGCCATCGCCTATAGGCGCAATAACCGAGGAAACTATGTACACCTTGTTCGATTGCCGAGGAAACGATACATACCTTGTTCTACACAAGTGGTTCAACAGCGGCAGTTCTTTCATTCTTCCCTCGAGTTTCTTTCCGGCTAAAGCTTGCTTTTCTACATTAAACTCTATATAGAACAGTCGCCAATACAAAGGGGCTTACCTTTGAATTTCTAGCTTTTCACTAAATAAATATTCCACCTTCTTCTTCTTTTTGCGTTCTATTTCTGGGTAGGACTTAGCCTTCTGCACAACCTTGCCCCGTGCTACTCGGTCATACGCCACCTGCTTCCACTTTAGAACATTCAGTGTACCCATAGCAATATACTCCCGTCAAATTAATAATTTTTAAACAAATATATTAGAAACGAGTTTGGTGGCATGAGAAAATATTAAGGGCTGCTTCCTGAGCGTTAAATCGAAAAGTTGTCCTTCTAGGAGCCACCGTTAGCCGTCATCAGATTTCAGAAATAGTTGATCTTACGAGAAAATTATTAGGAATCTTTTAGTTCAGAATTAAATTTTCTTTTTTTTTATAGTGAAAACTTTTTTTGTAATCTTTCTGGCAGCGTACGGATTCAACTGTTGAAAAAACTGCTCGTATTTTGAGGCGATCCACAATTTAACTCAATTTTTGGTCTCTCCGTAAGAACGGAAGTGCTGCATACATAGCCAGGCCAAGCGTCATCAATCGGAACAGATGATAGTTGGGTAGGGCGATGTTTGGATAATACGGCTGGTTGGGTAGGACGTTTCAAAATCACTTTTCTCATGTCTTTGCTCGAATGGTGGCTGTTTTTCCTTTAATGCTCGGCTCAAGGGCATTGGTTGTGCTCGGTAGTGAGCTCCTATGATGGTTTCACTCGGTTGTAGCAGCTCATATTATACCACGGCGAGCTGCTCCCACCAAATACACAGCAGGTGCTTCAAGCCATGGATTTTTGGCTCGGCCGTCGGAGTTGATTAATGGCCGGGACGCCCCCGCGATATATATTTCGCTTTATCGTACCGGATGCACTTTTCATCGTCAGTCATAATACGATACGAAAAACCCCTTCCTGCTATGTCGTCGAAACAGCTGTTCGCACGTGAAAAAACAACGTTCGACGTCTCTCGGCTTCAATTCTTGTGGAATTTTGGGCCTGTGCCAAGTTACAATTCAAAAGTCAATTTGTATGGAAAACACATTTCGATTTTACAATTAAATTTTCGGAGGTTTGTGTCTTTGGAATTGTAAGGAAGTTTTTGAATTGTAGAGAAATATTAGCCTAACATTCATTTGACAGTTTGTTGGATTTGCTTTTTGGCCCTAATGCGTTGTGGTTGAATCTACATATTTTCAATTATTGGAGAGCAATATCACAAATTCTTTCAATTTTCAGTGCATGATTGTCCTCACCGTATAATATGACACATTAAAGGCTTTGCAGACGTAAACCAAAATAAAAACATGAACAGCAAAAATTCTGCATAAAATTTGAACCATTTTTTAAAACTCTCAAATATGTACAATGCTTCTTGCATTCCACCCCGACTGGATGATGTTCGTGAAGCAATTCCATTTCCATTATTTTAAAGACAAACATAGCCCTGGTCTTTTTAAAAAAAAAATTATTAAAAATGTTATAAATTACAAAATTTTGTTGTCAAATGAAATGCGTGAATTGTATTTTGGCACACTTTGTAATTTTGAAGTGTCCGTGGTGAAAGTAGCAAATTCGGAATTGTAACTGGGCTCTTTATCTTCCACGTCGAAATCACCACATCACTGAAACCATTCGCGACACGTTCTTTCACTATAATAGAAGCCTCACCATAAGTTTCTACAATCATTCGAGCCCTTTAACCGCAGTTTTTTCGAATTTTAGGCAAAAATCGAAACTTCCCAGTTATATTTGACTCAAAGTTTGACATTTTGACTCACAAAAAATTTAGGACGCCGATGAAATATAGTTGTTGACTGATGCCAAGCTTATCATTTGTCGTTTCTGATTTGACATTTTTGCCCAGTATTATACTGCTAGCGCCATCTATTGGAAAACGGCGGTAAACGCATTTATCTTCTCGTAAGGTAGAAAGTTGAACGGGTTTTTAGCTGTAATTTAAAATCAATAGATGCAATTCAAGATTGTTTGATTTAAGCTCTATTGTCCACTTACAAGCTATTAAAAGTTAGGTGCTCCGGGCAAGTTTGGCAACGAATTGAATTCACAACATTGTGGTAATTCTGTGGTAAATTGATGAACGAAGGAAAAGAGTTTACTTGTTCTTCTGGGCTTCCGCATTTACGGAACATTCAAAGATTGTTCTCGTCAGAGTTTGCTGATGCATTCGTTTACAAAATATGATACTATATGACAGGCAACGAGTAAAAACATGTATTTTTCGTTATGATTGCTGAAATGAAAATATTTTTTAAAACATTAAATTTAACCAAATCCCGGATTTTCTGATATAATTCTACAAAAAAATGTGAAAGTCCTTCATTGTAGACTGTGTAGTATTATAATAAATATTATCCATTTCAACCTTGACTCCATATCAATAACTTGCCCTTTAAGTACAAAATCAAGTTATTTTATCCACCGAAAGTATAGAATGAGAACCAGGAAATTGCACGAACTTGAATAGTAATAAAAAAACAACTTAAGTAAGGCCTAATGATGACTCGTACCCCGCCAACCGTCACCTCGTTCTTCCAGCAGCGCATCAACCTTAACTTTTACCTTAAAATAATTTGGCACCTTCTATTTTCTACAAAAAGTTTTTTCACCTTCCTAATTATAAAGTCACATTGAAGCCCTTAAGGTGTAGTCATAATTTACTCATATAGCTTACAGGCATAAGATTAAACAAAATTTCTGCAACTCGCACCTCCACACACGAAACAAAAGTTGTGAAAAAATAATAATGCATAACGTCGTTGTCAAACCAATATCTGCTATGTGCAAAAAGTATTCTTTGAGATACTGAAAAAAAAAACGTTCTCCTGTAACATACTGCAACATCTCCTGCACATGACATATTTTTTTTTAGCGACTACAGTTCACCGTATAATGCTTAGAGTCATATAGAAGTGCTTTTATACGAAAATTTGCTTAGAAACTAGTCATAATGGTCAAAAGGTCGAAATCACCAAAAAGTGCACATAGCAGATATTGGTTTGACAACGACGATAATTTCAAACCCAAAGCCCTACAGAGAACTTGACATTGAAGTGTGTTTCGTCGTTTCGTTCAGTTTTATTTTTTTTTTTTTTTGTTTTTGTGTGGAAAAGGAAAAAACAGCATCGCTTATTCAAATTACGCCATGTGAATGTGTAAAATAAGCGCAAAGAAAAACGGGTTTTTGGGCATTTTTTGTCTTGTTGGTGGTCTTCGCTCTCACAACACCTTTTCAAGGTTAATTGAAGTTTGAAGATTCAAAATTGTCCAGCAAAGGCATTATTAATGGAGCCCTCTTCAGACGCTAGTGTGTTATGTCATAACGAAAATTGCTCTCGACGTCGGTGGAGATGTGCAATGGCTATGAGATTGAGAAGGAGTCCCACTTACTTGTCCCTCTGGGCTGCGATGGTAAACTTAAAAATGAGATCGCCGCTTGTCCATTAGTTATTTGCAAGACGAATCGCTGAGGCATATATTTTTGCGCAACGACCGTGAACTTTAGAAATTTTGAAAATTAATTATTTTTCGCCTTTCTTTTAATTCAAATAAATTTAGAAAGGATTTAATGATATTGTTTACCTTTGGCTCGAATTGAACTTCAAGAACGGACTTGAAGGAAAAAACGAATCTTCTGCTGCTTTATGCAAAACTAGTTTTTTGATTTATAACTTTTTATGCGTTCAAAAATCAAGTGTTTCATTATACTATTACAAAAAGTGCAATTATGTAACTGAGAATAATTAATCAGTGCATCACATCGAAGTGCTATAATCATAATAATACGAACAGAAGACAAGAGTATTTTCATCCATGTCCTTTCATTTTTCTGTTGCGTTGCACACACCAAACAATTATTGAAGAAAGGTTTCTTGTTTTGGCAGTAAAATTAAAAGCATTTTTGTCATGATTAAGTTATTTTAACCGGCCTCGTTAGCCTAGCGATAAAGGCATTCAACTACCGTTCCAAAAACTAAGGTTCGATTCCTCGCTGTCCATAGTCTTCCTACTTCTCCTACCTCGATATCACCACACAAGGAGCTTGGATTGCCCTACCACCTGCACCTTTTTTTCATTCCCTTCGTTATCATGGTTTCTGTTTCATGTCCTTCAACCAATGGAGTGGATGATTATAACCCTTTTTTCCAGCAGCCAGCGCCAGACAGTAGGCGAAACCTAAATGAAAAGTAACGCAGAAGTGAAATAGAAGTGAAGTACACTTACTTATTGAAGTAGATGTAACTTCCACTTGACTTCCATTTTAGTCACTCTCATACATTCATATGCAATGGTACCTAACTTCACTTCAAGTGACCCACCGGGTGCCGTCTCGGATTTCTTCATGCACAATCGACAGGTATCATTTCCTTTTAGCTGAAAGCTGAAACGTCTGTATCCTGTGGTTAGTGTCACTGTCACAAGAATACCAGTTACATGTTCAAATTCTCACTTCTTGCTTCGACACTCGGCAGTCTAATCACTACCTTCGCTTAGCTTCACGTAGTCACAGCATCCACCGTTTTTGCTATCTCTTGGCGGGCAGTTTCTCCATGCGCTTTCATACTAACCCTTCAGTCAATTACCCCATTTATGATTAGGTTGAAAAGTTGAGTCGAGGTTGAGTTGAAATTTCGACCACCGTATATGATTCCGAGTTGAGTTCACTTTGGGTTGAAATCGGGTTGAACTGCCATCAAAACATAACCTCTTTTTGTTAATTCTTTTTCTATATTTCTGACTTTCTATACAGTTTTCCATCAAAATGGTGAAGGGAATTTTGTTCCCGGATTATTTCTAACATAGTTTTTGTTTCCTGATGCTCCCAAACATTTCTTTTAGCCATTGTCAAAATTAAATTTCCTCTGTTTTTACATATATAGTTAACATAAAATAATTAACGCGCTACAAAAACACCGCACACAAAACTAACGCCGAAGACAGACTTCACGGATGGTAAACAAACAAAACAAATGTTACTTCAACCCAATTTCAACTCAACACGCGTTTATGAGCCGAAATATCAACTCGACCCAGGTAGGAAAGCTGAGTTGGGTTGAGTGAACCCAGTTTCAACTCGATCCCCGTTTTTGACTGGGTTCAACTGGGTTCTATCTGGGTTTTGATAGAAAGAATACAATGAATTTGATGGACTGTTTCCTCCATAATTACTAAATTTTTATTGATTAATAAATTTTTTTTATAACTTTGAAGCTTTCCAACAGAACTGAATATTATTCAATGTTCCTTCTCGTTAAAACACACATTTATTTAGTAAGAAAAAAAACTAAAAAATCATTTCTTATGTTCATTAATTTCAAAACATTTTGATGATTTAGGAGACATCTGGATTTCAGATTATAAAACAGTAAACACTGAAAACTATTTAAACTACGAATTTTTAAAAAATAAGTTGAATTACAATATTTCAAAGTGAGATAAATTAAAATAACAAACGAATGAAAAGTGCATAATGCGATTTTTATTACGATTTGTGCTTTTTTCGTTATTTAATGTAAATCGAAAAATTTACTTTTATTTTTGTGGAACCAGTTATGCAAACCTATATTTTTACTTTTGCATATGCATAGGCGAAATAAATTTTGTTTATATTTGAAAAGTATGTCCTTGTTGCATAGTTTCTGAAATTATTTCATATTATTGATAATTTGAATGCTTTTAAATAAAAGGTGAAATGAAAATGTTTAAATAAAAGGCGAAAAAGTATTTTCTATGATTTTTTGTAAATGTATAACAAAAATTAAAAGGAATAATGTCGATTTTATCGCTATCGTAGCTTCACTTGAAGAAAATTTTTATAGATACATTTGCTTACTTTCTAGAAAAACAGGTTTTTAATTCATATTGTTAAAAAGGCCACAGTAAATTAGTAGCATCTTTTTGTCTTAAAACCGATGTAGTCTATTTAAAAGTGTTTCCAATATAACATATAGATTATATACATATATTTACTCGTACATAGAAAAAAAGAGACTCACTGATTTCGTCATCCTGATATTAAGCAGAAAAATTATCGAAAAAACCTCGGTTTCTTGCCAACCATTCCGCAAGATCAATTATGGAAAAAATAGGAAAAATTCCGTAGAATTTGATGAACTACTTTTGGCGTTCGTAGGCCGTTGAGAAAGTTTCCAAAATGGCGTCTAAAAAGTACCAAAAACAGTTTTTTGGGGTTTAAAAAAACTAGACTTTGTATAAAAAAAAGTTTTACATAAAATGTGTAGTAATAAAATGAGGCCAGTTTGAGGTCAACCCATAAAAAAATAAAGGACTTACTGCAAAAGAGACTCTAAAAATCACGTTGTTTTTAAATGCTCATATCTTTTACAAACAGAATGATTTTGTAATGAAACTCGCGGAAAGTATAGTCCTTGGGGAGTGCAATAAAAGCGTGGAAAATAATAAATAGTTTTTGCAAATTACTGGTTTTTCGAAAAAAAGACCCTTGTTGTCGAATTCGATTAGCTCATCGTCATTAGCACCTACAGAAGCATTTTTGAGCTTAAAATGTTCTCGAACAGTTGTGATAATAGTTGTTTTTTGTGCGCACATTGCTACTTCATTAGAAATATGTGAAAAAATTGCCGAAAAATTGAGAAAAACAATTTTCTCCACAAAATTCGATAATTTGCCTATCACTAGGCAAAAAAATATATTTTACGACCTTCATAGAAAATTAGCAGATATCGATGAGTGCACTCTGACTCCTAAGAAACGTATTAAGGCTCTAAAAAGGACGCTCCAGGATTTTAGAAGCTACAACCAACTCATGGAAGGACTAATTTTCCCATTGTCCGGTGTAGTTAGACAGACATTAGCTGCTGTATTACGAGGAACACGATCTTTGATCAACATGACTTAAAAGCAGAAGCATTTTCAAAACTCCTCTGTTTAATTGGATAATTGGAAGGAAGAATAAATATTCCGGAAAGCCTTCGTGATATTGTTGAAGATTTGATCATGTTGACTGATAAAATATATCTGATTATCCATCAGGTTACAGAAGGAAGGAATTATTTAAAAGAATCAACATGTTTTATTTAAACGTTAGTGTTAAAATCAAATCAAACCGGCTTTAAAAATATTCCGATTATGGGTATTGGTTTCCCATGATTAGTCCCAATTGGCGTGCCTTGTATAAGTATCGTCCGTGCGTAAGTATACTAGTCCAAGAAATTTGTTATCTTGTGTGCAATGCTAGTAACTGTTCTTTAGTAGCTGAACAGATTGCAACAATGGTTATTAATAGAATATATTTAAAATATGATAAGATAAGCATGGTGCAATTAAGTAGCAAATTATTAAGTAGAACAACGAAGATACTATATACTAGTAGCCGACATTCCAACGTCAATGATTTGCACAGAGGTTATAAATCGTGGTATTTAAATTTTTTTTATTTATTTAAATAATTGTTTTGTTAGTTTTGCTCTCTTTCTTTCTCTTTCAGAATAAAATACATAGAATACAGCTTATTGTAACTTTAATTTCCACACCCTTTCATTTGATACCCATGCCAAGGAGGTTATGGAGAAATAGATGATCTGCCGCCATATTCAGTATGATGACACTTAGCTTGTCATACATATTACACTCGTCATACCCTTTCATTAGATACCAATGCCGAAATGCGCCATTTTGTGTCGGCTGCCATATTGGAATTACCAGTATATTGCATTTACTATAGGTCTGTAGGTCTACTCCACACGAGATCCCGCGGGCGTAAATAAGTTCCCAATTTGCGTTTTCTTACTTTCTCGGGCACGAAAAAGAGGCAAAATTTTCACTTTGCCATTTTTATCCCCACTATTCAACTTTACAGGAAAAAATCTTAGGATCCCGTGTGGAGTGGACATACAAACCTTATATTGTATTGACACAGGAACTAAAGCTGTGTGAAAATTTCACCAAGATCGGATAACCGGAGGTATTCGAAAAATCAATCACAAAATTTGTACTGAACAAACAGGCAGACAAGAAAGCGAGTTAATAGCTGCGTCCCTTTTCTACTTTTTAGTATCTACTTGTGAGTAGAGCAAAAAAGGAACACAAAATTTGTTGTTTTGAGTGAAACCTAACCTAAAATTTTTGATTTTTCTTCATTTACTTACATTAACTTATTAGAGTCTTATTAGAAGCCTCTCAGTTAAGTGAATAATAATTCACAAAAGACTACAAATGGCGACTTCGCCTCTAGCAGATTTAAATTCCGTAACAACAAGTGTTTTCTACTCGTAAGTTAGAGCAAGAGTATTTGCGAGTACTCATGAGTAAAAAATAGTAAAAATGAGCAGAAAAGGAACGCAGCTAATATAAACGTGGCAAAAATATCGAGAGTTGTGACCACATAACCTATAAATCACATACTCAAGCTCTTACATTTTTATGACGATGATTTCACTGTTCAAAGAAACGTATACCTACTTTCGGAGAAGTGAAGACGATGAAATTCACTAGCTTCATTTCTTCGTTTATCCACAAGTTAGAAAGGATAACACACTTCCAACAATAGTGTAAACACTGTCTATAAAAGAACATTTTTCTTAAATTGTAGTGGATAAAGTGTCTAACTTTGTAATTAACAATGGCAAGTATTTTTTAAACTTTTTTCAAACTATGCGTCTTTTCTCAATACTCGGAAAATATCCATTCTTCTTTCCGGTACACAAAAAAAACACCTGGAAGTATCAAATAAAACCATAAAACTGAGTATAATAAAATAAAGTGTAATTTTTGTGTGAAATATTTATTTAAATATTGATAAAATCAACAAGAACAGGAAACAACAAAAAACCAACCGTCAAATATTAAATTAAAACATACACGCTAAAAGCTAATTTTCAAAACAGCAGAAGATTAACTGCCAAAAAACACCAACAAATAACAACCATTTTTAATAAAAAAAAACACCTGAATCTAATTTGACTAAATATCCGCAGATAACGACTTTAATAATTTTTTCTTTTAATTTTTCAATAACATCCATTATGCGTCCACAAAGCGCCGGACACCAGCCCAGTTGTGGCCGCGGTGCAAGGCACCATGCAGAATGACAATCACAAATCGCCAAACCAAAATCGAGAAAGGAATTGCATAACTGCGCGAGCTTAGTTACAGCACCGATGATATTGACCGTAAAGCATTCAACCGTTAAAGAAAACCAATCGTCGCCGCCTCTTCAGCACACCTGGGTTTTCGCTTTCTGTTCTTTCGCGTTCCAGATGAAAGTGAAGATTTAGGTCGGTTTCAGATGGCAGATTCCTAATCCTCCTCCATGCTGGCCCCCCTCTAATCTGATTATGATATCATAAGAAAATTCATTCTTCGATTAACAGTTTCCCACCTCGATAGTACCTGCTGCATGACCAAAAGATTTTTACTCTCTTGCGGTGTGTTTTTAGCTCGAGTCCAGTGGTAAACGTGAAGTCGGTTAAATCAGGTGGTAGCTCTGTGGTGTTTTTTTAGTGGATTAAAGTGGAAAGAGGTAAAAGTCTTCAGATTTTCTTTATTGTATGCGTTAAAGATTTAGCAATTTCACTTGCACCTTGTTAATTGCGCTGATGCATGTATCAATGTGCATCAGAGTGGAATTTTTCGATCTTAGTGAAGGTTGATGTTATGTCAGTGGAAAGAAACTTTTATTTATTATTCAACATTTTATTGTTTTTAAAAAATTGTAACTCTGTGAAAGTATTTTATTTAAGAAATTAGAAACATTTTGGTTAAAAACATCATTTTGACAATTACTTTACTGCCAAATATCGATGCTCTTACAATATTCAATATTCAATATTCAATATTGCATTTAGGCACGTAAACATCATTGAGGATTTTCAATATTTTAAATCAACGATTACCTTTAGACTGAATCGGTGATATTTGTAACAAGCTTAAACATCGTCCAGTGCAAAATATTAAACATAAATCGATTTTCGAAGTTAATTTGTGATTAACATTTGCCAAGCTCAGTTCCTCATTCTTGTAAATCCATTTATTATCAAGTTATTCCCGGTATCTGCATCTTAATATTTGATGTTCACAGGAATCTAACTAAGTATTAATTAGCATAGTTTTTACGTGTGTTTATGTAAGCTATTAACCTACCAGTAAACATAATTGTCTAGAAGAAATCGAAGTACACCAATTTTCCTGAAAATATATGAAAGTTGCTGCTTACATTGTAAAACGATTTCTCGTGTAAGACGTGTATATGTAACCAAACGTGGAAAATGACTGGGATTGGATTACATAATATAGGTTCTACTATTGAATATGAAGCAAAGTTAGTGTTAAGCAAACAAATAATAATTAAAAGTTTAAAGAATTTCATGGATAATTCATAATTGACTGACTTTAAACTCTCAAAGACAGAAATCACAAGTATTCGGCCAAAAATTACTGCTGGATAAAAAATAGGATTTTAAAATCTAGTCTCGTTTTCATTCTGGTGCGATCTAGACTTATTTTCTTTGTATTCTGTTCTTTGGAATCGAGTCCTATTATTTATATTTTTTACTAGCTTAACGCGCGTGCGTTGCAACGCCTTTGAATAAAAAAAACTTATGTGTGCACAGTCCGGGATAGGAAAAACGTATAATGAAAAAAAATAACAAATCTGCAACACATAATTTTTTTATAATTTTAGACTATAGAATAATCTTTCACAGTCAGTATTTTCGAACTCCTACAACATCCAAGAGTTCAAAAGCAGGGTTAATCCCCACCTTCTTCAACACTCCGCCCGAACCCTTACCCTATTCCCTCCTTACTAAGCTCCCTGCTAGACATTGCACCATGACGTGCAAACGACATAACGGCCTGGTAGTGCAAAGGGTGATTCCTGAACTTGGCACTGCCACATAAAATAAAATAAAAAAAATTAGAGTTACTTATAAAAAATGTGTTAAAACTTTTTTAAAATGCGATGTTGAGCGCCACCTATCGGAAAAATGTTGTGCAATCATATTCAGAATACGTGTCTCACACTGTGCAGAACTAGCCCCATGGCGTCCTCAACATTTTGTTCCCCCTTGTTCATTGTGTTCGATATATTCTCTGTTTAAATTTTCATCAGACCCATCGATAATTTGCGGAGATGGCAAACCATAATCTTCACAGAATTTCCGCAAATTGAAAGAACAATATCTCGCCGTGACAGCATTTCATTCGCGTTCCTTCGATTCGAGTCATGTTTTCGGTCTAACCCTATAGTCGGATAATAGTGAAATGAGATTCCAAATCATCCCGTGAAAGTCCTAAAATCGGATTAACCGTCCCGAGCTTTGAGGTTTACAATTGGAATGATAAAAAAAGTTTCCACTCGCCTTTCTCCGACTATCGGATCAAGTTTTCCGTCTGAATCAATAGTCGGAACAGAGTGAAGCCTCAAACATGCCCAAGAAAATACTGAATCTTCCCGTAAAAGTCTCATCGCAATCGGATTCGCCGTTGTTGGTAGCTAGGTAGGTAGATTGTTTCTGTATACTGGCTGGGGCAATAAAAACTTTATTATTTTTTACTTTTTAGCTCATTTTAAAATAAAAGCGTATTTTTTAGTTTTTTTAAACTATATTTTTTATTTTCTCCTTTTTAGTCTATTATATGTCTTCCACCATTTTGTAGTGACCGTCACATTAGATTTAAAATGACGGCACACCGCTTACTGCACTATACTCCCTTTCATTTGATGCCCATACCGAAGAAAAAGGTAATCCGCCATTTTGTGTTGGCCACCATTTTGAATTTTGAATGACCACACATAGCAAATTGTATTCTACTTGTCTTACCGTTTCATTTGATATCCATGTCGGGGGGTCAGGGAATACAATTGCAAAGTTCGGCCGCCATCTTAGAACCCCCATCTTGATTTTTTTTAAAAAGGTCAGATTGCATTGTCACGCGAACTATACATATGTGCAAAATTTGAAGTTGATCGGTTAAATGGAAGTGGGTAAAAATCAAGTTGCAAGGTTCAAGTTTTCGGTCTAACCCGGTAGTCGGACACGGTAGTCGGGCCCGATAATCGGATCCGATAGTCGGATCCGACTAAAAAAAATAGCCTAAAACATGCCCAAGAAAATACTGAATCTTCCAGTGCAAGGCGGATTAGCCTGGACAAACATACAGACATACAGACAGACAAAATTTTTAAAAATACTTGATTTTGTTTTAATATTATGTAAATAGCCATATGAACTTAGAAAATGACAATTATTTTGAAATCACAGACCAATTATATTTATATACATAGATTAAAATATTAAAATTTGCGTAAACTAGTTTTACAACAGATGCCAATGTTCCCTATGATTTTGTAGTTAAGAAAATTGTCCAACCCAGAACGCTACAAGAAGTTTTACTCATTGAAAAATTTTAGCAGTTTCCAAAATATGGTTACATTGTGCTTTCCACATTATCCTACCTAAAAATGAAAGAAATGTTCAAATACTAGTGGCAGAACTTTTTGACCATTTGCGGGGGGGGGGGGGGGGTGAAATGGCAACTTCAGCTAGGTGCAAATGGTCAAAAATTTCTGCCACTAGTATTTAACGGTTATTTAGCCCTAACAGAACCTATATAAGCAGCGGCAGAATTTTTTTTCAATTTTAACATTTACATTTACTTCGTATATGAAACTTACGCCATCTGTAAGTGAGCTTCTGTGTTTGTTGACTTTACGTACGTTTTGGGTGTATTTTATTGTAGTTTTTCATTCTTTTGGCCTGTGACGAATTTAGGCTAGCGACATACGATTAGGTTTTTCCCGGACGGGTTTTTTCGTGCCAAAATGGAACTCAAGCAATTACGTTAGCTGCGACATACGTTAAGGTTAAAACCGGAACGGTTTCAGAACAAGCCGGAGACAAACAAAGCCGGAGACGGTTAGCCGTACCGGGGAAACATAATCGTATGTCGCTAGCCTTAAGCCTGAAATAAATTAAGAGGCAGTTCGTCGCGTCGCGTCGCTGTGCGCCGCAGTTTGATTAAAGTATGAACGTTAACGCACATTGAAAGCGCTGCGCGTTTTTTTGACAATTTGATTATCCATGTATTAAAAGGCAAATAATTAATTAAAAAAAATATGTTGAGACGAAACCAGGTTAAAAGAAGATTGTAGTCTCGATGGCTTTTATTATATAACAATTCTTTGCCGCGTACTAACTTAATTAACCTTTCTTCTTCCATGTTATCGGTTTGATTGACGACAACTGTCAAAAGAAGCAGTGTTTTAGAAATTAGCCTAAGCCAAAGCAGCGCGTCGCGTCGCGGTGCGTCGCAGTGTGATTAATGTGACTCGCCACATTCTGTAACTAGAAATCTAAATTTTACTGCGACGCGACGCGACGCAATGCCTCTTAATGTATTTCAGGCTTTAGAAAGAACTGAAACCGATTATAAAGCTCGGAGGATATTTTGCCATGTTGCCATGCCTATAAACAGCTTTATGGAAATTATTTAAATTATTAAATTCCAAAGTCTTATAAATGTTCTTTTCAGTTGAAAATAAAATACAAGGCCAACAGAAAAATATGTGCTTATTTTGACAACCGGTAAGTCAATTCGCGCTATCGTATAATTTAATAGAAAACTGCCTGGTGCCTAGTGACTCTTCAGTTAAAATATATGATACTGGTTTCGGTCTTCCATTTTCAATTTTGGATTTCTTTTCCGTAAATGAACGCGAGCTAAATGATGACTACAATAAATCGTCAATTATGCACAAATGCTTACCATCAACCTCACCCATAATATTTAATAAAGCAAAAGCAAACAAAAAAGCTAACACAAATTAGTTATATTTTTAAATTACTGTTCTTTTAAAAATCAATGTTTAAAATTATTTATACTATTTTTAAATCTTAAAAATGATCAATAAATACTTTTTCGTTTTACAAACATTTTTTTTTACCATTCTCAGATTAACATTTATCTTATTGCTTGGCATTTTTTCTAGTCTAGACTGTCATCGTCTCGAAATGAAAAATTTTATGGAAGCAATATTTAATATGTTAGAATTTTATTTAACTTTCTTCTTTTACTGCAAAGATAAATAAAGTTGTCGTATTTTGTAGTTTATTGAAAGTGAAAAGAGTAAAAATATTTAAGAAAGTGTGCAGTTCTTGAATGTTAAATTTCATTTTTCTTCAATTTCGGCACTATCTGATTTAATTTCTGTCAGTGAATGCACTGAACTCATAACACAAAATTTAACAAAATTTGAGTTCAGTGACAAAACCGGCTTGTGGACGAGTGAGAGGACTATACTTTTTGGGTCCATTAATTTGTATGGACATTTATCAGATGAGCAGAGTCCATTCTATACATGTCAGTTAACCATTAACCATGTATCAATTTTGGACATATTATAGGCAGTTACACTAGAAAAGCCTGAGATCTGTCAAAAACGTATTGTTTCAGTAAAATTTGGTCGAACTGCGCTTACGGCTTACGATTGCTTCTGCATCGTAGCTAAACTTTAGGATTTGACTCATACGGATTAACATCCATTTCCGAAACGTAGTTTTCTCTGTCTGGTCGTTAGTTCGAGTTAAATGTAGCCGTCGTACATGATGGATTGCTTATAATAAGACGGCTATAGGACCTATAGGAGTATAGTGTTTATATGTGGTACTGTCTAGTACTATTACCAAGTCACATTGACGCTTTGGAAGTAGCTTATAATGAGCCTGAGATTGAATTTCAATATACTTTTCAATCTTAGGAGCTTTTAGACAGAAACGACAGCTACAATCAACAATAAATACTTTGCCAAAGTCTACCTTGATAGTCTAGTAAGACAGAGTCATCGGTCATCGATTCAAATTTCGCATTTCTTGAGATGCTTAGATGACCAAGCAGGTCGCCTGATGTAAATGTTATCACTCGCAATGAATCCGCTATCTTAGAGGTTTTGTCTAGTCAGGCGTAAAAATAGGTATTTAAAAGAATTTCGTAATCGATTTATTGTATAATCTTTTTATAAATAATACCAAGTACCAAACACTATATTTTAAGTAATCTTTACCGAAAATTTTATATCAAAAAATTTATCAGGGACCAAGCTATCGATCTTTCTTTTACAAATGGTGTTTTGCACTGACCATCAGTACCATCAATGATTTATCCAAAGTCAAAAAACAGATTGTTGGATAAATGACACACATTCCTATATAACAAGTTTTTATTTGCAAACAGAAAAGAACTAGAACAAAAATTTATGAAACGCTTCGTTCAACAGACAGTATAGCAGTGAGTAAAAATAAAAAATAAAAGATACTTCTTGTATTCAACAGTATGACATTGCCAACTTCAGCACAGATTATTAGTGGCTGTGTCTGAAAGATTATTTTTGAATATTAAAAAAACGCTTGTATATTATTTATTAAAAAAGTATTGCTGAAAAAAGTGCTTCGGTTAAGGGTAAGTTTTTTGTGATAAGAATGTTCTGCAAAAATTCCATTTAAATCCGTTGATGATCCTTTGTTTTTACAAACTTTGAAAACGTTTGAAAAAAAGTTTGAAATAAAATTACGGCATAAAAATACAATTTAAATAAAATTCCGATTCCAATGATAACCTACATGTATATACAAAATGGCGGCATCATTATGGCGAAAGAATTTTGGCAATTAGTGTCCGATCCCAATGAAAATCTTTATTTGGCCTATAGGATATCTCTAAAACTGTTCATTGAATCAATTAGAAAGTTTCACAAAATATCTCCAAATTATTATTCTTCAAGAATATGCGTAAACAAAAAATGATACTTAATAAAGCAAAAAAAATGAGATAATTTTTCAGAAAATGCCGAGAGTTCGAAGTAATTAAACGATTTTTTAACAAAACTAAACATCAATTTAACTTAATTTATTAAAAAATCAACTTTATTAAAACTAGAAGCTGTCTTAAAGATCGTGACCAATACTTAAGTAATTATCTTGCGCTGCATGAAGATCTGTCGAGCTTTTTCAGCTTATTTACCATAAATAGCAAAACGTGATTATAATTTTATTTACATAATTTTTTTCATCTAAAATGCCGGATATTGTCTCAAGAGAAAAAAACTTTCGTTTTGCATTAAGTTTAATTATTCTTATTGTTGCGTAACGAATGTGAACACAATTAAAATGTTTAATATTATAAAGAGTGTTTCAGCGCTGACAGCTAAATGTCAAAACTTCATAACTTATATGTAACGGTTCTTTGATTAACACATAATTAGAGCAGAAGGTTTTGCAAATTGAACCATGATGAATAAATATAAGTCAACATCGGAACATCGTTTGTGGTTTTCTCAATCTAACTTAATCGACCAAATTAGTCTACAATTTAAGATTAGTGAAAAAAATACTGATTTCGTTTATGATCTCTGCCAAAAGTGCTCATTTGAATGAAAGCTTTGCTACTGATTATTTTCTTTCCCTGTGGTTTCTTCTTTCCTTTACTGTTGATATTCTGCTTCTGATTTTCGTTCCTATTATATTAGCGTCGATTTTTGCACCACGATATGATCTGATACCTATCTAATACTTCGTGCTGGAATCGCGTGTCTGCGATCACCATATTATTCATAATCGCAAAACTGATTGGTCTCATACAGCTTTCATTTGCCTCCTCAAGTAAACTAAATATACCGATTGTTGGTCGGTACTCAGTATGTCCTTTCACGGCCGATTTTCCCACATCCATCTCGTAAGAATATTTCTACATCATGTCTAAGACAGTCTCTTAGCTTTATATCTAGGGTTTCATAAAATGCATCTTTTTCTTCTTTTGGTGCATCTTCAACAGGCGTCATGTATATTTATAAAAAAGTAGTTAAAGGATCTTCCTCTTAAGGCACATAACAAACATTTGCAAAAAAACATTTGTGTAGGGAGTTGACAAATGTTTGACAGTGTTTGATAAACATTCGTCAAACGTTTGGTGAAGTTTTTGCGAGAAAAATGTTTTCCGAAATGTTTGTTATTCCCTGTGTCTGTTCCGTAGGAAAAATACATTCTTCATTTGACACAATTTCGACAGGATTTTCTTCCTTATCTCTCACTTCAGAAGCCACTGTTATTGAATATCCCCCTTCGTTTAGATTTTTGTCATTGTCATCTAGAGTTGAGCCGGACTTACAGGTGGCAGTACATTTGTCCCTTACACGATGGGAAATTGTACTTAGGCCTCAAATTTTTAAATATCCCGGTTTAAAAATGATGTCCTACTGGTATATGAGCGTGTATCGAGATGAACGAGGCGAGGTGTGATTGTAAATACTCCTTTTGGGGCATTAAAATTCAACTTGAAATGAGGGGCGGTGGACTGTAAATACTTAGTGGCGGGTTTCTTCTCTCTTACTTCTTTTGGCGCAGTAAAATCTCCAATTTGAAATGAGGCGAGGTGTGATTGTAATGCCCAAAACACATTCGGCTTCAGCTTAATGAAGTTTGCGGCGTGAAGTATGCAGCGCCGAATGTGTTCTGGGCCTTAATATAAATATATATCGTGGAGGCATATCTTTCTTATTCCTTTACTCTTACTCTGAGGGGGTTTAATGCATATTTGAATCAAACTCGTGAAAAAAGCTCTTCATTGGTATGTATTTTCTTTCTTTCTTTAATTTGCTTACTTTTGTCATTTTAGCATTACAATGGCACCTGGCCTCATTTGAAGTATGACATTGTACTGGCTCAAAAGAAAAAAGAGGTCCCTCGTACAAACTCATTTTATAATCATGTCCTACCCAACACTAGTGTCATCTTCATCTTCTTTCTCTAAATTCCCTAAAATGTCTTTCGCAGCCATTCCGGAAGATTTTCTGTGTGCCTCTTTGTTACAACCTCCTATTGATCCCTCCACGGATACTGATAAGTCATTCGCAATCAATTTTAATGAATCAGTGCGCTTTATTTTATTTTTATAGTCGCCACTTGACTTATCCCACAAATACCTTTTTTCCAGTTTATCGTAATAAGGACACCTCGACTACTGACATCTCCACAGTCTTGCAATTTTTTTTGCTTTTCCAAAGACACAAACCTTCGAAAATGAATTAGCAACTTGAAATGAATTTTTCATACAAATTTGCTTTTAAAATGCTGAATTAGTGACCGTGTGTCAGCCCGTTTTTTTGGTAAGATTAAATCTATGGTATTATTATTACAATTTAAATCTTGCTAAAATCTAATTGATACATTCAAAATTAATTAAGAAAAAAATCCCAAGCAAAAACTGAAGCAGTCAATGTTAAAAAAATGCAAAATAAATTATGCAGAAATGCATTGTAGTATTGACATATATTTTTTGTGTTTTACAAAAAACCAACTGGACTCGCTCAGTTGCAAACCTATTATCCATCATTTTTATAAAAGTCAATTTGTGATTGAAATGCATTTTTTTCTAAATCAGCACTATTCCAATTCAGTTGATGAACTCTGATCACGTTTTTTATTTTTAGCTCTTCCAAATAAAATAATTAAAATTGCAAAAGCGTGCGGAGTTCAGGGATTTTCCTCGTCTGGATTATTCAGACGTTGAACAAAAAGTTTTTTTGTTGTATTTTGATTTTTTTTAAAAGAAAGTGATTTTGGTGCAAACAAGTCTCGTTCGAAGTGGAGTTGCATAGATTTTGTTTCTCGTACTACCAGTTTTTCGTTGTTTTTTTGCATGAAAATTATTAAAAGATTAAATTGCTCCATTTAGCGCGCAATGTAAGTGCAACAGAATTACCATGAACTTATATTTACCTTCGATTTCTTTTTCATTCAATTATTTTTTTAATATAACAAAACTCTTCTGTTTATCAGGAACGCGCAGAACCATGAACATTAATAAGTAAAAATGCTTCGGCTTTACCTTTAACTAGCAGAGAAATTAAGCATTTAGTAATTTAATGAAAAAAAAACGTCTAGCCAATTACCCTAAGTGGCTAAATGCTTAACTGTCCTTGGCCTGAAAACGGTTGTCTTATGCCTTATGGGATTTGGAAAAAGCAATGGTCGTCGCTGTCATATAAATACATTGTTTTTTTTACAATTACAAGTGCTCATATTAATTATTTTATCAAATCAAGATTTAGCACAAGTAATTCCATCATAACAACAACAAGATCCGCATAGACAAGATCATTATGATGAGCACAAAAGTAGTGCATAACACGATCATTATTATTCCTTGTTATTAGCGGATATTTCTCGTAACCATGAATTGGTAATGTTTCAGCAGCCATAAGTCTTAAATGGACCAAGTTAGTGATCTGCACTTACAAAATACTGATCACCTATAATAGAAATTGCATAACGAACATACGTCCATAGCCAAAAGGTAGGAAGCTCCCCCATGCCACTCATGACTGGGGCATTTCTTTTACCTATCGTCAAATTTTCTATGTGGATACATCGATGTTCATTAAGTATTATATTACGTCAGGTTTTTTTATGTGATGTGTTCGACTGTTTTGGGCTATTTTTATGCATTTACGGAGGAAGGTGTACATTTATTATGTTTTTATAAATTCAAAGAATGCGTAGCCGTCGATGAGGTTAAGGTTCAAGCTTCAACGATTTTATGCGCTTCTTGAATAAGTTTTTTGTGTGTTTGGTAACTATTTCAGAGCGGCGCATGTGCAGTCTGCTTAGTTGCAACATTTACTCACCTGTTTTAGTAGCTTAGCTTTTTTATTGGATTTTTAAGTAAGAAACTCACGTTTTGTGGGGGCTTTTATTTATATATTTGTATTCTTCATACGTAGCCGTGCATAAGAAGTGTATAACTTGGGGTTTCTGGTTAAAAATAAAAATTCGTTATTTTAATTAATTTTGTTAAGTAAAAGTACTTATTAATAAATAATATATTTATATTCAGATTTAATTTATTTATTTCTACATATATACAAAGATAGTTTTTTGTATATAGGGTCGCCTCAAAGAAAGTTCCACTATTTTTTTAAATCCGTGTGGTTGGCGGGAAAAATCTGGGATTCTCAGGGCGTGCAGCTATGATCGTGGTCCCACGGGGCAGGTAATTGATCAACATTACCCCAGTGGAATCCCAATAGAACGTTTGCCATTTTCTCGCGCATTCCACTACTTTCGCTTTATTTGGTGTTTTGGAGGTAGGAGCGAGTGGAGTCTCCATAGTGGCTGAAGCCTACTTCTACCCTATCAACTTCCAGAGCAATGAGTCGTCACCTTGATTTTTACAGTTTTAGATTCTGCGAACACTGATAACTTATTTATGAAAATATGTCATAGGTTTACAAAAATACAGGGTGATAAGTAAAACTCTAAAAAAAAATTCAAAACGCCCTAGCAGCTAAACCGTTACGATTCCCCCCGCCCATGCGATTTTTTGTTCGTCTATCCATAACCTATCCACAGCCGGCTGCTTTGTCACTCTTCGTAGTACACCCTGCATGTAATGGTAGACCATCTGTTGGCTGAAATTGTAATATTTTTTTTGGAAATATTCGGACCTTGTCTCCTGTCATCCACAATAAGCGAGAAAGTCGTACCCTGTCCGAATGTCAAAGTAAGCGTTCTGTTGCAGTACCATTGGATGAAACTAAAACCACGAGTTAGCTTTATCAGTTATTTAATTCTTCTCTTTACTATCTTTCCTACCAGAGCTTGCTGTTTATTTGCATTTAATGATTGCTTAAGATTCATTTTTCACTTGAAAAGACCAGATCATACTTCTTACTAATTTTTGGCCAATTTCGTTTAATTAATATCATGGCATTGGCATTAAAGAAATGATTGAACTTTTACCTAGAATCCCAACTAAACTCTTAACTCAATTCAACTCAACACTTAACGGATCGATTAACTTAACCCAACTCTTAACTCAAGTCAAGTCTCAATTTTATTTAACTCAACTTAACTGAACACACGTCAGCTAAACTCTTAATTCAACTCCTAACCCAACTCTTCAAAGTCTGCTTAATTCAACTCAACTCATCTCTTAACTGAATTTTTCACACATATGTTAATTCAACTTAACTCAACCCAACTCAACTCTCTAACTCTTAACTCAAGATTTAGCCCAGGTCTAGACTGGATCATATCATATTGTCTACATTATTGCAGTCATTCAAAATTTATTAGTTTTCACTTAACTTTATCATTGTTAGGAATTATGGAACTAAAACAATGCGTGTTTACAAATAACAACAATGCGTGTTCACTATTCAACGTTTAATCCTGCACTGGATTTCTCGTGTACACTATTCCAGTGGCGCTGGAATGGGCGATATGGAATCACTGACATACAGAAATGGACTGCTAAATAAGCAAAATCCCATACAAAAAAATGGGTGGGTTGTCTCCTCCCACGTTAAATTCCTATGAACTTTAATCGATTTTAAAATAAAAAAAAACAGTTCAGTGCATGTCAATGATATCAGCAAAATTAGAAAAAAATAGACAGGTACAGAGTTTTTTCTTCTTTCCCTCTCTTGCGGTATTTTTAAAAGATCGTTAAAAAGGGGGAAACATCCCTCGCATATTTAAAAAACTTCATTTATTTAATGAAAAAACTGTTACTAAATAAAAACTAACGATGGAAATTTATTTCTATCAATTATAACAGACATTTTATTAGATATTTTCTCCTAAATTCGAAGTAAAATTTTTTGTTTACATAAAAAAGGTTTTCTACTTCTGGAGAAAAATGGTGCCATTGAAAATTGTCAATCAGCAGTCCATTTCTATATGTCAGTGGCTGGAATGAAAAAGTAGACTGTCAATCCATTAGGCCCATTCAGATGCAGCAGCAGCAGCGGCAGCAAACAGTTCCTATTGGCTAATGGCGGTCACTTGACAACTAAAGCAGCAGCGATTGCTAGTAAAACTAAGCTGGCTGCCGCTGCTGCTGCTGCATCTGAATGGGCCTTTTCACAGCACTGGCGCTGGATTGCTACTAGAATAATGTGAACCGGGCATTACACCAAAAAAATCAATTTAACTGTCACGATTCACGCGCAAAACGTCGCTAGAAAAGCTTCGCTTCAAAAACTGTGTCAGCTTTCTGATTTCCGGCATCCTCCTTTCCAATAATGGCCCTATCTAAACTAGTATTGCTTCAACAGCAGTAGAACCGTGTTTTTAGGAAAGAGGCATAGAAAGGGCAAGAGGGAACTGTAGTAACCTGTTCACGAGAAAATTTTTTGTTTTTGTGCATTCGACTTTTGAATATTCTTTCTGTAAGCATAAGTTACAGCTTCCGAAAACGTGAGCCTCGTCTTCTTCTCTTTAGTATTTTTGGTATGATTAAAAATCAAAAAAAGGGAATAAGTGCTTAGGAAAGGCACCATGGCCGAACGAGTGCTGGGTCGCTGAACTAAATGCTTTTTCATCAGATCTTGCCGATTAAAATACCAAATTAAAGTAAAATGAGATGGTAGACAGTAAAAGAGTATTTGGACGAGAAAACGAGTTGGATAAAGTACCTTAAACTTCAAGACTATACCGAAATATAAATTAGTTTTCAGAACACAAATTATTCAATTAATAAGAAATTAAGTTACTTATTAATCACGTCCAGAGCCTTGGAATTTCGACATGAATGTTATTCAACTGTATCCAATGCACGCATTTCTATCCAACAATCACCAGACCAAATCTTTAATAGAATCTTTTTTTTACAGAAATCTCAACATACAACTAGTGGTACTTAAATAGATAAGACAAAGGTGTCTTCGCAGTAATTAAAGAAAAAAGAATTATTACAACCATGAATACTACTTGGATTAAATATGTTTTTGGACTACTTCTAATCCTGTCACTTACTTATGGACAGCAGAAAGAAGCTATGCAACAAATGTTAGGAAAATGTAAGATTGGCTCAGCCCTTTTCGATTCATGTATGAAAAAAGTTTTCAATGAATTACGAGCACTATTTCCAACAGGTAAATAAAACTATTATATAATATACTACATAAGAAATAAAATTAACTAACAAAGCTCATTCATAGGCATCCCAGAACTTAATATTCGTCCTTTCGATCCTCACCATGCAACATATGTTGAGCAGCGACGCGGAGACAGCAATGGCTTAGTCGGTTATAAACTAATGCTCCGAAACGTTTCCGAATATGGCTGGTCAAAATCAGAAACAACAAAATTTAAAACAGATCCGAATGCAAATCGAATTATTTATTCACAATATTTCCCAGAAAAAAGTCTAGAGGGTGCTTATGAATTTGAAGGTAACCTCATGGGAACGCCTGTTAAAAGGGAGGGTATATGGAATCTTACTTTGTATGATTATAGGTGAGTTAACAAAATCACTTTTACTTATTTTTTTGTATATTTAAAACAAATATTTTTAATTCTTTTATAGTCAAACAACAAGCGTTAAGCGATTAGGAGGACCTGGTTCTATCCTAAAAGTTCATGTTGAAGTCGATAAAATTGGTGGAATGACTCTGCATATTTCAGATTTCTTCGGAAGGAATCGACAAGTATTGAATGGTTTAGCAGATACAGTTATTAATACTATGTGGGGCGCGGGTCTACCAATTATAAAGCCATTAATCAATGAACTTGTTAGTACAGCATTTACAGACATTTTTAATGAATCATTTAGGTACTTTCCATATGATCAGTATCTAAAGTAAAAAAAAACAGGTTACCAAAATTTTAACTATAATAGTTTTTGTATATATATGTACACAATTTTTTAAGGTGCTATAATTTAATTTATAAATTGGAATATTTTTTATGTAATTATTTGTATTAAATGTAATAAAATCAAAGAATTTTTAGATTGTGGTTTTGAATTTTATAGTTATATGAACCCATCCCAATGACTTCGTTTATTTCAACGTTTAAATTCATTCTTAAAAATACTATTTAATTTTACTTTACGTTGTCTATAACTTCTAAGGTTGAACAACTCACTCGAATTTATATGATTATTTAAAAAGTTAAAGAGTTTGCTCCCGTTTTAACAATAGGTGCGTTTCATTTTCATTGGAGTACGTATACCGGCGTATTTTGGCGCACATCGGCGTAGATGCAGATACACCGACCCATATACTGTGTTTCCATGAGCCAGGGTAGAGTTTTCGATAAATAGACAGAAAGCTTTTTCTCTCAAAATCACTCGATGCCGTTTCCACGGCAGTTCTGGGTTGAACTGATAAATAAATAATTTTACATTATGTCGCCCTTAGTATATGTGCAGTAAAGGATATTGAAACACACAAATGCAAAACCCAGCTTAACCGGGCTGGCTTCGTTGAATTTACTTCGAGTTAACGAAACTTTACTTAACCCCCGTTCCCATGGGCGCTTAATCTGAGTAAACTCAGGGTAAACTCTGCATGGAAACTCATTAATATACTGTTGTCTAGCCAGCATCTACGCCGATATGCGCCCAACTGCGTCGGCGTACGTACTCCAATGAAAATAAAACGCACCTAATATCTTGCTTTATACATCGAATAAAGAAGACGAATTAAATTTTAACTGATTCCTATGCTGATAAAATCGTAATCTGAGTATCATTTTTTCTATGTAATAGTGAAATTATGATTAAGTATAATAATATAAAATAAAATATTGTTCTAAACAAAACAACTCTAAAAAAAATAACGGTCATTTTTAGTCCGTTAAAAATAATCCTTGGGGAAAATTGCGTAATATTTCCCTTTTATTGGGCATTTCACTATGGACGGGTACATTCAACATTTTTGTACTAAACTTCATAAAAATCGAATAGAATCTGACATTTGACACAACAGCTGAGCGCATTTTGACATTTCTCAGTGCGTAAAAAAAGTACAGAGATGTCAACAAACCCGAAATCGGCGTGACTAATTACATTAATTTCGCAAGTTTTCCTTATAAATTTATACAAAAAAGTGATTATTTTTCAACCATGGAGGTACCTTTTGAGAAAAAGGATATTATCATACCAGAAATTAAATATGAATGTAGGTAAAATGTTAAATAAATAATAGTTTTTGAGGTTAAGTTTTTTTTTCTAATTTCTTAAAATTCCATAATTACCAATAATAATCAGACCTCGATCATACCGCTGATGTTCAGTAAGTTGAAAAAACCAAAAAATTGAAGAGAAAACATAGAAGATTTGACAATATTTATAGATTACATGCATGGGGAGAAACTATAAAAGAGGCCTTCGAACAGGTCGGCATGGCCATGTTTGGATACATGACAGAGCTGCCTTATGTTTGCATAGAGAAATGCTACGAAGTTGTGGCAACTGCTGATGATTTGGAGGGGCTACTATTCCATTTTCTTGATGAGTTGCTATTCTTATTTTCAGCGGAACCAAATATAATATGTAGAAAATTGGAAATAATTAAGTTTGACTTGGATACGTTCACCATTGAATGCTTGTGCTATGGTGAAGAGTTTGATATACAGAAACATCCCCAGGGGACAGAAGTTAAAGCTATTACATATTCTGCTATGCAGATTGTTCAAGAGCCAGAAAAGAACAATTACGAAATATTTGTTATTATTGATATATGAATAAACTTTTTTTTGTAAATAATCATTGAAGTTTTTCTTAAGAGGCGGATACGCGTTTTTGTAGTTAATAGTATTTATTTAAAAGAAAACTACTAAAAGCTTGTCTCGTGGTTTCTTTGAATATTAAATCTCATAAGAAAAACTTCACAGTTGTGAGTTACGACGTTACTTAATAGTTATTTAAGTTCTTCAGTTCTTATGTCTATAAATTATTATCATTAATTAATAAAAGTAATTAGTCGTGTAATTTAAACTGAAGTAATCAACGAATTAAGTATTTTAATCATAAATATCTTGATTTATAATTAACCACTAGAATATGAAAATGAGCCACCTACATCCAGTGATACTTCTATAGTCAGCCAACGCCACATTTTAGATAAGGATATAGAACAGAACTCTTGATAGCGTCGAAACAAAATGCATTTCCTTAGCAACCACTCGAGTATTTGCCAATTCAATACGGAAAACGAAGTTACGCAAGTATAAAAGCCTGATGTCGTAACGATCAACAAATCGGATACACTTGAACAGAAGCGATATAGTTATTCAGACTGGGAATCTTAGGTAGTCACTGAACTTTATGCTTTGGAATATAACGTTTAAGATTGGAAGTTATACAAAAATAAACTTCTTTGATTGAATATTAGAATTGGGTAAAAACTGATGATCATTTGCAGTACTTACTTTAATAGCTCTACAACGGCGAACTGGTCCTGGTCTCTTGCAACTATTCTCTCCACCGGCGCCTCCCTAAAGCCCGCTACACACTATCGTCGTTTTACTTCGCGTTCGTCGAACAGCGTTGTCCGAACGACGAATGACGATAGAAAAGGGCAGTGTGGATGACAATGCCGATGCGTTTTTCGCCATAGCGAAAAATCAAATCAAATTTGATTTTTCTCCGTTCGCTGTTCGCTGTACGACGATGGTGTGGATGAAAACGGTGTGTCGTCGTTAAGCAATGAAGTATGTACCTGTCGTGCACAAAAAAGGGTTTGCACCCTACACGTTTTTTTTCCTACAATTTTTTCCAGCAAAAACCGCCGCTATTGCCAACAAAGTATCTTCGTTCATGGTACTATGCGAACTAAACGACGAGTAATGTGTATAGAATAGAGTCGTTCGGGCAACGCTGTTCCACGAACGCGGAGTAAAACGACGATAGTGTGTAGATGGCCTAAGCTCGGCCGGGGGTCCTGATCTAGGCCAACCTTCCAGTGGAGGCTGGTTTACCTTCCCCATAGATTTTACCGCAGCAATCTTTCCAAGGAGTTTCCTCTTTGCTTATACGAGCTGGATGCCATGCTTAGCAGAACTTACCGAGCTTTATTCCCTTCACAACATCTATGTGTCGATAGCGTTCGTAGATCACGTCATTCTCGAGTCTCCGGAATCGTCCACTCTCACATAAAGGGCCAACAATTGTCGAAAACGGCTAAAAGGTTCTAGTTCTTTTTGCTAAGGACATGCAAATATGATTACCGCTAAGACCATCATCTTATACAGCAGCAGTTTGGATGTTCGATTACATCCTTTGATTTGAAGAGCCTTGACAGACTACAGTAGGGTTTGTTGGCTTTTATCAGCCGTGTGCGTATTTTTGGTCCCATTTTATTGTCGGCTGCTGCTATTGACCCAAGGTAGATAAATGATTTTACTACTTCAAATTCGCCCTCCTCTACCTTGATTTTTGGACCAACGATAGGTGCTCTTGCAGAAGGGGTCATCATGTACTTTGTTTTGCTTTCAGTAATGTGCAGTATAGCTTTTGTGTCGCCGCTCAATCTGGGTGAAAGCGTCCTGTACAGCTCTTGATCTACCAATGATGACAATGTCTACATACATAATCCAGTAATTGGGTGGACTTATGAAGGGATGTGCCCCTTGCTGTCACCTCTGAATCTCGGATTATTTTCTTCAAAGCCAGGTGGAAAAGGAGGCAGACCAGTCCGCACTTTTGTAGGATTCCATTATAGATGTTGATTGGTCAGGACAGTGCTCCGAATATCTTTACTTGGTTTGTTACATTGGTCATGGTCAACGTACATAATCGTGCCAGATTATTGGGTATGCCGAAGTCTTTCATAACTTGGTGGAGTTCTACGCTGACTATGATATCATAGGCGGCTTAAGCCCCCCACACACGCTACGGTCTACCGGAGAGGTCTGCCTGTGCAGGTATGCCTGCGCAGGTAGACCGGAGCGTGTGTGGGAACAGACCTGTGCAGTTTTTTGAACCTGCACAGGCGACCGGAGCAAATTCGAAAATCAATTCTTTCAGAGACACCGTACGGCGTACCTGGGCGTGTGTGCGTGTACTCCGGTTGCCTGCGCAGGTGGCGCTAGTGTAGTGTATATAAGAGCACACTATGGAAAACACTGTAATACAGGAGTTTGGTCAAATAAATGTTACATTATTTAATAAAGTAATTGTTTTCATTTCCTACACTAAATAAGGCGGCATTAGACGCCAAATACAAAAGCTGGTCTACTAGCTTGGTTAAAACAACACAAACATTACACTAGTTGTTTTCTAGTCTCTGTCCGCGCGGTCGTTGCTCGCATCGCACGGCAGCGTGATAATGGTCGCCACACACGAGAAGTGAAACGACAGAGTCAGAGGAATGGGAAATTTTTAGGGAAAACGAACAATTTAACTATATTCGTAAAGTAAAGTAGGATATAAAAGTATGTGATTTCAGTTCATTCAAATATCGACAAAATAAGCCAAAATCGTTATTTCAGATTTTGTTGCTATTATTTTATCGTTACTCAGCTTCAATTTGAATTTATTATCTACGAAGTCCATCAATGCCAGTGCGTCGTCGTCTTCACTCAATGACATTACAAAACAAACTGAAGACCGCTCCGGTATACCGGATCGTCCCCATACACGCTGCCGGCATGCGGGCGACCTGCGCAGGCAAATCTGTACAGGTAACCTCTCCGGCATACCGGAGCGTGTATGGCCTACATTAAAGTCTATGAAGAGGTGTTGGATTGAGCTTTTACCACTGGAGACATTTTTCCATGGCCTGCCTCAGGGTGAAAATCTGATCTATTGTGGATTTTACTGGGCTGAAGCCACAATGGTATTAGCCTATGATGTTTGATGGAGCCATCCTGTTTTTAAAGATAGCTGGGAATATCTTATAGGCGGTACAAAACAATGTTGCATCGCGATAATTGGTGCACGTTATGATATCTCCTTTTTTATATACCGGGGACAGGATGCCTCTATTCCAGTCTTCTGGAATCGCTTCCTGTTTCCATACTTGCAAAATTAATTCATGAACCGGTCGGGGTACCGTAGGCCCTCCATAGTTAATCAGCTCCACGGGATGCCATCTGCATCCGAGACCTTGTTGTTTTTGAGCCGGTCAACTGAGTTAACTATTTCTAAGCTTGGTGGCGGCAGGGTAGGATTATCATCAGATATTAAAGGGACGTCCAATTCCTCAGTTAGCTCGCTATTTAGCAATTAATGAAAGTGCTATTCCCATCGCCCCAAGATACCTTTAGAATTGGTAATCAGATTACCGTATTTGTCCTTACAGTATATGCACCGTGGTGTAAATGACGTCATACCACGGACTCGTTGGTAGAACTCCCGGGCCTAGTGGGGCTTGCGCTCTCTGTACCTTCTAGTTCACAAACGAGATCTTTCATTTGCAGTACAATTTAAAGTATTAAGCGCTAGTGGCACGACGTATTAGAGATACCAACTACTGCAAATTTTCAATAACCTTCAGAATTTCGAAGATACGGCGAAATAATTCTTCAATAGTGAAACAAATGCTATTTCTTTGCAAGTAGTTTTTATTCATGACTACATCAAAATTGTGTCACAAAGCAAAGCACTAGAATTTAAATAATGTAAAAAGTAAACAAACTTACTATTAACAATAGTCAAAATAATTCACACACAAGTGCTGGGTGCGCTCTTGAAGATCGAGGTCATGCCATGATTAATACCGTGATTACCGTTGACATTTAGCAATGAAGAATAAATTGACGACTTTTAGCTATCATTTATTTATTATTATAAGTTCTTTCGAAAATTACTAGTTGCTATTGCGAAGATAATGTAAATCCAAACTAAGTTTATGTTATGAAGCTTTTTCATTTCCAAACAAATTCTTAAAAATAGAATTTTAGCCGAAATAGTTCGACTGTTTTTATTACTCATGAATTTCATAGTTTATTTGTTAATGTAAACTTCCATCATGTGACCATTCTGCTGTTTGCCACTCCATTGATGGCCATTCTCCGAACCCATAGTTGCATAATCGCCCTCTCACAGAAATTCTAAATTTTTGGCTAACGAATTTGTACCAAGGTTTTTGCAATTTTTGTCAGTCAGGGAGTGACTATCTTTTTGGAAATAGTTTAAATGAAACAAAACATTGCAGCCAAGCTTTTAAGTTTGCCTTTTGGTTGTGTAAAACTATCGTTCTGAACCACAGTGATCATTTCTTTTGGTAAATTCATGTCACCACTGACCAATTGTTTATTTTAATTCACTTAGTTATCCACCGAAGTAACTTTATTGGGTTTTAATTAACAGCTCATAATAAAAGAAATCATTTTCACCCACTGCTAGTTTCGTCGCCTGTAACTATATGAACCGTAACCATAAAAATTAATCGACTTCAAAAAGCTATCCTAAGCTATCAAGTTGGTCTATAAAATTGTTCGCTATATTAATTTGGGTCTGTGAAGCATTCTTGCCTTTTAGATTTTTCAAAAAAAGCTTATACAAAGACTTTGCCCATCCGTCTGCCGCGTGCTATATCTCAAATTGTAATCCTTAAAATTTACAAAATGAACAGAAAATCCCATTCGGAAAAGTTACCTAGAACCTAGGTGGTTTAGGGTACCCAGGATTTCTTTACAGATATGTATGTAGTTGGGTGATAGATCTTCCTCGCCTGCGTTGTGATAGTTTGAAATTTATATTTTTGTGCCTCCGCTTTCATGACGATTTTTCACATATCTTCGTCTTTTTACTAGAATTCTTCTGCTTCATTTAAAGTAGAAATCGAATTTGAAGCAGATAACACCAACCTAATGATACAATATCATCAAGCACCAAAACAGGGTGGAACTCTTGCAATTATGCGGCACACATTATGAAAGTTAATTGATAAGTTACTAACTAGTTAATCCACTTCAATATGGCCAGCTGAAATTTAACATATGTCATGCAGGTACATGTAAAATTAATTATGGAGTGGTTTAAAATAAAGAAAGCATATAAACGATGAACGCATTTTCGTCACGGTGGCTACCTAAATAAACATCCAAATTGTCGAATTTGATTGTCACAAATGCGATCGTATTTTATGAGAAAACCCCAAGCATAAGGGGTACCTTTTGCACTGCCCATCCTTCATGTCGTTAGGTTGATGCACTGTCTAGTAGTAAGCTTAGTTTGAAGTATAGAAGTGAATGAGATACGTTAGAGTTGGCGGGTTCTCGAGTAGGTTGTTTGAACTCATAGGTGTTATACGAGATCGGAAATACTAATTGGGGAAGATTGTTCCACAGTTGGTTTGTTCGACCTAAGTTTGTGGGAGTGAGCTAAGCGGGCTAGTCTTGGATTGCCCGTAAAATGCTGCCGTAAATCCCAGAAAAAAACGAGTTATTTTCAAGGTGGCACCAAATGTAGGACTTTTAGGTTGTATACCGAGCTGCTGGCTAATGGTAGAACTAGACACGTTGTACGAGCTTCTGAAGAAAGCATGTTAGCTAGGTAAACCATCAGGAAAAAGAATGGTAGGACGACCAAGAAATAGGTTGAGATGGTTTATGTGCTATAAGATATACTGAAACTACGTATAGCAAACTGAAGGGAGCTAGAAAGACGTAGAGACGACTAGAAAAAGAGACTACAAGAGACACGGGCTATATATTAGGAGTTACGACCAAATCGACAAGTGTTGCTATACAAAACCATCAAATTGTGTGATATTACTCAAAGTGCAGCAAACCACGTATAGTCCAGTAAATCTGTCGAAAATATCGCGTTTTCTTGCAAAAACTATTAACAGCAAACCAAGGTATGTAAAAAATCGGAAACTTTCCAATGAATTCAATGAACTATTTTTAAAACAAACGGTAAGTCTTATGATAAAATAGTTTTTACAAAGTTTGTAAATTATGCGATTATCTACAAAAAAAGATCTTCAGGGCGTTATTTCAAAAGATGGCGCCACACGATTTTTTTGAAAACAAAATTATTTCGGCTCCAGAATGTCGGAAAAAAAATTTTTTTTTGCAAATTTGTAGAATTTGTAGAAAAATGTCAGCTATCGATTGGCAATGATGGAATTCCAATATATAATTGAAAATCTCAAAGATACTCATGGTTCTTTGGGGTATGAAAAAATTTATTTTTTGACTGATTTTGCGCATATTAGGGATCGTTTTGCGATATGCGCAATAATTGCAAATTTAAGCGCAACTGTTAAAGAAAATTTTCGTACCGGTCCGGTATAAAAATATGATGGCCTGTATGAGCTATTGTACATTGAAAAAAAAACGCGTTTTATTCGAAGAAATCGTTTTTGCAAAAATCAAGGCAAATCTGTAAAATCGCTCTTATTCGACTTAGAACTACGCTTTCACCGTGGTTCGTTAAAAAATATCTTCTTTTCACGGAGATACGGGTATTTCAAAAAATTACGATTTTTACCGGTTTTTTTTGCAATAACTAATTAATTTTGCAATTTTTTGAGACCGGAGCAGGTCAACTCGATCCTTATTAAAGAGTTACACAACTTTGCCATTTAACTTTGTTTTGTACCACGCCACGTTTTGTTCTTAAAAGTAAAAAACAGTTTTTCGCCAACTTTTGGCGCCATTTTAAAAAGGCCGCTTGCGCGTCATTTGTTTTAAAAATAGTTCATTGAACTCTACGGAAAATTTCCGATATTTTACATACCTTGGTTTGCTGTTAATATGTAGTTTTTGTAGGTAAAAGCCGTGAGTTACTGGACCAGTATGTAGGTAAAATGGAAACTGTCAAAAGTTTATTGTATATATACATAAATTGAGCTTTTTAATAAACGTCAAACGTCTTTATTGACACTAGAGCCAATAGGTGCGTTTCATTTTCATTGGAGTACATACGCCAGCGTAGTTGGGTGCACATCGGAGTAGATGCTGTAGTATGGGCTCGGGTAGCTGCAACTACGCCGATGTGCACTCAACTACTCCGGAGTACGTACTCCAATGAAAGTGAAACGCACCTAATAACGTTGTCGATATCATTTTGTCAAATGTGAATGTTTATTTAAGGTACCTTTATTTATATGATTTGTCATATGACTTTACTGTCAATGAAGTCAAACCTAAACATAAAATATCAAATGACATTTGTTTTTGACATGTCATACGACTATATGTCAAAATTTGCATTGAATATTTCTGTTTTGACTTGTCAAAATTAAGTGTGAACACAATACGAAGTCAGATGGGCTGTCAAATCGTAATTTTGACAGTAAAGTCATATGACAAATCACATAATGTAAAGGTACCTTTATCAACACCGACTCGAGAAACCAAATATGGCCCCAAGCTTTTTTTGTCGACTCGATTCATTGACTGGAGAAACCTTAAATTAGCCCAGTTCTTTGGAGCTGGGTCAGTACCAATAGTTGGAGGGTGCCATACTTTATCAAAAGCCTTGGAGATATCTAGAGCGACCAAATAGATGCATACTTTGGCCGAGGTATTCTGTTATATACCCTGTTTATGATTAGGTTGAAAAGTTGAGTCGAGGTTGAGTTGAAATTTCGACCACCGTATATGATTCCGAGTTGAGTTCACTTTGGGTTGAAATCGGGTTGAACTGCCATCAAAACATAACCTCTTTTTGTTAATTCTTTTTCTATATTTCTGACTTCCTATACAGTTTTCCATCAAAATGGTGAAGTAAATTTTGTTCCCGGATTATTTCTAACATATTTTTTGTTTCCTGATGCTCCCAAACATTTCTTTTAGCCATTGTCAAAATTAAATTTCCTCTGTTTTTACATATATAGTTAATATAAAATAATTAACGCGCTACAAAAACACCGAACACAAAACTAACGCCGAAGGAAGACTTCACGGATGGTAAACAAACAAAACAAATGTCACCTCAACCCAATTTCAACTCAACTCGACCCAGGTAGGAGAGCTGAGTTGGGTTGAGTGGACCCAGTTTCAACTCGATCCCCGTTTATGACTGGGTTCAACCTAGGTTGAACCTAGTCATAAACGGGGTAATACACACTAAAAACCCCAGGTGGATTTCTTTGCACTCGAGATTCCGTTTTGTTTATTATGGACTCCATGATTTTGGAGATAATAGAAGTACTTGCTATAGCAGTAACCGTCTGGATAAACTCTGGAGAAGTATGAAAGGGCAAAGAGTTTGCGCAGAGGTTTAGCTAAAGGTGAGGCACAATTCTTAGGGTATACTGTCCAGTGGATTTGTTCCTAGTGAAGTTTTTCCAAAGAAATTGTTAATTTTAAAACGTACATAAGACAGAAAATTGTGTTAATGCACCTAAAAAAGTAAATAGCCACATTGTTTTAGTGTAGGATATTTCTCCCTTGAGATTGTGAATCTTTTTAGGGTAACTTTCTGCTATCGTTACAATTTCTCATTTTCCCAAATCTTGTAAAGCATGAATTCAGCATCAGCAGGGGTCTTTTATGTATTAAAATGAGGTTTCTGTCTTTTTGGAGGGTGAATCAATGATAAACAGATTATCGCCAAATGGCGTTTTCGGATGTTACAGCGAAATACAAACCAATTTTTATGGTTCGTTGTGCATATGTAATAGAAAAGTAAAAAAATATTTTGCGAAAAAACCGTCGAGGCCAATGTAAAATTGACGTTTGTAATGCAATGGTGAATTTTTTTTTAATACCCTCCCCATCATTAGTTAATAAACAATATTCCGATTGACATTAATCAATCTTAATTATTTAAAACTAAAAATACCGTGAACAACCCCCTTAATTGCACACAAGATCAAACGACAGGGTTTTGAAACCCTAAAAAATTGCTTAAATCAGTTGAGGCTACAGAACAACTATTTTTTTCAGTGTTTTGAATGTGTGTGATATCACCACAATTTTTGACCTTACGCTAATTATTTTCCACGTCTGAACGATATTCACAAAAAAAAAGAAACGAGAACTCCTGAGACAGACAAGAATTTCTCTCGGAATATCCACAATTAGCCGAAGGCTGCTGCAGGGGATTTGAATGGTTTTGCTATGCACATCGATCCAGTTGTAGGGCTTCCTTCATGTGCATCATCATCAGGAACATGGGAAACGCCTCACCTAATTTGTCACAAAAATTTTTTTTGGACTACCATCTGCCTCTTACCTAAGCAGATTAAACCAATTTTTGATGAGGATTCAAAGGTCCAAAAAAGTTTTTTTTAAAAAGGGTATCAAAGGATATTAAAGTGCAGGGACCAAAACGAAAGCTGAAAAAATCAGAGCAGAAGCCGCGCGCTATTACCGTTTCTTTTATTTTTTTTGGTGGTAGTGTTGTTGTTGTTGTTGTTGTCGTACCTTCTATGTGCGCTTATGATGTTTTCTCCCTTCCGAAATATGCGCAGCCTTTTGTTGTTATTTCAGCGAGGGAGACACGAGGTATATTTTTTCACCCCTAGTTAGAACCGCTCTAAATCACCGAGGTAATGAAGTACGTGCCGGAAAAAAAGGGAAGTGCAACTGGCAAAACCCTTCTTGAGTACGCAAATTTAATTTCGGTGCCATTGTTGGGATTGCATTGCAATTTTCTAAGGGCCATTGCATTCATGTCTCAGATAAATTAGGATTTACGCAATTCTTAAGGTGGGAAAAAAATCTGAGCAAATTGGGTGAATCTTGTGTGAATCGTAGTTTTTCGGATAGATCCATTTTATAGAAGGATGTTTATTATTGATCTGCATCTGCTCTCGTTTTTCGATACTCAGAGCAACACCCAAACTAAATCATTCTATCAAAGCGGAATTTAGAAGATTTTCTTAAGATGGAAGTGTATGGGGTGAAGAATTGAAGAACGCTGGGCAAGTTACTGGGTTATTCTTGTCACACACTCGATAGATAAATGTAAATTTTAGATAAATCATAAAACACTTTTGGAACACAAAACAGCATAAAGCCGGCCTTGGTAGCCTAGGGGTTAAAGAACCCGACTACCATTCCAGAGGTCTGTGCTTCGAATTCACCCCGGGCATGTCGTTCGCCTTTCCATTTTTCCAGCCTAGATAAATTTCCTTCTTTATTGCCTTTCCTCTTTACAAAAAATTCCCTGCACTTTCTCTTGCCATCGCCTCGCCATAATAAGCGAGAAATCTATTTCCTGTTTCACCGGAGTCAGGGTTCTGTCACGGTAGTTTTGGAAGGGAGTTGGTGGCAGAAAACCGCATATTGGCGCTGTCAGTTCTTTAACTTTTCTCTCTACTATCTTTCCGACTAGAGCTTGCTGTCCGACATTGCATTCAATGAAAGAACCATCTACAGTACAAAGGGACTTTACCTCTGAGTGCCCGTCTGAAAGTGTCCGACTGCAATTCCCAAACCTATGGGTTCGAGTACAACGCAATTCGTTAGCCTTTTTACCTTTTCCGCTCGGATACCATTCTTCTTCCTTACCTTTCTTTTTTGCTTATTTTTTTAAACACCACCAACTAGCCAGTACATTTGAGACCAAGATATTTTGCAAATTCTGCCTGGGGTACTTGCATCCCATTGAGGTATGTGTGTAAGGTGTTATTTATCCGATTTATTTATTTATATTTGACCTATATTCTTATTTTATTAATACTGGAACTTTTCGTTAGCGCCCACGCTTGTTTACATTTAAGTAAGTTATATTTATAATTTTTACCAATGACTTCATTAATTTCTTTCTTAACTTGATTTCAAAAGGTAGGTTGCTCCCATAAACTGGCTGGAGCAATAAACACTTTACATTCAAAATTATTTTTTACTTTTTAGTTCATTTTAAAATATAAACGTTTTTTTTAGTTTTTTTAACTTATAAATTTTTATTTTCTCTTTTTTAGTCTATTATTATGTCGTCCGCCATTTTCTGGTGGCCGCCATATTAGATTTAAAATGACCCCACCCAGCTTGCTGTATTCTACTCGTCATACCCTATCATTTTATATCCTTGCCGAGGGGGTTGTAAAGAAAAAGGTAAACCGCTATTTTGAATTTGCAATAATGCCACATAACTAATAATAGGTTTGTTCCCGTACTTTCTGCATTCTGCCACTTACTGCAAGTTGTTTATTGAGAGGTGGGGATGAAGTACAGAAAGTACAGGAACATGTTTCTGCAGGTTTCTGCAGTTTTAATACGGGAATGACAGTTCTGACATTGCCATATTTCAAATATCTAAGCTGCAGCAGGTTGCAGCAGCTCGTAGCTACTGCAGGTTTCTGCTTCTTACTGCAGGGTGGGGAAATGAGTATGGCGGCTGCAGTAAAAGTACGGGAACAGAATTCTGTTAAGTAATTCGAAGCAACTGACAGATTCTGTACTTTCTGCAGGTACTGGAACAGACCTAATATTCTACTTGTCATACCCTTTCATTTGATACCCATACCAGGTGGGTTGGAAAGAAAAAGGTAATCCGCCACTTTGTGTTGACCGCCATTTTGAATTTGGAATGACACCACACAGCTAATTGTATTCTGCGTATAAAAAAGGAATTCGTTCATGAATATAACAACTCCACTGTGAAACAATCTTTCGCAGTCACTATTTCCGCACGCCTACACCACCCAAGAGTTCAAAAGCCAGGTTTCATTGCCATATCCTTCAATATCCTCCTGACACCTCAAAAACCCAAATCTTCTATCCCGCGACTAATATTACTACTAGACATAGCACCATGACCTAATCAACGACATGACGAACTGGTAGGTTAAAGGGTGACGGCTGAGCTTAGATCTGCGACATAAAAAAATATTTCAAGAGAAAATAGTCTTATTTTCTGGATTGTTCCATTTCTATTATAGGCGATATTTGAAACAGATATGGTAGCATAATGTAAAGCTTGGAAGAAGTCAGCCGTGCGAACAACTGGTGGTGAAGTTTTGCCTTCTGTATGAAGAGAACTCACCACAACTATTCTTCCCCTTTGTAATCGAGTCCGATAATTTTTGTGATAATACTGGGCGTCTAGAATATACTTTCAATCTAGATTTAACAAAGAAATATGTCCATCCATGTTTCTAGATGAAATTGGTAAAGTTAACATCTGTGGTTAAGATTAAGCATATTAGGATAAAGTCCTGAAATTGTTATCCGTAGAATTGTCAATTGCTATGTACGCGGGCTAAATTTCTTTGATGTAATATAAGCTGATTTTTTTTAATCTATTCTGTTCTGTTCTTTCATATAAACTCTTGTCCCCAATAATTATCGAGAACAGTATCCAGCACAAGGGAAATTTTAAATTTCCCTTTTCTCATATAAGTTTTTTAAGTTGAACCCTTTGAACTCTTGGTAGCAATTCCATCCACCGTTCTTTTTACAACGTGATTCAGATTATAATAGCCGAGCATAAAAGAACGTAGTTGGATCATGGAAGAAATTTAGTTTTTCAAAGTTGTAGTTCTGATTTTTGATGTTTTCTGTCACAATTTATGTCAGTTTCTAAAACTTCCTAAAAATATTTCCACTTTAAAAGCATTTATCAAAAATACTTACCTGACTTCCAAAAATAACAAAAGGCAACTTTCAAATAATCGCACAACTTTTCCAAATAAACTATGTCAAATTTTGCAGAACTACCAACACACAATTATAAACAAAACAGAAGTAGAAACTCACAAAATTATAAAAGCACTGGATTTTTCAATGAGATGCGTCTTCGATGTGGTTGGCGCACCAGCTACATATTTTCGGATCACAAATTTCGATCCATATCTTACCAAGGATCAAGTTTTTCTTGTTGGTTTACTTGAAAGTTATTGATCTGATCTGATCTCATTGTAAAAAGAACGCAGCTACTAATGTTGCCTAAAAGGAGCGATGCCATCTTTCAATGAAGCGGTGCACAGCCAGGAATGGAATGTATTCGCGGTATTCGCCTTGTGGCTATAGTGTCGCTTTTTTCTTCTTCTTTTTTTCCTTTTAATGAATTATCGGGTTCATAAGTACCGCAGCCACAACCTATTTTACTCGTGACAGCCTTTGTATATCAGATATGTTTACCAAAACACCTGAACAAGATGAACTGTCCGCCTAGTGATTTGTTTTTCAGGCTTATTTGTTCAACCAAGATCACGCCATACAACAAGACCCTGCTCTAGGCTATCGCGCGACAACGTTGAAAACTTGAAGGTCAGACTCATCCTCTTCAAGCATACAGATTGGGTTCTCCCGCGTTCTGATCTTCCATAGATATTAATTTTAGACGGCACCTCCATAGATAGTAAAGCGCACGGAGTTGACCATCTCATATGTGGACTTTCAGCGCTCGAGCCCGATTTATTGCACTTAATCTTATGAGAAAAAAATCCGCTTGTTAGCGTGGATCCTTTTTAAGTTCTTGCATATGCATACCGGTATAATGGCCAAACTGATTGCTCTGCTTAACCTAGAATTTTCACACCAAATTCTGGTATCCACACCTTCCTCTGTCTTCGAACCGTTCGTGTACCATATAAAACCCACCCTGCGATATTTTAAGGAGAATCCGGGATAGCCTATCCTATACATATGTTCACGGAAGGAGGATTGAAGTTTGAGATCTTTCCGGACATGCATCCTGCTTCCGAAGACTTTTCCGAATTGCAGAATCTTTCCGACATGTTTCTTTAATCAAAAGACATTGAGATATACTCGAAAAGATTAATCGGTACGAAATTTTAGGCCTTATGTACGTCCCAGTTAATTCTCTGAAACTGCTATAGCTAACGAGCTAAAACTGAAAAAAATAGAATTTCTCCTGTGACCACTACAAGTTTGATTTATAATAATACATTGAAAACGCGATTTTTAGGGAATCTTCTAAATATTACTTGTAAACCCAAACTCAACCCCTTAACATGCATATCAAGTAGATTTTTATGATGCTTCGTTTATATTACCCTTTTATTACCTCTGGTAATAACCATGTTTTTTAAGAAATTTTATTACTTTTTCCAAGAACATTGATCAGCCACTCGAGATTTGTTATTCAACTGGCCGCGAAAAAGCGCACTTACTGAAAATGCAATGATTGGATCAATAAAATTTTACCAGGCATGCTGCATTCATACGGTGACTCAATTTGTCTTTGGTGGATCATGAAAATGACGCTTTTTATTTTACAGCTCGGGCGAGGTGAACTTTGCTTAAAGCCTTAAAAAACTTGCATATGGGAGATGTTTCACGTATCGGTTGCGAAATTGTGAAGCTGTCGAAGCACACCCTTCCGCACAAAACTTTCCAAGCACGTTCCACCTTAGCCTATGAAGCTTAAAATTCTGTGCGGCATGTTTGCCACGTTATATAATTCCAATTCCAGAATTGTCCAACAGGACCAACATGGTTAGATGCTTGGATTTTAGGAGCCTTAGAGATTATAGTAAGCTCTGTTGGCTTTTAGCAACCGTGCACGTATTTCTGGTTCTATGTCACACTCGGCTTTTAATATTGACCCAAGGTAGGTCAAAAGTCGACCTACTTCAAATACATATCCTTTTTCCTTGATTGTGGGACCAATGTTAGATCGTCTCGCACATAGGACCACCTAAAACTTATTTTCTTTCCATAGGTGTTAAGCCCCAGCATTTGTGCCGGCAACTCAATATGGGTGAAAGCGTTTCAGGTAGCCCTGGTTTATTGAGCCTCATACGCCGCTTATCCACAGTGCGAAGCAAAGGCCCGAGCACACACAACACACAGAAAGCCACGCCCCTTTTTTGTTAGGCTGTGGTTAGGAATCAAGCGAGTAGGCGAGTCTGGCGTGTAAGACGGTATGAGAGGGGTCAAGCTAGCAGTTATCGCGCATATATTGTGGTTAGATATTTTAGTTGGTGAGGGAATTTTACATTTAAAACAACTAAAAGTACTCCCAATTTTGAGCAGAGCAAGGTGTACCAATACTAAAAAAGTCTGTTCAGGGAATGGCATATGCAGATGCCATCGTCATCATAGCCTAGAAAAAAAATTACTTCAAATATAAAACGCCTTTTTTCAAAAAAAAAACGTATAAATAACTAACGTTTCAGTTCGTTCATTGCACGCGCGAGAGAAACGAATTTTTTCATTCCACTCGCCATTCGCTCCCACCTTCGTAAACACGCGCGTGCAAAAAATTGTCATTCGTAACCAACACGATTTGTTTGCGTACATTTAAAACCCATCCTACCCTCTTACGCACTACACTCGCCTACTCGATTGATTCGTAACCGCAGGCCTGGCTATGATCCATTTTAAAGGATCAGTTTCAAATATTTCCTGGGTTTTATGAGGTTTTGAAAGACGCTGATATGTTCCAGGTACCCAAAACAATAATTAATATTTCCACTCACTCATGATCATCTTTAGCCTCACCTCACAGGATTAGGAGTAGTTAAGTATTAAAATAATAAAATGATTAAACGGGTTTTCAACTGAATTTACCGTGGAACAGGTGCACTCAATTTTGGCTCGCCTAGAAAATTTTAATTGAGAAATTTGCTTGCTGCATTACTCAGGCCATTGCAGGTAAGGTAAGCCATTTCGTCTCCTTGTCGGAGTCGCCTATAGGTGTTGATTGGTCTGAATAATGTACCTACATAATGATGTCAGTCTTTTGAGGATGTCGAATTCTTTCATAGATTTACAGATTTCTACTATTGCTAAGATATTATAGGCGACGTTGATAAGGTCAAATACATTATTTTCATTGCAGCCTAAGTTGGTAACTAATTGCTTAGCTGCATTCCATATTTAAGTTTACTGACTCTTAGATATTTATGAGAACCTTGTTTGAGTCACCTATGGCAAATTAAATTCCCTTGATACCACATCGATCTTCAATGCAGTTTAGAAAAGAGAACGGTTTTTAAAGCGACATACAAAATCTACCAAAAAACTTCGAAAAAAATTCAAATTTTCTTTTCTAAATTCAACGATAAACGTTTAAATTTATTCATAGTATTTTTATGTGATTACGGAGCAGTACCCTAAATAAAAAATGCTACTTAATTATTATTAGGAAACCTAGATTTCTCATCTCTTTTTTCTTGTAACAATTTATTCTCTATATTTTTGTTATTAAATCTCTAAAACAAACCAATGCTAATAAACCTTATATAAAATAAAGTTTTTGTGTGAATAACTGCAAAAAAAATGTTGTTCGAATTGCATTAATATAATTTTTAAGGTTAGAAGATTGACCGCCAGAGTGCATAATGCCGGATATTATAAAAATAGAAATAAGAAGGGAAAAAGCACTCTTCAAAGGAGAGTGAGAGTATTCGTAATCAATTGTGCAAGTTGTGTGAACACCACTACGGGAATTGATGATATATGTACCTACAGAAATCTACTATAAAAACATTTTCGAGATTAGAAATCCCCGGATATCGCACAGAATTCCACATTTCTACTACTTCATTTCGAGCTAAAATTTCGGACTCGAATTGTTTTTTTCTAAAATCGAAAAGGAAATATCTTTTTAGCAATTTTAAGGGATTTTTTTAATGTTATAAACTTTTGTAGTTATTTTAGTTCAGTTTTAGAAAAATTTGGGACTTTTAGAATAGAGGGAATTTTTAATACTGGGCTATTAAGAAAGGGGTCTATTGTATGACTAGAACTTAAGATGTTTGGTCTCTTTTAAATCAACTTGAATTTATTTTGTTGTTTATAATTTCAGAATTTCCTCATGAGGAGAATAAAGCCGAATCGATTAAGACAGTTCAGGTTTTTAGCGCATTCAGAGCCAAAGAAATCGAACAAAGTTTTGGGCTAGGCTAGCAAAAGTAACTACAAGGTATAGCAGGTTTTGAGCACTCATCATGCTCAGCAGTACGGCCGACAAATGCTGATGAGACCTGAACCGACTGAATATGTCATAGACACAACTGAAACTGCAGAGGTACCGAGGAAAAATTCTTGAAAGGATCGCCGACACAGTAAATGAAGAGTGTGCCTGGAAATACAACCATGAGTAGGAACAAATATACAAAGAACCTAACATAACCATAACCAAAAGCATCACGCGGGTAAAAATAATTTAGTTGGTTAATTTTTTGAAATGCATATACGCGTCCGCATAACGAAGAAATGCGCCTGCTTCACTGGTATGCACGTTTCCGCTACAGGCATGAAATGCACCCGCATCGGCATAGACCACAACAAACGCGAGTGTCGTTTTACCAAGCGGTCTCCCAACTAAGTACTACCAAGTCCAATGCTGCTTGACCTCCCGAATCGAATGAGAACCGGTCTACTGAGTATGCTAATGACACCCTTTATGTCTTTTATTGATACGTGCCTATAGCGGGCTACATTTGGAAAAGTAGAAATTTTACTCGCGCGTACCGTGACTGTTTCGACATCGCTTATCCTTTGCTCAATGGCTGAATTTTTGTTTTTAATGTGAGAACCCCAAGCTTCACCCTTTGTACTACCAGTCTAACATGTCGTTCAGGTCATGGTGCAATGTCTAAGCTTAGTTTTAAGTATAGAAGAGAATAGGAGAGGTTAGAGGAGGTTTGGGGGTGCTCTAGTAAATGTTGATGAATTCAAAGATGTTGAACGAGTTCGGAAATACTAACTGCGGAAGATTTTTCCACAATTTATAAATGAACTTTTACACCATAAAATGTGTGCGAAAAAGGACCTTTAGGATATGAGAGTGATCCGAGCAGGCTAGTCTTTCATGCCTTTGGTGCTGCGGGAAATGGCAGTCATTTCAGTGAAACAGCCGCTATGGTAAAGACGATAAAATGTTGCCAAGGCTGCTACATTCCTACCGTAGCTCCATGAGTCAATGGTGTCGCAAAAGGTGCCATCATCGCTGAATTAGATAGTGGGGGTTCTCTGAAACCTTGTTAAGTGGATCTGTACAGTGTTGATAATATTATGCTTATATTGTATACGAATGCTTTTGAAATTAATTACCATATTTACCCGATCGTTTGTTAGTAAATGACTAAAATTTCGAGGACCTATGACCTTGCTGGGAAATACATATTTTAGGTTGTTTTAAGACTTCAGCTTCTTCTGTTTATAGGACAATCGGTACTCGACTTAAAATAATTCGCTTGTAGTTTATATTTCGAGCAGTACTCAACAATCTTCAAACAGTCTATAGTAACGGTTTTGTGTCTCAACTGGTATGTCGACTTAAGGTAACATTAGGTATGTCGAATCTAACGAAAATAGAAGATCTGTGAGTTGAAACCAATGCTCTGATTTTGAAAATCTCTATTAACACTTTATTTAAATTATACCAATAATAATTAGCCATATGAATCACAAAAAATGTTTAAGATTCTCCTGGTCGACCGTCAAACAGCAATATAAGACAGTGCGGGCAGACCTAGTTGGGACGTCCAAAAAACGCTCTTATTTAGGATTTTTTTTTGGCCACACATTATAATTAATAACAAATTTTTTTCCACATGAAAGATAAGCATTTCAAGAAGATATTATAAATTTTTATATGACTAAATATTGAAAAATATGTGGGGCACAGCTGCAGCTCGTCACTGGATCATCTGAAATCAAAAAAGGGGATCATTAGTTAATGACAAAATGCTCCGGATGGACGAAGGGAATTGAAAAATTTTGATTTTTCGAAAAATGGCGGATGTTGACATTCAAAGTTGTTTATTCTACCAAAATTTCACTCACAGTATCGGCTAAAAAAAATAATCGTCCAAAAAAAATCCTCCGTCCATCCGGAAGACAATTATATATAGAATAAGTGAAAAAAATTTCAAACTGATCGGTAAAGCCGTTCTCAAGTTACAGTGATCACCGACTACGAAAAATGGTTTCGAGAAAAACAAAGTTTTGAGTTCGATTTGCATGCAGATAAAAAATATATTTTGGAACTTACCCGGAATTGTCTATTCCAGGACCATATAATGTCCCTTCCTCCGCTATAGTAGCTCCATCAGCAGTGATTTCTAGCTGTCGTCGAGAGTCGAAAATTCTAACTGGGTCTACCCCCTTAAAACTCGGTGCTACTTTGTTGACACTTGTGTGTTGAACCTTGGGATTTGTCTCAACAACTGTAAATAACAATGGCCTTTAATTTTAATTCTGTACAGCTTTTGTATCTAAAGAAGCAAACATTTCAATTCTTGTTTCATGTAATAATCTTAAATATTGACTTTAAACTTTATTATACACAATTTTTGTTATAAATGCAACAATTATCGAGATATAAATAAAATTTAAACATAAAATCTCACATACATATCTTTCAAGCATTAAAATATTATATTAACTAAAAATAAATATAAATTTTAACTAAATAAATCGTATTTTTCCATTTCTACAAATTTAAAAAACTTCCTCATAATTTTGAATATTCAAATTTTCCGCCCTTTATCCCAAAAATAAAATATTCCCATAATTCGAACATAAATTTCGAATTGTACAAAATTTCCCATCATCGAAATCTATTCCAAATCCATCTTGACATTTACTACACCAACCATTTCAGCCTGCGACAATTTCTTGTGTTGACGATTTTCTTTTGAGAGGGGTTTCCATCATTTGCGCGCAACTGGGGTAAAACGGTTTTAAAAGCGGGCATTTCACCGTCAAAATACCCATAGTAAATTAATAAATTTCTAAATGATTTTAGTGATATTAAAAAATTTAATATTTTCCAATAAAAACAAAGTAATTTTTATGAAAATCGGTGTGTAGGAAGTGTCTTTTAATCAATGGTAAAAATGTGACGCGTCCAGAAGTGGAAGAACCCAGACAAGAGAGCTCACTACTGGGGGGGCAAGAAAGGAGAAATTTTTTTTGCACACATCAAAATTCGCCGCAAGGAAGATATGAAATAAGAAAAAAATTTCTTTTGCACTTTTTTTTTATTTTTGAAAAAGTTCTGTCGTAATAGGAGCCCGAGCACAATTCTTGTTGAAGTATTTCTTTTTTTTCGAAAAACTTACCTTCTTCACCTTTTTTTTCTTTTTTGAAATCGTTTAGAAAAGATAAAGGAAGATATCTCTTCTTGCGGAGGTGTGGGAAGACTGAGAGGAGAAGTCTCAGCTGCTTTCCGGATTGTGTCGGTGTCGTCTTTTGGGTGCACACATACCGTGGCCGCCCCGGGTTTTTCTTGCTACTAAAAAAAATTTTTATCCTTTTCCCAAAATTTATGTTATATTCAATTGTATAAAATATTCTGTATTTAAAACTGGGTAATATTCAAGCATATCGATAAATTTGAATACGCTTAACAAAATCCGAGGGGCGAAAAAGCAACGCGTGTGCATGAAATACACCAGAGAGAAAAATTTTTCTTCAGCGCTTTTATGGCAGACATTTTAATCCCCGCAGTCGTCGACTTGGAATATTATATATTTTTTAACCGGATTTGTTTTTCCTTATTTACCGCGACAATTCTACAATAAAGTTACAATTTCAATCAACCATTGCGTACCGCTGCTATTTCCAAATGAAATTAAGTAAAATTGTTTCTGGATTTTGTGTGTGGTTTAAAATTCTAAGTTACAAAAAAAGCGTTCTGTAAATTTTTTCCCCCAATTTTGGGCGAATTTTTAGTAGTCCAAAATGGGGATACACGCAGGTATTTCAGGAATTTTTAATTGAATTTCGCTAAGAAATGTTATCAGATCCAATCCAAGCAGTCATAAATATTAATAATTTTTGTTTAAACATTTTATTAAAATAAAAATATAAAAAGAATCTAATTGAAGAAAATATTTTCCAAGATTTCTCGACATATATACGTCGTCCGCCTGCAACTATTTGGGAATATTGTAACGCAATACATTAAATAATTTCATTTTTTCACGGCCGGAATTGAGAGTATAAATCTATAATAATAATTATATATGATAGTAATAATAAAAAGTTAAAGAAAAAAAAGAAATATGTGGGCATGGACCGCTTCCTTTAATACATGAAAGCATTCTGTGTACGTTTTTAATAAACAGCCACCCTAGAAGGAGAGACAACTTGGGAATGTTGGCGACATTTTTCTCCACGTTATAAATATGTAAGTTTTTTTTTATATTTCCTCCGTACTTATTTATTTTTTTAAAGTCATACACAGTAATCTGCATGCTCGTTTTTTGTGATAAGAAAGTGCCGGTGTTCCCTCATTTGTATATGAGAGCCTCCAACAAAGTCCTCAAAAGTTTTTAGCTTTGCACTAGGAGTTTTTTTTTATTTTATTCTTACATATCTACCGCCCTGATGAAGTGCGTACTGTCGACGCATGCACGCAACTCTTTCTTGGTGTAAATATGAAAAAAAAGAATATACTGAAAAGAGGTACTGCTGAAGCGTTCTGTCCGTCATTCATTTTGGGGCCCTCTTGAAATGAAGGACCCCCATATCGTTCTTGAGCCAATGGGACACTTTATCCTTCTCTATAGAGCACACATCATTTCTGTTTTTTTTTTCAGTGGGGGTTCAATTTTCATACATGCCATAATTGGCCGCAAAACTCCCATCTGGCTTAGGGTTAAGGGATATGCTGGCTTCTGCAAGAGCCCCATATTTCTACCTTCCATAGTGCCTGTTTTCAGTGTGCTGTTTTCTGTTTTGTTCTGGTATCATGTGTTGGGATTCTCTTGGCTTGAATATATTCTTCGCCTTTTAGATGAGCCGAAGAATGCGTACCGATGCCCGGTTATGGTATATTTCTTAGTAATTTTGCTGCTGAGGGTACGATACGAACGATTCGGTTTCTCCTCATGGTGCTTGGGTTGGTTATGTGTCGAGTCGAGTCGCGCCGATCCAGTAGTCAGTATCACTCATACAGTCAGGGATATAATTGGTCAGACAGTATCGATTTTGTCTGAATTTTATCAAGAGCAAAGTGAAATTGGCAAAAAGAAATAAATAATATCAAAATATGTTTTTGTTCAGTTATCACAATTATATCGTAGGCCTCCCCTAAGTGTGTACGAGTATATCCTCATCATCTTTCTTTTGTCTTGTGACTCGTTTCTTTTCTTATCATTCTTTTTAACGTTGTTTTTCATCATCATTTATTGCACAGAACTAATTCGTTTTTTGCATATTTGGTTCCACGTCCACTTTAGAACCTGTTTCAAGCAAAATTGCTTATATTGCACTCGGGTATTTGCTAGGCTTTCTTTAATGGTTATTGGTATTTTTTTGTTGTTTTTTTTTCTTTTATTATTTATTCCGTACTGCTCTTTCATGTTGTTGGGCGGCCAATGGACTCGTCTTTAGTACTTCAAACTGATAACATAATTTCGATCGCTAAAGGTAATTAAAGAATAAGGGAAAATCCGTAAAATGTGCATTTTTATGTTAATCTCTCGTGACTGAAAATGTGACTTTTTTTTTTAAATATGTACACGCTGCTTGCATAGTGTATCGTCGGCGGCAATAGTCGAAGTGAAATGGATAAGATTTATTTAAGATAATGTAGGAAATCATGTTTTGATAAGTGTGTGCACTTATTTTTAATTAAGTAACATTGAGGTGAGATTTTCGTTTTTTTTTATTTTGTATAGCTGAGAAGTTTGGTAGATTAAATAAAATTTTGGTTTCCTTGTACCAGTTTGACTGCATCTAAATACTCCTATGATTATATTGTACAAATGGTATGTGATAAGTGAGTATATTTGTGCAATTTGTTTAGTATTTTTTTTCCTTAAAATCATATTGTATAAACAAAAAAATATACTAAGAACGAATTGGACTGAATTTCACTTAAGTGCAATGTTGTAATTTTATTATCAGGGAAGCGCAAACAAGTTTTTTTGTTATTATCTTCCCTTCGTACTATCTCTAACTTAATATAAGCTTATTTTATTCTATGCTTAGTTGATTTTCTGGTGTTTAATAGCCACTACAAAGGTTTTGGCTACTATAAACCTTTACTTTATATTTCTTGTAAATTTTTAACTAACATAAGATCAAATTTAGGAACTTACAAGAACCAACGTAGCTAACATAGTGGCAGGGAAAGGGGAAATAGTGGATGATTAGTTTCTTTTAGTAAAGTACTGGTTCCAACTTCGCTTGTCCTATTGTACTACACTCCTATACCTCATATTTGTAGAGTAGACCGCTGGAGCAAGTTCATGTTAAACAGCGAGACTCGGCTTCTTGCTATCGCGGGGCACTCACAGAGAACATGAATGCAGACCCATCTTCTTCAAGGCAAAGCCTGCATGTGGGGTACTGCGCCCTTTCTGTGCTCCATAAGTGGTACTTAACCGGTTAATAATAGGGTACCAAAGTTCCGCTTAGGTCGGGTATTCACCCAGCGGACGGTGCAGCTGCTTGTTCATCTGGTAGTCTGATACTGCCTGCGTTGCAGCCTTTGTCGGCTGGTTATCGGGATTCACTTGTTTCAGGAGGCATAACACTCCGACAAGGCTGTCTCCCGCTAACCCTGACTGTTGAACTAGGCTCACTGCCTCCTCCTCATGCATCCACCAGACTACCATTAACCTATCATCCTTTTTCTATCTTCAGATCAAGCTTACTACTAGACATTGCACCATGACTGGAATGGCATGACAAACTAGTAGTACAAAGGGCGATTCTTGAGCTTGACCATGCCACATATAAAAGAACTTAAGAGCGCAGTCTCCGGTAATCAAGACAAGTGTCCTGGCATCCTTTCTGCTGCGCCCCAACAATTCCTCGGTGGCGTTAAGGGACGGCACAGGAAGTAACCGCTTAGAGTTGGCGAATCCAGGCGCTGGCCTCCAGCATTCGGTGTGTTTCATCAAATTGCGATCGATGGGTACCTCAAAAGCCGGTTTCGGACCGGTGAATACAATGTGAGGGCCCGTTGGCTGTCCCAGATTAGTACGGTAGGAAGGCGAAGGTCCATCCTGGCAGAACCCCCTATCAATGTATAAATCATTATATAACTGGGTGCGTACGCTACCCAGAGGAGACCGTAGTCACAGTGCAAAAAAGACACATTTACATCTTGGTTTGGTATGCTTTGAATGCTGTGCTTGGTCTAACCTACTGCATTCGTTCTATTCCTTTCCGGTGAGCGTTGCCCAGAATCCATTCGGAGTCACCACTTTAAGGTCGTAGTAGAAGATTGGCCATCAGGTTGTACATCACTCTCATTGCACGCTGAATGACTAGTTTAGCCTCAAGTAACTTTTGTTATCTACACTACTAGAGCCCAGAGAATACACCGTCTTTATTCTGGCGACGATTCTAATTTAGGATTCAATGTCGGGTAGCAAACTCGATTCGGAACGATAGTAGGCTTAAGCCGGCTCTAGACGATGCGGTGAACGTTTGATTCGAAAGTTAGCTTCCAACGTTGGAGTGATACCCATCACAACCCGAACGTGTCCAAACCCGAACGATGGACGCTCGTAGCTCGAGCATCTGCCACACGATACGTCTACCATCAAGCGTTCAACGTTGGAGGGTGTTCATAGCATCGTGTAGAGCCGGCTTTATAGGCGATTGCAGAAGACAATTTTTCTACGCCTCTATTAATACAAGCATTCTGATATTGCTTTCAGATACGGAATTAAGAGCATTCGACATCCTTGTGGAATATTCATTCCATCACTTTTTATGGAATGACTACTAGTGGCGACATCTGTTATTTAGGATTTATTAATTAAAGAAAAAAAGGATTATTTCAATAATAAACAAACAATGATGTTCCGCTAGACTATTTTTGCTTTAAATAAACTGTTCAAATGTTAAATTACAGAGTAATGGCATTTTTTTAATAAATTTTGCGGCGGCATCTATTATCAACATATTTAATTAGGAATAGGTTGTTATGAATGAACACTCCCTACTAATATGTTATTTAGTGTTAAAATATCTTGCTGTGCTTTATACACTATATTTTTGACATTAACTTTACATTAGGTACGTTTTTCTTTACAAAATATCAAACAAAAACTATTATTAGAGGCGTGAAAATATTATAGTCTGCAACACGTTTTGAGTGGCATATTGTACGGAATATGCATGATTTCATACTTGTTATAGAATATACTATTCTGTGAATATGGAATAGAAATAAGCAGAAAAGATTTTTAGGCAGGAGAAGTGGAAACGTGAAAGACAATGTCGTTGCTACCAAGGACTTGAACCTTCGTCTCTGCAGTGCAGTATTTGCGTTGAGGTCGAGTTAATAGTATAAGAAATTGTTCTACGGTCATAGATGAACCTCGATATCTGCAAGAGTTCTCCTCGACACGCCTGGATCATTTAATTTCCTTCTAAAATCGTTCTGTCCTACATCTTTGAGGACCTTGCAACTTTGTCTTGAGACTCTTATCTTTTGTCACCATCTCATGCGGCTTTACTCATCTTCTTTGCGACTACGTGTTCCTCCATTCGTTCAGCATATCCTAGCCACCTTGCACTTTGTATATTTGCACATTAGGCCAATCTCATCTCATCAAAAAATTCTCTTAGTTTGTGCTTCATTCTACATCTTCATTCCGCATTTCCTTCATGCATTGGCTAGTAAAGTTTTTTAATACTTTAGTATCTAATAATATTTCTGCTTCAATGTTATATTTAGGTTTCAGATGCGCTGACGGCGTCACAGCCTCTATCCTGTCCTCTACTCTTTCCTTCGAACCAAGGGGACTACTAGACATCTCATAACGACGTGTAGGACATGGTAGTACTAAAGGTGACTCCTAAGCGGTTCTACCATTGAGCGCAATGTCAGACAACAAGCTCTTGTCGGAAAGATAATAGAGAAAAGAGTGAAATAACTGACAATCCAACGCGCGGTATTTATTCTACCAGCTCCCCATGCAATACTACCCCTTTACTTTCAAAAGGGGTTGGGGACAAATTCTAAGAATACCATTACGTGAATGCCTCCTCTAAAGGGGCCCATACACGAGCGAACAATTTGCGAAAATTTATGTTTGCCAAAAAATATGTGATTGTCCATACACTACCCAACGAGTTGTGCAAACTTCAGTTTTATTTATGTTTTCATGGAGAAAACATGTCTGAAGCTGCGTATTTGGCAATTTTAATTGCAAGGTTTGCAGAAAGTGACTTTAGAATGCACCAACATCACCGTGCCCGTTGTACAACAATTTTCAAACGCGTTTGATTTTCATCAAACAGTTGCGCAACACATCCAACCGCCCCATACATGGGGAAAATGTTTGCACAACGGGCTGCGTTGCGCAAATTCTTCGACCGTGTGTGGGTCCCTTAATGGTCCGTCCACACAGAAAAATGTTTGCCCAAAACTTGCTTTTTTATGAAAAAAATCAGGATCTACGACTGCTTTTGGTGACGTCATGCTTGTGCCCCTGATATTAGCTTATCAATTCTATTAATTGACATTATAATAAACGCAATTTCGCAATGCTTAATTTGGATGTCCTTTATATGCACAAGCACCAAGATATAGGGTAGAATCGGTTTGATCTCAACTTGATGGTTCATGGTGTAGATCAGCTACAGAAGCTTCGTTTGGTTATGTGGTTGGGTGGTCTTATTTGATTTGTTGAGATCAGGGCTTACAGTTTTACAGACAATACAGGCATCCATTCAGTAACTCAAGATTCTTCATTTAATTTATTTTCTAATGCTTTCTCAGCATATATTTTTTCTAGTTTGTTCAAACATTTGTCGATGAATGTGTGGTTACATAAATAAGAATAAATTGCCTAACTATCAACGACGTAATGTCAAATTTACTGAAAAATTAATTATGTCGCAAGAGCTATAGAGAAAAAGAAATGCTTTTCCTCTAATTTGTGCCATTCAGTCGTTGTCTTTGAAATATTAAAAATAAAGGTGAAAACGCACATAGTTAGTTTTTATATTTCAAATCTTATTGGATATGGAGAGCACAAGTAAATCTTCTATGAAAAGTAATACTGATTTAGATAAAAGAGGTTTAGTGATGATATTGCTATTGATATTAACTTCTAACGAACTAGATTAAGTATTTCGTGGTTTTCCAATTAATGTAGTATTGCATTGTGTCGAATCTTACCTCCACAACATTCCTGCCGTTCTATTTCCAATCGTTATAAATTACCTTTCAATTTCACGCAACTTACCACTGCATAACTTCGTTGTTGACGTTACTCTGAATAGCTCGGTGTTTCAATAATGCAAGCCAATCACAAGCCTTCGAGTTCAATCTTGAATGGGGCCGGAAAGAGCATATCAAATTAAACGCTTCCAAAACTACTTAAACTCCTTAACTCAGTTTAGAACTAACATGCTAGGCGTAACAATAACAGAGGATTTACAATAGAATAAACATAAATCTAATCATGCAACCCCGAGAAATGTAAATAGCTCCTTCAACTAGAGTCCTGGCTGTAATTTGCAAGTGCAACCTGCATTCATCCTCGCCTTGAATACAGCTCTTTTATTTGGGTTGTGAGCTCGAAAAAGTTTGTGGCTGGTCATTGTTTAAACCCGTGCAGTCTCAAACTCATTGCATAAGCTCTGCCCTAAAATTACAGGTCAAACTAGAATTTTGTGCCATTTGACACATATTTCACAAGGCAGGGTGAAATTTGAGAAAGTATATCATTTGGGCACATGTAAAATTAATTGTGGAGGTCTTCACACAGCAAGAGACCGTATAAAAATCGCACATTTTTTTATGAAACGTCGAAAAATCGCTGAATTGCTTGCAATTCGTGACCTAATTTTACCAAAAAGGATTGTCGCGTGCAAGAAAAGCACGTGGGTGCCGTTTGGAGGTATTATCTGCTGTTCAAATAGAATTGTGAAAATGTCGGCTTTAAAATGAAATGAAAATCTCTAACAAAATTCCAAATAGTTCGTGGTTTATTTATAAAAAAAATTGTACTACGTGTTCTTTTGGGAGAGCCTTTATATAGCATCATTTGACCCACCATAAACGCACAGAGAACCGCCTAATAAATGTAGGAGCTCTGGCAAAATTTTTATAAGCAGAAATTACTCGATACACACGCCCTAATTTTTTGATATTGTTCCACGTATAAGGAATTTGTTGTAATGCTTCGAACTCTGGGGAATTTATCTATACTTCTTAGAAGTAAGGTCGTCAAGGAACATCAAATGAATAAATTTGAATTAAATTTAATCTCTATATTTTGCCAGATCAATCTTTTACTTTTCGAGCTATAAAGTCTAAATTCACGACCATTTTAGAAATTAGTACGTTCCTGCATGTATCATGCTTTCCTTTGGGGAACATATACTGAAAATTAAAATTCAATACGCCAACCATCACTGCGCTTAAACGAAGCGTCTTTAGTCATAAATGCTGCGAAGCTACACAAGTCCTCTCTTCATTTTACGTCCTTTTACACTGTTGCTTTTTTCTGTGTGCTTACAATAAAAAACAATTACGCTTTGCTATAAATATTCAATCACCACTTACCGCCATCATCAACATATCTTTTTGCTGCTTCACCATTTTATATAAATGGCCGGCATCCAACAATTTTCGCTGCGACTGTTATGCCCCGTGTACATATATGCTGTGTGTACATGCATATGGCAAGCGCTATGCCAGTCTAATGAGATTATGTTACACGAAACGCGCTATGCTGGAGGAGGTATGAATGAATGGAACTTGTAGGACTCACTCCCTTTCAGCTCCGGCAGTCTGCGCGCCGTTCGCGGCACAGTCTCCGTCGTTCTTATTTGTTATTTAATCACTGCAAATTTTCTTCTTCGTTTTTTCTTTTTGCGTATTGAATTTGGACCAAATCTTGTTCTCTTGTGCGGCGTTGCGCAAAAACTTACCTTGCAAGCAAAATCCTCATCCTTTAACAGCAGCAGCAGCAGAAATTCTTCCTCGCATCGAGTCTTGTGTGAGCCTTTCGACAGGAGCTCGTTTATGCCCTTTGTGCGTGCACCAAAGGGCAGCAGGTTGACGAGCACAGAATCATCTTTCAAATGGCCGCGCTGTAGATGATTGCCAGATTGAAGAACTTTCGTCATCGCCGTGTATATATAGTGGAACTTGTTTACAGAGCGGTCAATTGTATAATCCAGACACACTAAACATATGATTTTTTACCACTGACGGGGGGGTCTTAACAGCGTGTAGACCGAATGCGATGATTTTCCCGCTCAAAATTCCGGCCACGGCGTTTTTTTTTTGGATTTCTGGTCTGTCGTTTCTTTTATATCATCGCATCACAGTTCATTGCTTCTTGGTGTAGTTGGTGGTGGCTTGGCCTGTGCCGATATTGTCAAAAAACTGATCCCATCTGATGGAATGGAGAAGTGTCGTCATTGGAAGATTCTTGACGGTGGTGGGTTCATTTGTTCGAGTTTTTTTTCTTGTAATGGGGCTTAAGTAAGGATTGTAGAAGTTTTGTGTTGATTAAAAAGGATTTTGTTAAGAGGTGTTTTAAATTCATTTTAAAATTATCAGGGCTTTAAAGTGATAAGTTTCTTCTCTAAATTTAACTTAATATCAATTATATGTAAAGAATTTGTAGCATTTTTCTAAGTAGAACAACGGAGCATTTCTATCTATTTCGTGTTGTTTAATAAGACAAATTTAAGAACTACGAAAAATATGGCAAGCAAACAAAGACTCGCTCTTTAGGAGCCGTCCATAAATTACGTAAGGCAAAAATCATCAATTTTTAAACCCACGTAACAGGAGCGTAACTCCTGGCCTGAATCGCCCTCTCCACTCAGTTATACGTAACGCGTGCATGTGGTATCACATGTTAATCTTACAGAATCGAACAGAATTATTCTGGCAATGCTACATATCATCTGTGAACGGATTTTCCGGTTTTTACGCGTTCTATCAGATGCAAATTGTGATAAGAATTGGAATCGTCTTCGTCGTTGGTTACACCTTCTGTAACTTCTGCATTTTATTCTGAAACCCACTCCACGGTGTCAGGTGTAACTCTGACGCCGCGTGATAACTCGCCTAATGGGAACTTTATGAACCGGAGTTGGTTTAAAGTGAATTGTACTCTTGGGGATGAAGCTGATTTTTTGGAGGCAAAATAAAGGCCACAAATATTACAGGTTCTGTCACGTAGCTGATTGGCTATTTATGGGCAGAACATAGTCGGTCTTCCGTGACACCGTAGATCTCAGCTCAGCAAGCGAATTTATCATTTTCGTTACCTGTGTGCTTGAAGGCTAAAGGGATGATTGAATAAGTGAGTAAAGTGTGGCAGAAATCCTTCTGGCAGGATCAAAAGCAGATCGCTTCGAGCTGCCTTGCAGCAAGCAGTCAATGCCTTTCATAATATATATTTAACACCTTGCTTGTTATTATTTGAACGTTTACTACAAAACTACCTTAAAACTATAATTAATTTTTTTGTCTCTTAATGCAGGAAATATTGACTCTCCCCGCTCCTATGGGTCGTAACTATGAACCAGCTGTTGCGACGCATGGAGGCTGAGGACCATCACGTCCTGGGGCACGCGAACGACGTTGTCATCATCACAAAAGGAAAATTTCCTCAAGTCCTCTGTGATATCATGGAGGCGGCGTTACAAACCCTTTCAAGCTGGACTGCTACCCGCGGACTCAGCGTTAACTCAGTAAAAACGGAACTGGTCCTCCTCCCGAGGAGGTATAAAACCCCACCTTTAACACCCCCCCAGGTAAACACTGTTAGGCTCAAATTTAGCAACAGTGCCCAATATCTAGGAGTAGTGCTGGACAAGAAACTGCTCTGGAATGAAAATACAGAAGAGCGCATTAAGAGAGCGCTTTTCGCTTGCAAAAAATCCATTGGTAAGAAATGGGGTTCCCCCCTAACATAGTACGGTGGATCTACACAGCGATCGTCCGCCCAATACTCCTATACGGAGTCTTAGTATGGTGGCCAACCTTGAGTAAGTCCTCCGTGCTAAACAAACTACAGAAAGTACAAAGATGTGCCGAGTTATGCATAACAGGAGCACTTCGCTCCACACTCACAGATGCCCTAAATGTTATGTTATACCTCCCTCCTTTGAATATTGTGGCAAGGGAAAGCGCAACCATCGCAGCCCTTAGAATAAAAGAATCTGGATTTTGGACCGGAATCAGGGGAGGCCACACGAAGGTGCTGAACTCTGTTATCGTCCCCACTAAAACCGACTTCTATATACCCGAGACTACCTTCACGAGGAACTACGGAGTCCACATCCCTTCACGTCGTGAATGGAGAAATAGACCACACAATGTTCAGGATGCCATAAACTTCTTTACTGATGGCTCTAAGCTCGAGAATCGAGTAGGAGGAGTCCCAGAGATTGGGATTGAAGTCTCCTACCGACTACCCGATCACTGCAGTGTATACCAAGCGGAGGTTCTAGTCATACATGAAGCTGTTTTACTAATCAACCAGCAAGACGACAGAAATCCGACTGTCTACATCTTCTCAGATAGTCAGGCGGCTCTGAAGGCCCTGCGCTCTTGCACTAACAGCTCTAGAACTATCTCTGAATGTCGCAGATCTCTTAACGATATGGCTCAGCAGTTCAGGACCCTCTTCGTATGGGTGCCCGGTCACCGAAATATGGAAGGAAATTGTAAAGCTGACGAACTGGCTAGGAAAGGCACGACCGCCGCTCTCCTTCCAGAAAGGAAAAGGTTGGTATGCCTTGGGCCACTTTTAAACTCCGATGCAAACAGCGCACAATGCAACAAGCAAAGAAACATTGGAGGGATCTTAATAAATGCACCTTGGCCAAAATAACCTGGCCCTATTATGATCTCAGGCGGACCATTTCACTGCTGAGCCTCGAGAGACAAGACCTCTCAGTTATAGTGGGAGTGCTGACCGGACACTGTTTGATAAGGACGCATGCGATCCGCTTAGGTCTTGAGACCTACAATTTTTGCAGAAGCTGTAAAAATCCGGACGAGGAGGAAAGTGTACTACACCTCCTCTGTCACTGCCCAGCCCTAAGTAGAAGGAGATTAACCACATTTGATGAACCCTTTCTAAATCCGCTTGCGGAAATCTCGAAGATTAGGATTCCGCAACTTAGAAGATTCATTACTTCCTCGAAATGGTTTAGCGAAGAAACGACACTTTAACATCCGGTTTAAAGTGGGATCACTATGGCATCACAATGGGCCTATCCTTTTGGCCTAAGTGTATGAGCTTACAACAGCTCAGCCATATCTAACCTAACCTACCACACCCAGGCCAGCTTTGTGTATCTATCGGACTTGTAAATCAGAGATCTCAACTTTCGCGCGAGTTTTAAATTCAAAACTTAAACATTAATAAATTTTGTTATTTCTTGCGGTTTTAAAATCTTTACGCAACGCAAACTAGTGAGATATTTCTATACGAAGAAAATAGATTGTCGACAGTACAAAGGGCTTTCCCTGAGCTCCAGTCTTCCACATAAAAAAAAATTTTTTGTTAAGAACTGACTGGAAGAAAGTTTCTACGTAATTTGTAGATATTGACCCATAAAATATTGCATCTGAAGTCTTATTCCAAGCAGCACTTTGCAGATTGAACATTCATTCATACAGAAATGAATACTTAACATTACGATTTACATTTGTTGTTTACTTCAGAAAATGTATTTCAGGTCAGAAAACTCATATGTAATGAGTATGAATATTACAGGCAATGATCCTTGTACACCAATCCTAAGTATCGTATCTGTATGCACGGTGATTGCCACTACAAGTGATCAAATCTTAGCTTCGTTACCAAATCAGTAGAATATTTTATTGTCATTATTTTGGAAATTCTAAGAAACACGTTCGGCATCATTAGATGCAATAATTGAAGGTCGACGTAATTATTATTTTCTTCTTTTAAACAAAACAGACTGCTGGTGATACACATTAAATTGGATTGTCTTTTGATATTTCTTTTTTCCGCATAGTTGTGAATGCTTGAAAGAAGCCACCGTTTTTTTTCAGTGGGGCTTTGCAATAAATGTAAAGAACACTCTGAGGTATAATTGTGTGAACGTTGCTTATGTTCCAGTAGTTTATTAGTTTAGATGATAGAAATTTGTGGAAAAGTAACGAATTTCTGCTGTAGAGCTTATATACGATTATGGAATATGCAAGTTTCATTTTTACAAATAAAAGATATCAAACTATGATGAAAACCTATTACAGCTGTGTAGAATGATGTCAAGTGTTTTACCAAGCCTGTTGGCAACTCAAAACTGGTTTACAACGTATCATTCTTAGTATTTTCAATCTATTCTTTCTTTTGCTTTTGGTGGGGTATTTGGTCCAAAAGCATCGCAGCCACTTCGCTTGGTCTATTGCACCACACACTTATATCTCATATTTGTAGGAAACACCGCTTGAACAAGTTCAGCCGTCTGTCTAGTGGCTTATCGCTTAGACTTAACTGCCCGACAACGGATCCCTACTCCTCGCTATTGCAGGGCATTCACAGAGGACATGAAGGGCAGACTCATCTTCCTCAAGGCAAAGACTGCACGTGTGATCCTCCACGGTTCCAATCCTCCATAAGTCGTAATTCAGGGTGCAGTGTCGGGGTAATCAAGCCAACATGGTCCTGATCCTATTGCGCCCCAACAATTTGCTGACCGGGTTAAGTTAGACTTCGTTCCCACTAAGAAGGACCGTCACGCCATGCTGCTAATCTTAACTTCTTCTTATCCTTATTGTGCTCCGACGTTTTGTTCCACAACTACATACATACATACATTTTCAAACCAGCGAGATTAACGTACATGAATCGACATCCATTTTGCACGAGCGCAGACACCGAAATGATGTGTGTGGGGTGATCCGCGGGGTTGGAGGGGGGCATATCGGTGACAAAACGTGCGTTTAAAAATCCTGATCCATTCTTTTCCCCTTCAGTTTCATATAAATTCTACTGCCGCTGGCAATCCGTGTCTTTAGACGGACCGAGAAAACAGACGGACCGTCTTAGTGGGAACGAGGCCTTATGCGTTCGGTTTGTTTCATCAAAGGGCCTTCATCACCAAACTAGTGGGTGACCCAATAGTCCGTTCCTAACCGGTGAATAAAATGTCAAGAGACCTGCCAAGCCAGGGTATCCGCCTTTTCATTGCCTTTGAAGCTCCGATAACCCGGACCCAAATAAGGGTAACTTAGTTGAGCAGTCCCAACTCACCAAGGGCGTGTTTGCAGGCGCAGACTAATTTGGACCTTATCGCTGTAATTGCTGCTTGATTATCAATGAAAATAAAGATACATTCGTTTTTGTAGGTTTTTCTTACGTTTTCATGAGTGCATGCTAGTATATCATGACTATTACTCTCCTCTCGTTTTGCTTTTCTTTCTCCCTCAGCGTCTTCCTCATTTTCATATCGCGATTATAGTAATGTAAATTTTGACCTGCTTTCTGAAGTCGCACACAACTGTTGACGATATGTTGACATGATTCATTGTATTTGCTTGTGATCAATGTCTATCTTTTGTTACAAAAACATGCAGTCCTTCCTCTCCCTGTCCTTGGTTCTCTCCTGAAATCCACGACTTGATAATTCAGTGCAATTTCATGCATAGACGCTATCGAAGGACTAGGATCCTTGGTTACCGTAATGACTGCAAACAGCTCCGCAACCTCATTAATAGCAACGTTAAATCTGCGAAACATGAGTACTATTCCTGCAAGCTTGATACCACTTGAAAGTCGACAGAAACTCGGGTTCAATCTTCGTTCTCTGTGCATTTATGCTCCTGCGGTCATCTCGTTCCATGCTGATGTAAACCTTTTTAAAGCATCTTTCATTCAATCTCCTCCTGGTTCTGCATACACCTCTTTTTCTAGTCCTTTCTGCAGTAACTCACTTAGTTCTGATGGCTTTAACTTAACTTTTTATCTTAGTTAGGATTTCCAAAAATATGTACTATAAAAGATGTAAATCTGGTGTACTATGCCAATAAATTGTTATTATTATTATGCCGTACCTCTCTGCTGATTCCGACATAACTTGTGTTTGTGTGAAAAGTCAAGATTTTTAAAATTCACGAACGCAATCATCTCCTCACACAACAAACCATTTCTTTGCGTTGTAATTTGGCGGAAAAAGCTCTCAGATTTTGCATTTTTACCGATGGCAAATGTCACTATCTTACTTCTAATCTTGAATTTTATGCGGGATAATCTGGGTTGATGTATTAGATAAAATCAAGGATTATGGTTATCTACGTTAATGTTTACGTCCCTAAAAGTTTGAAACCCAGCATATATATATCCATAATCCAGCACCCTGCGCTAACGATCGCTTGCAGAAACTGGTATTCATAAGCAGGCTTGATGGTTGCTGTATCACCTCCACAACCTAGGACTGTCTCAGGAGACAAAATGCCAACTCTGCTTGAAAGGCGATGGGACTTCCGCACATATTCTTTGTGAATGTCCTACTCTGGGGTGGTAGCACGTAAGTTGTTTCAATCGACCTCTTCATACAAAAATTCAAGTGTTACAAAAAATTTTATACGAAGAGGTCGATTGAAACAACTTACGTGCTACCACCCCTGATCTGGCTTAGAAGAAGAGCGTTTATCAGAGAGCTTATGAGCCCCGCTCAAAATCGGCCTTCTTCAACTAAAGACCTTTTTGCCTTCATCCAGAGGACTGACGATCTTTTCCGTTAGTGGAGTACGTACACGATAGGCCTAACTTGGTCGCACTGTTCACCATATGGGTTGCCCCATCTTCCTTTAAAGAAGCAGGCTTGATGTTTCTGTTCCCATAAACTCAAAGAATTTAATTTGACTGCGAGCCAAAATAGCTGCGATAACCTTAACGGCTCATTTACATCCCAAAGTCAAAGTGGAAGTGCAGCTCTGGAGCTCTTTTATCGCACAGAAATTTGTATGCTGTTTCGTGCAACAGAGAAAAGCATACAAATTTCTGTGCGATAAAAAAGTTCCAGAGCATCACTTCCACTTTGACTTTGAGATGTAAATGGGGCTTAAGAAACGTGAGCAAAACGACCCTAATAAGCGATGATTGAGAAATGTATTTTTTGTAACAATGTGGTGCTCAAACTGTAGTGTACTCGACGTAATGGTACACTTTAAAGGACATTCAGAGGATGTTTTTACTTCAACGTTGTGGGATTCTAAAGGAGTTGTGTTTTAAAGCGTCTACCAAACAATCAATACGGATGTGTACTGTCAACAATTGGACAGTTTGAACGAATACATCATCGAGAAACATTCAAGATTTCTTTAAACGTAAAGGGGTTGCGTTCCATATTTTCTCACATACACGTTTGACCACTCATCAAAATTTTTTAAGCTTGGATGAGATGTGTTACCCACCATACTTCCCTGCATTTTTTTCGCGCTCTTCAAAATCCCTCACGTTGTATAACGATCAATTTCGATGATACCATAAATCAGCGCCTTGTTCAGTTTTTCGTCGACAAAGACAGGTCCTTTCATAATGAAGCTCACTGATAAATGGCAATAGTTAATCGATCAAAACGGGCAATATATCATTGACTGATCTTTGTCATTTATATAAATAAACTACCTGGAAACACATAGAAAAAATATATCATGGCATTTCTGACAACAAAATATTAAATCGTTTTCTTGTTCAGCACCAAATATAAAAAGTTCTATACTGTTCTTGCCCAATATCAACAATTTGAACCATAGTTAATACATGCATAACCATTTCCCCATTTACTTATCACGAAAGAACAAATTATTTGATCAGAAACCGATAAACTCCCATCACTTTATGAAAAATCCGAAATAACACACAATTCCAGGTCCCATTTTTTGGGATAGTCACGGTACTACGATTTGAAAAAATCTCTTCAAATCTTTTGATTTTAAAAATTTGAAAAGAATCCCGACTCTAGAAAAAAGCCCGATCTGAAATTCTAGCCCAAAGCATTATTAGGAACCACAAAATTTATTGGTCTTGGATGATAATTAATTTACAACAATTGAACGATAACACGCAGGATAACAGCCCCCAAGGATCCTTATTCTTATACCTCATGAACCTACCTGGATACCCTTTTGCCGGGTCATACATTTTTCGTCTTTATGCGCGCTAAGAAAATAACACCTAGGACCCAAGCAGCAATCCTCATCTTGATTCTTTGTGTATTATATATAGAAAAAAAATCAGTTATTTTTTCGACTTATTTTTTTTCCTTTTATTCCCCTTAATGTATCCACGCTCCACAGAACTTCATTTTAAAAACAACATCATCCTACCTTGACCAGAATTACAAACACAAGCATTCCTTGAAAGAATTTTTACCTGGTCGCTTATTTTCTAAGTAATCTTATACGCTTTGGCTCTTGGCGCAGGTTTATTCACTAATACACAAATACCACAAAATCAAATCTATAAAAGGATGTCGAGTCGCAGAGTCAAGATCATGGGAGATATTCACAATTTTTTTTTCATCCTATACTTTACTTCTCTAGAGGAGAGAAACTTTAGACTTGTTTGAAAAATACTGCCTTTTACCGGAGTTGGGGTCGTCGTTGTTTATAAGTTTTACCGCAAAGCAAAAGGCATGAGAATTTTTCAGTTTTTCTTCCTTTTAATGAATATACATTTGAGGAGTAACAACCGCGGGCAGCACTGTGTGATTATGCTAGTCCTCGAACTGGTAAATAACTAAAAACAAACACATACAGACAAAAGGAAGAAAAATAAGGAAATTGTTTTGTGTAGTTGCTTAATTACCAATAAAAAGTTGCGGACTGCCGAGTGGCGGTGTGTTTTAATTGCTTTGTCTAATCATAAGATGAAAATTAGTATAAATTTTATGGCAGAGAAGTTAATGCTGCAAAAAATTTACGTCTGTTGGTGCACTTGAAAAGTTTCGAGTTAGATTCTTGTTAAGGGGTTATATCTATGGGACGGTCAAAAATCAAAGCTTTTTTCAGAATTTTTTTTGCATTGATTTTGTGAAAAAGGTGTTACAAATAATATACCAATCGATAAGGCAACTCTTCAAGAGTACAAAAAAATTTTTTTATACGAAATTTAAAACAAAATGGCGGCTGTAGATCATGGTAACGTATGTAGTATTTTCAAAAGGTGTTCCGCGGCCGGACACATTACGCAGCCCCATCAGCATCTGGAAAAATAAAAAAAAATTTTTCCTTATCTTCATGAGTTTTGCTAGTGAAGTACCCACGATTATATTTTTAGAATTTTTTTTTGCAAAATAGCGGCGGTTTAAAAAAAAATCGTTTTTTTGACGAAATTGTTTATAATTTTTTTTCTTGTTAACCAATCGCAAAAATCGTGTGTACTTCACTAGATAATCATATTAAGAAGCTACAGTTAAAATTTCAAGTCAATCGGATGAAAACTGACGGAGTTTGGTGTCCGGCCGATTTCACAAACATGGTTTCGAGAAAAACGCGTTTGAAGTTTTAAAACGTTGTAGATCTGTGAAATTTCAATTATTTCCTACATATAAATTTTTTTACCTTTACTCTGCTATGCCAGCACCATACAGTTGACCTTCCAAGGCCGTACATTGCTCATCCTCGTCTTTCCTTGATGCTAGGATACCGATAAGTAATAATTTAATTTACGACCGCCGAATTCAAAAAATCAAGAACCGCTGAAAATAGCAAATTTTACGTTTTTCGAGCGTTGGAGTTGCTTCAGAAAATTAATTCTCAAAAATTATCTGAAGTATATTAGTATTTGGACTTTTTTTATTCCAATTCTAAGGATGTTTTGGCATACTTTTAGCCAATAAAAAAAAATCGAAAAAAAAAATTTTCACATAGATATAATCCCTTAAGTCATTGATGAACTGCGGTAATCTCTGAATGGTTATGTTCCCTTATCAATAGTCTGAACCTTGAACGAGTGTAGATCATGTGGAATTGTTATGACTGTAAAACTTCTGGGATTTCTGGGCGAAAACTGAACCAGGTGCCAGTTCACGCGATTCGACGTCGACTGAAAACCACACGGTAATAGTAAGGTTTTTGAACGGGCTTTCTTGTCGTTTTCAGTCGACGTCGAATTGCGTGAACTGGCCCCAAGTGATTTTCACAGGCCTCTTTTGAAGTTAGAGTTTACTCCATTGAGAGAGTTCTGCAGAGAGCAAAACAAATGGTAATCGGATAGGACAAGGTCTGGGCTATAGGGTGGATGCATCAAGACTTTCCAATCAAGCTCTCTCATTTTTTGTCGAATTAAAGAAGCGTGTCGTCTGGCATTGTCGTGATGGAAGACAACGCCTTTCCTATTGATCATTTCTGGAGTCTTGGCCTCAATTGTGCGTTTTAATCGCATTTGTTGTTGACAGTAGGGAGTGAAATCAATGGTCTGGCCAGGTTGAAGCAACTAATGATGCACGATTCCCTTCCAATCCCGCCAAAACACAAAGCATTAGGCGAGAAACACAATTGGAGCTTTTCTGCCAGCTTGAGCTTTTGGCATATGGAAAACCATGCATCTGGTCACAATCCCCGTGTTCTTTTAATGAACTGGGTTTTGAGAGCTTTTGAGTTCCCATACAAAATCGAAAACCCAGGTTTTATCTGGGTCTTCTGGTTCTTCGATTTTGTATGGGAACTCAAAAGCTCCTCAAAAGCTCTCAAAACCCAGTTCATTAAAAGAACACGGGGTGCAACAGCTTCAGATTTTCGGTCAGCCGAAATGCCGATTTTCGGTCAGCTCGAGCTTTAAAAAATTTTAAATTTTCAGTTGGCTACTGTCATTACCTTTTGTTGATCTGTGCTTCACTAAACGGAGGAAAATGTCGTCGAGTTTTGTCTGGGAAATTTTATTTTATTTACAAGCCAGCCGAAAAGCTGGCAGAAAAGCTCCAATTGTGTTTCTCGCTTTACTTTACATGGAATCAATCTGGGCTTTGACACTCTTTGTACAGCTTCATCCATTTTGGACCACGATCTTTTTCACGCATAATTGTGGTAAGTGACCCACTTTTCATCGTCCGTTATTAATCTCTTCATAAATGACTCGGTTTCGTGATTTTCTTAATATAAAAGCCAATATTGAATTCACTTTTTATAGAATGTAAATTAGGGTTTGCAGCCCCGGGATCCCGGGATCACAAAATCCCGGGATCCCGGTGTTTTTTCAAATCCTGAAATCCCGGGATTATTAAATAGCTAATCCCGGGATTTAATTTTTGTCCGAATTATATTTTGAAATTTTTTTCTCATCAAAATTTTCTAAGAATTTAATTCTTAGAAAATTCATACTTTTTTTTATGAAATATGTACGTAATAATAAAAGATCAATATCAACCACAGTACAAGTTCATCAAATTTTATTCGTATTGATAAATATAGTATATTGTGAAAATGAGAATAGACTAAGGGTATATCCAGTACGTGCCGCGCATACTCGCTTATAGAACTCTCAATGACGCTTTCGTCTCGCAGAAAAAGAGTCTCTGTGTGAGACAAATCTTGCGATCGATTTTTCGACCACTTCCCGATATCCGGTGATGCTCCAATTTGTCACACACCTTTGTTTCTGAAGACAATACAATATAGTATATTCAATTTTATGGTACATCCAATATGGCGGCCACCATAAAATGGCCGATTACCTTTTTCTTTACAACCCCCCGACATAGGTATCAAATGAAAGAGTATGACGAGTAGAATGCAGTAAGCTATGTGATGTCATTTTAAATCCAATATGGTCAAAACATTTTATTATTTAAAAATAAACATTTTTATTTTTATAAGTTTACAAAATCGTAATTAATGTATTTTACATTTCTTGCTTGGTAACGTATACAATTCAGTTTCATTCTCTGAATCTGTTTCAAATAAAATTTTATCACCATTTTCTTCTTCATCATGCATTTTAACAGGAAGATCATCGGGTACATTATCTTGCAATCTTTCGCACTCCCTTTCGGGTTCCGGTTCTACTAAATTGGTTCAGCTTGAATCTGTGTGCATCACTGCAAATCGGGAAGTGGTCGAAAAATCGATCGCAAGATTTGTCCCACACAGTGAACGAAGTTAATATAAAGCTTGTAAAAAAACAAGGAAGTTATTGCATTTTGCAACTAAGCTTTATGAAAATATCGAAAAAAATCACTTCGTTCAATTAACAATACTTACATTGTAAAGCTTGTAAAAAGTTTCTATAAACCTTAATTTTTTTTGAATTTATTACATGAAGTGAATAGGTTTGAAAATGATACAGTCCAACTTTTAGCTCACAATGTGCATTTGTTAATTAACAATTGGACAAAATGCAATAAGTTAAATATCTCGAGTTCACGTTAACAAAAATTAACTTTATTTTTTTAAATTAAAGGTCCCAAAACTCTCTACCAGATCTGATAAAACATTTTAAATTAATTTCACAAAATGGCCGAAAAAATGCAATTGTTGTTATTTGAGTTATACACAAATGTAAAAAAAGTAACCAAAATAACATTAAAAAAATTTCTTTTGAAAGCTGGCGTCGATATCTATATTTTGAAAACAAAAATTGTCATTTTGGACTTAATGGCATAAAATGGCGGGCATTTCAAATTTTAGATAACAAATGCAATTTTGGCCAATTGGGTCAATATTTTGACACCAACTTTTCAGGGTCTTTTTATAACATCAAAAAGTATATTTTCTGAAAGTTTGATGCAGATTGGTCCAGTTGACGGTCTTGGTACTAAAATGAAAAAATACGGTTGTTTTTCGTTTTTTTCAGTTTTGTAGGTTATGGATTTTGTATTTAGTTTTGTAGGTTAAGGATTTATTGGCAATTTTATTACGAAGAGACTGGGTTTTAGTTTGCCCCGATCCGACTTAGGGATTCACATTTTAATCTCGAAAAAACGCGGTAAAAAACTTTAATTGTTTATAACAAAATTAGCACAAGGTTCACGAGGTTCTAAACTTAGAAATATACTCCTGGCGATACCCCAAACAGGATAAAATCATAATCTTGCTGTTACCAGACTGTGCAAATTAAAATGCTTTTTTTACTGCACTATATGTAATTTCAACTATGTTAATGAGTAAGTATTTTTTATAAATAGTCCAATACTAATCCCGGTACCAATCTCGGGATCCCGGGATTTGAATAATGTAATCCCGAAATCCCGGGATTTAAAATATAACACGGGATTGCAAACCCTAATGTAAATCAGGGGTGACCAACCTTTTTGGAAGCAAGGGCGCAAATCAAAATTTTCATGAATATTGCGGGCGCAACAATATGTAATGAATACTTCTATCCTCCGATCGGGTTCATGCTATCGTTGATCTCGCACCTTCAACTTCTGTCAAATCGATCCAGAAGTTTTTGAAAATGGTGAATTTCTATCACCGAATTTTACCAAAGTTGGCTGAACAATTGGTGCCGATAAACGAGAATTTGAGAGACCTTCTCATCCCGGTCGGTATTCGTGCTACAATACGAGCCGTTACCAAGAAATACTTCTGGCCATCGATCAACAAATACTGCAATGAGTAGACACGATCATGCCTAGGTTGCCAAAAGTCCAAAGATTCACGACATACCAAATCACCATTGAAAGCTTTCAAGCTTCCAAATAATAGATTTGACCATATCCATATGGATATAGTGGGACCCCTACCGCCATCTCATGGATACTCGTATATCTTAACGATAGTCGATAGATTCACGCGATGGCCTGAAGCATACCCAATTCGGGATATCTCAGCTTCAACAGTGGCAAAAAGATTCGTCATTGAATTTGTCCCACGATTCGGGGTACTACTTGAGGTCACAACCGATCAAGGTACGCTGTTCGAATCGAAACTATTCAATGAAATGCATGCCAAATTACTCGGCATTCATCGAACCCGGCAGACGGCTGCCTTAAGTCCTCAGCCCTCAGTCAGACTGAGTAATGTGTGACTTTTTATGTCATATTCTTCGCATTTCCATTTTATACCAAGAAGTTATCAGATTCTGTTTTAACCTGTGTTTTTTTCATATTTATAATCAAAAATTTAAATTATAAAAATATTTATGAGTTTAGGCTAAGAATTTCACATACAAACAATTAAATTAGCTTGTGTCACTCCACAAACAAAAAAAAATCTCTAAAAACAAAATCAGATTAACTCCATTAAATCACAATTAAATTTTATTTAAAGTTGTACTTTCACCAGCTCCAGATAATAAAAATCCGATAGTGACGTGACTTTCACTTGACAAAGGCTAGACAACATCGTAAATACTGTCTAGTAGTGCCTCCTCACCACCAACAAGGAAACCTCCAGAATTCAGATCAGATTCTTTAGCCGAAAAATCTCGTGTTTGTTTTCTAGTTAAAAACTCATAAATAATATTTGCCCTCGTCCTTAATCTTGCATAGGAATAATAATCCTCAAAGTTGGCGTCGAAAACTAAAAATTTTCCCACAAAAATAAAAATTTCATTGCGTCCAAGGATGCAGAGGATGCTGATAGCGACGGCGGACGTCTTGCGTTGTGTCTTCAGGAGAACATTTTTTCTAGACTTTCTTGAGATGTTTTTTGGTTTTTTTTTTTTGGTTACCACCAGGAGTGAAGTCATTAAACTCAAAGGCGACCGAAATCCCATTCACAAAAAAAAGGAGTTTTATCCATAAAAAAGGAGTGTGTATGAGGTAACCTGTTGATATGTATTTTTTCGGAAACGGCTCGCATGTGGTGATGAGGATTTGAGTTTGGTTTTTGTGTTGTTGTTGGAATTATACACTTGAAATGGGGAAAATGGAGTCGGCATAGCAGCGATATTTGAATGAATTTTGGCGGGAAATTTTTAGAATTACTAGGAATGTTTATTGTAAAAAATTGTTTATTTTTGTTTAATGCTTTTACGAGTGTTTAAATTAGTTTACAGGGCAGTTTTGCTACTGTTGAGGATACTTGTGGGTTAGAGAACGGATTTTTTGGCAGCCATAAAATGTGAATTTGTTGAGTGAAAAATGACTCATGTGTTTTTTAAAATTCTGGCCGTACTTCTACATGTATTTTTCTGGAAGTTCGGAATTTTCTTTTTATGATAAATTTAATCCCACAAAAGACATTAGTTTAATTACGGAATTATTATTAATTCAAAGAAGTGATCGATAAACCCTGAATATCGTTTTATGGCCCGTCCACACGACACAAGCATATTTGCGCAAGCATCTTGCTGTTTTTGTGGCTTTTTTACGACCTGAACTGCTTTTTTATGAAAAAAAAATCAATTTTAGGACTCCTTTTGGTGACGTCATTATGCTCATATGGGAAAAGATGCTTGCGCAAATACGCTTTTGTCATGTGGACGGGCCATTAGAAGGCATGCATTCTATTTTTTTTCTATTTCTTGTTGAGGGGCGCCTTGGCGGGCACTGCGACCTATTTTATTTATATGCCATCCCCGCCTTTAAAAAGACATCTAGGTTAAAACTTCTAATATAGCCTAAAACCGATTTAGGGCTCCTGTCCCAAATTTCCCTGGGAGTAGGGAAGTCACGATGGAGGAGGCTCAATCTCTTCCTCGCTGTAGCCGCATAGTCGCATAGTAAGTGCTCCGCAGTTTCTGGAGCTGCCCCGCAGAACCGACAGCTACAATCGGCTACCAGTCCTATTTTGTTTAGATGGTAGTTAAGCGAACAGTGGCCCGTCAGGAGCTCTGTTATTATTTTTAACTCCCACCTCCTGAGATTTAAAAGTTTTCCCGCTTGAGATTTATCGATTTGGACGAATCTTTTAGCTTGACGAGCACCCTGGGTCCTTGTCCAGCTCTGAAGAAAGAGCTGGTCGACGCAATTTTGCTAAGCTGCAGAAAGGTTCCGGACCAATAGGTGATGAGTTTGCCCTTACTCTAGCCATGCTGTCGACAATTTCATTATCAATGTGACCTTCGTGGCCCGGAATCCACATCAGCGTGACATTGTTGTTTCTGCTGAGGGATTTGAGAGATAGGAGACAATCCAGGACAGTCTTTGATGACACCCTGTGAGATTTAATGGCCAACGGGGCAGCTTGACTATCCAAGAAAATAACAATGTTAGAGCTATTTGGAGCTCTATTAATATAAGTCTGACCACACACCTGGATGGCGGGTCACTCGCGAGTACCTCAGCCTGAAAAACAGTGGGGGTAGTGCCCAGTGCCATGGATATTTTGCTCCTTGGGCCATATATGCCCAGCTCTACCCCTTTATCGGGTTTGGAACCGTCCGTATACCAAAAGGCCGTGCTTCTTCTAAAGAGAGGCCTGCCATGTTGCCACTCTGACTTACTTCGAATAATCATGGTAAACGGGCTGTCAAAGTCAAGAGTGGTAGGAATAATATCGGACAATGAAATCATTGGCTCCAGGTTTAGCTCCTTGAGGATCGATAAATGATCCAGAAGGTCTCCTGGCTCGGTTTGAGGCATGCATATTCACCACACTGTTGTTTCTTCCCCTAATGGTGGGTCGACACGATGCAAACTTCTGTCAAACTTCTTATAGAAACAAATTAATGTTAGTGCTTAGGACCTGTTTAGACGCTTCGCTCCCAGGAGCTTTGTGGATGAGGGGAGAAGTGGGGTGGTACCTCTGTCATGCCCACATCGCCCTTCATCGACAAAGTTCGTGAGGAACGTTCCTGGAAGTGAAATGGTGCTTTCAATGCAATGTGGCAAATCTAACCTCATGAATCACCCTTTGTTCTACCAGTCCGTCATGTCATCGGTCCCGTCCTGGTACTATGTCTAGCAGTAAGCTTTTTACGGGGGATAGGATAAGTATGAGTAGTATGAAGTATGAGGATCCGAGAGTATGTTGAAGGAGATGGCGATGAATCCTGCGTTTGCTGTAGGAGTTCAGAAATACTGACTGCGAAAGATTGTTCCACAGTCGAATTGTCCTATTTGTGAAGGAATCCCTTATTTGTATGGTGCTGTGAGCTGTGGAGGCAGCAGAGCGTTTATTTCATTGGTACAATTTCATTGGTAAAAGTCGATCCTTTTTATATCATGAAGCTTTACACTAGAGACAGAGCCCAGTGGGAAAAATTGGGAGCGCTGCTCAGGGGAGCTTATTTCGAGCGCTGTTAAATATGAGCATTTCTAGAGTTTTCATAAATTTTATAGAACGAAGAAAGCGTGCGATTACCTTGGTGACCATAAAAGGTGACTTGAGCATAGTCAATGGAGGCTCTCGTTCGATACGAAGGACAAGCAGCTTTGGACGTGGTTAGTATTTAGTTGGGGCCTGCTTTGGTAAAACCACACTCGCGCTTGGAAAGGAAAGGCTATTGCAAAAGATTATCAAAATAACAGCTTCCATATCCACTGGCGTCCATGAATATTCTTTTTCTACGCCTCTGTTAGAATACAGGCATTCAGATATTGCTTTTAGTTACGGAGTTAGCAGCATTTCACATCCGTGTGGAATATTCATTCCATCACTTGTTATGGAATGACTACTATTGACGACATCTGTTCGTCGTAATCCAAGAATATGATTTATTAATTAAAGAAAAAAAAATTTATTAATTAAAGAAAGAAAAGGATTGTTTCAATAATAAACAATCAATGATGTTCCGCTAGAAAATTTTTGCTTTAAATAAACTATTCAATTATTAAATTGCAGAAAATAATAGCATTTTTTTAATAAATTTTGCGGCGGCCATCTATTAACAAATTATTAAATTACAAAATTGTTATGAGTGAACACTCCCTACTAACATGTTATTTAGCGTTAAAATATCTTGCTGTGCCTTATCCATTTTATTTTTGACATTAGCTTTACATAAGATACGTTTTTCTTTACAAAATATTAATAAAAACTAATTAGAGACGTAGAAAAAGTATAGTCTGCAACACGTTTTGAATGGCATATTCCGCACTCGTGGACCGCCACTTCCACTTGTGCGGAATATGCATCATTCCAAACTTGTTACAGAGTCATTCCATGTCAAATCAACACGCGAAAATTTTCAGAAGGCTGAAACTTTGCAAAAAGTTTCTTCAAACAATTACAAAACAAATCCTGAAATTCATTTTTTTTTGAAAAAATTACTATTCTATTTTTAAGCTATTTTTTAAACAATACTTACAGAAACCCCATAAATTCGAAAATTTTATTTCGGCTATAATTCGCCGAAAAAACATAAAAAATGGGTCCCAATATATACATACGATAGGCATGACCTTGTAGAACACGAATCAACGATGGTTTGATTTTTAGAATGTGTCCTGCTCTCTGATTGGTCGAAAAACTGAAAAAAACGTTTTTTTAAATATCCAAAATAAGGTATTTTTTAAAAATTTAAAAAAAATATGAAAAAATGGGAAATTTTGTGCTCTACAAGGTGGTGGTATTTATTTTTTGTGTATGATGGATTTAAACCATGAAAAAAATTATTTTGTTCATCGTAAAATCCGTTTCGTGGTTTAACGCTAATTTTTACAGGAATTTCTTTAGTTTTACATCTTTTTATGTTTCGGAATGTCTAATTCGAGTCTTTTTTATAAAGTTGTTGGCAGCACTGCAACCACGCTTCGATAATAGCATATTTACATTACTCTCTTTCACAAAATCCCACCCTCTGACCCACACCAAGACCCTGTGTGGTACTGTATCAAAATGCTTGTTTGCGAAAACCCAACGGAAAATTGTTTCAAACAGGATTGCGAAATGTGCCCAAAATTGGAGATGTTGGAAAATATACTGACTGACATTGTTGAAAGAGAATCGATCGAAACCGTCATTTATAAACAATGGATCTCTGTTGATAGAACAACTTTGGAAGTGATGCAGAAATCCTCAGAAGATTTTATCTTTCAATTTGTGGCAAATTTAGGCGATTTAATTTTACACGATTATGTTGCCAAGTGCCAATCCAATTATGTACATGCGAGAAAGAAAGAGTTACAACAAGGAGAAGTGCTGGTGATTGGAGATTTTTCTGAAAATTACATGTTTGTGATTCAAGATGATATACAGAATTATTATTGGGTAAAGGAACAAGCTACTCTTCATCCATTTGTGGCATACTACAAAACTGAGGACAACAAAGAAACTCATTTGAATTTCATCGTTTTATCTGAAGATAAAACACATGGCTCTGATGTTGTTAATCTCTTCATTGGAAAACTAATTCAGTTTTTGAAACAACGATTGCCAATTGTCCAGAAAATGATTTACTTCACGGATGGAGCACCAACTCAGTACAAAAACTACAAGAATCTCACCAATTTGTGTTACCATCAACAGGACTTTGGTATCGTAGCAGAATGGCATGACGCGACGAGTCATGGCAAAGGACCGTGCGATGGGCTTGGCGGAGTGTTCAAACGTTGTGCGACAGCGGACAGTCTCAACGGTGTAGTTATAACCACGCCACAACAGCTTTTCCAGTGGGCGACGAACAAATGGAGCAACGATGAAACTGACCTCGCGAGGATAAATTTTGATTACGTAGACAGTGCTGAAATCAAAAAACATTCGAAACGACTAAAAGCTCGTTATTCGACAGTTCGGAGGTACGCAGGTCTGAGAAAAATACATTGTATTAAACCAATTTCTGGAAATGAGGGAAGTTTCTTCGTCAAGAAATTGTATAACTTGGACTGCAATAAACTAACTTCTATGTGAAAACACTTAGGTTATTTTTTTGAATGTGAATAATGTTGTAATAAAATTTGAAATCGCAATTACTATATTTTTCTTTCACCCGTTAAAAATAAATGTTTTAGGCAATTTTTTTGGCTACAGCAATTAACGATAGTAAACCACAAAAATGTAAAAAAAAGACTCGAATAAGACATTCCGAAACATAAAAAGATGTAAAACTAAAGAAATTCCTGTAAAAATTAGCGTTAAACCACGAAACGGATTTTACGATGAACAAAATAATTTTTTTCATGGTTTAAATCCATCATACACAAAAAATAAATACCACCACCTTGTAGAGCACAAAATTTCCCATTTTTTCATATTTTTTTTAAATTTTTAAAAAATACCTTATTTTGGATATTTAAAAAAACGTTTTTTTCAGTTTTTCGACCAATCAGAGAGCAGGACACATTCTAAAAATCAAACCATCGTTGATTCGTGTTCTACAAGGTCATGCCTATCGTATGTATATATTGGGACCCATTTTTTATGTTTTTTCGGCGAATTATAGCCGAAATAAAATTTTCGAATTTATGGGGTTTCTGTAAGTATTGTTTAAAAAATAGCTTAAAAATAGAATAGTAATTTTTTCAAAAAAAAATGAATTTCAGGATTTGTTTTGTAATTGTTTGAAGAAACTTTTTGCAAAGTTTCAGCCTTCTGAAAATTTTCGCGTGTTGATTTGACATGGAATGACTCTACAGAATATACTATTATTTTATAATGCTTCTAGAACGCTATTGAAGGGCCATAAAAAGGTATGCTCCCCTGCAATGACATGCAATGTTAAAAAGTATATGGAACTGGTATGGGAACGGGAGCGTTGTAAGCTTTTTAAGGAGTGCTCAAGCGTGGCTATTGGAACACTCCATTTTCCGATGGGAGCCGACATGACAAATACTTCAAAAAGAAACCAACAGTTGGGCCTATCAGTTCTGTCTAGCTGGCGCGTCATATACATTCGGATGTCATATCAAAGTGTTAAAATGTTAAACAAGACAATACCGCGGTTAGAGTAATCCAGTGGTGGGCAATAGTTGGCTTTTCCAGAGCACCAAATACAACTGTTGTTTGTACCTCGAACACAAAGCCTTTTCCTATACATCTCTCACTCGAACTCACAAGCAGAATATGAGGGCTCTGATACTACCAGGAGCTCGTGCGGCTTCCAAGAGCTGTTATTACTCACCGTTGGTCTAGTCGTTACAAATCAATAAAATCCCACAAAGCCAACTGTTAAAACCTGTTTTTTTTAACTAACAATTGTTAAAGCTAAAGCTATTGGCAACAATTACAAACTTTCCGACAGTCTTGCATATTAAATCTCCCATAAACAAGGGTTTATTATAAAAAAGGATTTTGTTGTATGCACATAAATTACTCCATAAATTTTGTAACCATTATTTTTGCTACAGCATGTGTACACATTCCCCCTTTTCAAAATGAAATTCCCCGAATGAATAGCATCAACACAAACATAACAAAAAAAACCCACACAGGAATATAAATTTAGGACTATAAGATCTCCCCACAGGACGAGCAGGTCTTCGAAAATTAGTTGGAAAGTGTATAGTTCTAAACAATTTATTATTGTACATACATACAACATTTCTCTCTCTCTCGACTCTGCAAAACTCAATTACTGCAACCCTATTTTTATTTGAAAAGGAAAGTTTCTATTTTATATTCATAATAGTCATCGAAGGATTAAAATATATATATAAAAAAACCGAACGCAAAACAAAAAAAAGGAAACAGCCTTCGATGGAGAAGTGCACCCATTACACTTTGCCATTTCATCCTCGACTCATCCTGGAGTATTCTCTCTCGATTTTACTAGACCGATTACTGACTAAGCTTGGCTTGTGGCCATGGGTGGAAACTGTTTTGTTGTCGTGACTGTCCATTCTTGTATGTTTGCTTATTTGAAACCCTTCATCGTTACTTTTTTTAGCCCTTTACATATTTACATAGCTTTGCATTTTTTTATACTTTATATTACTCATCCTTGCATGTGTACGTAGTATAGGATTTTTCGTTATGTTGTAATGGGCACAGAAGGGTCGGACGGTCTTGTTTTTATTCAATTTTTGTAAGTCTTCATTAGTAAATACTTCTTGAAAGTACGAGAGAATGAAAGTTTTAACTTGATAAAAAGGTAGGTTTTTTTAGTGAGGGTTGTCCCGAAGAAGAATTGAATCGTTGCTTAAATTTAATGCTCTTTAATGGCCTTTTTTTGTAGTTGTAGATCGATATTCGTTTTAAGAAATGTCAAATTGAATGGGCGCGGTTTGACGCTTGGTTGCCAATCTTAGTTGACAATCGAAGTTCGAGTTATTGCTATATATGTATAAATTGAAAAGGTCAAATATCGTGCTATGATCGCATTTTGGATTTTAAGGTTCGTCCGCTCAAAATAAATTCGAGCTGAGCGACTATAACCATTCATTTACCAACCTTGGCCTTGGTAATCGAAAAATTCCCCACTTCTATCAACAAGGACATTGATCTCATTCTTGATTGGTGGGCAAGAATCGTGCTGAATTTAACGCTTCCAAAACGAAGTATTATATTTATAAAATTTGCACACATCTTCCTTCTGTCTCAGTGAACAAATCGAATCTAACAGCTGACCCTTCTCTTAACATCTTGGTGCCCTTCTCTTAACATCGGAGGATCTGCGATGGAATGATCACGTATTCCAAATCGCCAAACAATTATCTCAAATCCTAGGGTTTCTTAAGAGATACAAATTTCTGCTTCCACCAGAAGATCTAATCTATAAGCCCTATATTTGGCCCCGCCTCGAGTACATCTAATCTGTCTGGGCTGACGCCTCGAAACCCGCTTTATCGTGACTGGACAAGGTGCAAAACAGCGCCATCCAGGATTGGCAACACGGTAATTGAAACACAGCGTATGTTTCGAGTTTTTTACATTTTGGCAGCACCTAAGTTGTTTCGACCAAATTTTAATTCGTTTCGACCAAAGTTGGTAACATGTAAAGCTTGTTTCGTGGGTTTCAAGATGACGTAACAAACAGATTTAGTCATATAGGAAAGTGCTTCAGTCAGGCACGCGTTTGTTGTTTGTTTGCACGACGAATGAGTATTAAAATTAATAAATTAACAAAAAATGCAAGTATAGAATATTAACTGATGTTTTTGAAATAATGAAGCATTTATTAAAGGCAAGGCACCCAGCAAGTACTAAACTTGTCAATTAATAAAGAACAAATGGCATGTATCACAAAATTTATGAAAAACATCAACGATTTGGCCAAAGGCAGATTACAGACGTTACAAGCTCGTGCAACAAGCAAGTCGAAAATATTGGTGTTCTCTCAGATTTTTGCGTGATAATTTATTTATTAATTTTCTTTCGTCTTCAGAATCACTGGAGTCCTAAAAAATATCATTTTTAATAATTATTTTTGTTTTTCACGAATTTATAACCAATACCAAAAAGGTTGTAACACGAAAATGACATTTGTTTCGACTTCAGCTTAAATCTCAAACAATTCTCGCCGGAAAGAAATAAGGAAATAATCGCCGAAATTGAAGAGTTTTTTGAAAGGTTGGACAAATCGTTCTATAAGAAAGGCATAGAAATGTTAGAGAAACCTTGAAATCAATGTACCACTCTTCAAGCATATTATGTTGGTGAATAAAGTCGAATTTCGGTTGTGATCATCCTACGAACTTATTGAGTGATGCTTTATTCTCAGCATTTTTCAAGTATTTGTTATGAAAATTTGGTCTGTTGTCGATCTGTTCTTTCTAAATCCTGCTTGGTAATACCCTACTTTGTGTTCCATATACGTTTGCAGTCTACTTAAAAACAATATGTGAATGTAATTTCTAAGCTGTGCTCAACAACGTGATTGGTCTATAGTTTTTCCAGTTCACCTTTTTTTCGACTGAGACAATTCCGCCTAGAAGCCATTCTTCCGTCATCTTTCTGCTTCTCCCAAGTTTCTAAATAAGACTATGTAAGGCATGGTATAACTTCTTCCCACATGTCAATTATTACTAATCTTATACGTCAAAAATTATTAATCTTGCTTCTGGCAGCTGAAGCTTTAAAATTATTAATGCTGCTTCCCACCCCTTTTCTGCACTGAACTTTCCTATTAATTCTAATTTTACCCGACAAAACCCAACCAGCGACAAAATAAAAAAAAATACAAAATCTTAAAGGAAATTACGAAAATTCATGTTAGTCACACGCAAGAATCTTCTTTTTCCCCATTAGAAAAAAGCGTATATAAAAAAGGATGTAAAATGTGGCCTCCAGCTGTCCTTGCAGAATCTTATGCAAGCCACCATCACAAAGCCTATGAATCCCTAGCTTTACCGGGAAAAAATTTATATTTTTAACAAATTTCTTACATTTCCTTTATTTTTCTTCCATTTTCTCTCTCTTATCATATTTTTACCCTACCGCATGCCAATTATATAAAGTGAATGAAAGTGAATCTGCCGTTGTTGTTGTTGTGTCTCCTACTCTTTTAATGGTTAAGTACAGCACAACGAAAATGTGCAAGCACAAATCACCGAGGGGATGAAACTCGTGACTGTTGGATAGATTGCTGCACACAAGAAGAGCACAGAATAGAGTACAGAAAAGAAGAGACTAAAAAGAAACACTTCCTTCAATGAAAGTGTCTGTCTGTCTGCCCGTCGTCTGTCGCTAAATCAATGCAAAAGAATTATATATTGTACATAACTTTGGCACATGTCATCCAAATGCTGTTTCTGGTGAAAACGACGACCGACGATGAGAAATTGTAACTTTTTCACACAATTTTCTCAAAAGGTTTTCCTTTCATCCTAAACGCAGATGATCCTTGCTGCATGATCAACTCTATTGTTAAACAAAATTTCCGGGTATGATTTTTGTCGTGAAATTGCATCATGAAATTTTTTTTTGTGTTTTTTGAAAACGGCACCTGGATTTTGGCGCAAATGTCCATTTTTTTTAGTGTTCTATTTAGCAAAAGAATTTCTTTGGTGTAACTTCTTGAGATTTGTTGATTTTTATATAAAAAAAAATTCGCCAGTTTTCCGCTGGACTTTGTCGCTGTTGTTGGCTGTATTACCTGAAAGACAAGAAACACATTTTCCTATTATGCATCGGAATTGTACAACCAACCTGGAACTCTTGCAGTAAACACGGATCGCGCGGTGTGTACCTTTTCTGAGTTTGAAAGCGCTACCAACGACAGCTGCATTATACCTTTTTCATTTATGGCTCCTTATACCAACTTTTATAGTGTAGTACACACGCGCTAGCGCTAACAATTTATCCCGTCTTTTTCTCGTGCATTAATGACCGTCCTCAAAAAGTTTTTTCTTATCCCACTGATCTCCCTTTTGGGCATATCATATAGATTTATATAGAACGTCCTGTAGTACGCACATGTAGATGTTATTATTATGCATCAACGGTACTTTAACGTGCATATATTGTAAGTCTGTTCCAATAGAGAATGCGGGATCCCGCGGGACCAAGAAATCACCCAATTCCTGTTCCAATAGAATCTCATGCTCGGAAAAGCGGGGAAATTTTTACTTCCCCTCGACCAAGAAACCGCAGGAGATTTTTAGGTGGAGTGAAATCTTACGACGTTTTCAACATGTCAAAACAGCTGTTACTTGTCATGTCAAACCAAAATGATTACGATGTGCTGAAAATAATTTCTTCATTTGGTGCCTTACTACAAGATTTTGAATAATTTCATAAATAATTTATTAATTTCAATAGTTTTATGTCATTATTTTGAAGACACAAGTGATTTTTAGGTTATGGTCTTCTTGATTAGCACGAAACATCCCAGAAAGCGTTCCTTCACTTTTCGGGATTTTGACTAAATTTTCCCCCACCAATCAAGTAACTTTTCGCAGGCTACGACAGGACAGGTTTTCTATTGGAACAGACCTTGTATATACAATAATAACAACCCCTCTATCGAGACAGATTCCCTCTCCTTCGGCTCCTGGCCGTCGCATCATGATTATTATTATTGTCCTGTGCCTCCCTTCATAGCGGGGAATACGAGTACACGTAACATGGCTTCCTATATTATACCATTTTACGCACCCTTCGCACGTCCTTGTTTTTTTTTGCTTTTTGGTGTGGTGTACAAAACCCCTGTATACACGTCCCTACATACATACATCCATACGTAAAAGGAAAAGTGCAAGCAAATTGCATGCTAGATATATATACATAAATGCTAAAGAAGGGAAGAAAAAAAAATTATTTCCGGTTTATTAGGCTCATTTCGTCGTCATATATGTATTCCACGTCCCTTAGTCCCTTATTTTGTTTTTTTTTTAGAGTTTGAACCCTCCATGTGAGAAGAGAAACCCTTCGAAAAAATTTTATATTTCCCCGATGCGCCGTTGTCCCCGATGCATTTTTCGTGCCCTTTCAGTTGTCGATCGTGCGTCGTTGTAGCCGTTAGTGAAGAAAATCCTTGGACAGAAAAGAAAAATGATGTCCTGACGTTAGGTTGTCGGTTTTTTTTCAAATTGCGCATTTTTTTTGTTTAAATTCGTGTGAATTTTGTTTTGGGTTTTATATATAAAAATGATTTTTTCGTTAAGTTTGAGTTAATAAATCTTCGTTAAAATTGTGGTATTCTTGTGGTGTTTTTCGTTACACAAAATTTTTTTTTGCAATCAAAATTCGTTATGTTACAAAAATGTTATTTTTTTTCAATTATTACACAAAACACATTTTTAATTTGGAAATGTATTGTTAATTTCTTTTTTGAGGATTATTATAATAAGAATTTAACGCTTATTAAGTGAATGTTTTTGATAATAATAAAAAAATTGTGAGGACATTAAAAGCAAAAGCCAAAATAATAAACGGAGTACTTCAATTGTAATTTAATTTGGAAGCGAAAAAAGGTTAAGTTAATTTTTTTTTGATATTATTAATTATTTTTTATTAATTTAAAACAGTATGTTTTTTTTACAAAATTCTTCTGATTGAATTTGAATCCTTTGAATCTTCTTTAGTTACTTTTTATAAATAAACATGCTCCCAAATTGTATTTTTGGGTTTTTCAGTAATATTATTTCTTTAAATTGAAATGGAAGGATATTAATTTTCAAAACCTTTTTTGGAGACATGCAATTCAATATTCCTGTAGATATTTTTCAATCTTCCTCTTTACGTTTTAAATGATAGATCTTTCCATCCTTTGCAGCGATTTTTGGGGATTTTGTTCTAATTAATTCTTAAACCACATATCGACTTTGCAAGAAAAACTCCCGAGGAGCCCACAGCATCATCAACTAAAATCTACTTCGAAGTGTCGAGACTTGCCCGAGATAAAAACAATGCGTGCTTAACCTGACCCAAATAAAATTGATCAAATCTAGATCACACAAACGTACATTGCCTTATGATGTGTGCCTGTTTGTTTCGAAAATTCGATTAGAGGTTTCCATAGAGACCGGAGATCTTTTCAGAGATCAAAACAAGTGGTAGTCTGATTGTGCAAGGTCAAGATTCGACAGGGAGTTGTATCGGATCTTCTGATCTAAGATCGACCAACTTTTGCGGATTCGTCTATTGTGGGTGCTTTTTTCAGTCAATTCTTTCAATAATTCTGCCAATCAATTAATATTTCTTTGTGGATAATTCCCTTCGAAAACATATAAATTTCACCACATCATCGACTCCTTCTTTCATTCACGATGGGAAGGTGTTAACAGAAAGCAAATCACTCAATGGGCAGAGTTATCTTCAGGACCCGCAAAGTGTACAAGTGCCTCGATTCCAATAAATCCACTAGCCCCGATAATATCCACCCTATGGTTCTTAAAAATGTGCCTCACCTTTGGCTAAACTTCTGCGCAAACTCTACGTCCTTTCATACCTCTCCGGAGTTTTACCTGAGTCCTGGAAATTGGCCCATGATCAGCCTATACCGAAAAATGATGACTCTAGCGACCCCTCTAACTACCGCCCAATAGCAATCACTTTTATTCTCTCCACAATCATGGAGACAATAATAAACAGAAAGCTTATGGTATATCTTGAATGCAACCAAATATTGGACGACAAGCAGTACGGCTTTAGATCTAAAAGATCTACTGGCGACCTCCTTGTATGCCTAACTGAGCCCCTCTACCAAAGCATTCATCGTTTTGGTGAATCCGGCCTGGTTACTCTCGATATCTCCAAAGCCTTTGATAGAGTATGGCACCCCGCTCTGTTGACCAAACTCCAAGCTAATGCTATAAAGCTAGTTCTAGAGAACAGGATTAAGAGCTTCCTTCCTGGCCGTTTAATCAAGGTAGTATTGGATGGCGTCGAATCTAATCCCCACACCATCTCTGCAGGTGTTCCCCAGGGCTCAATTCTATCACCAGCTCTCTTCCTAGTTTTTATAAATGACCTGCTCTCAATCCCAGCCAACTCACTTCACAGCACTCGACGTTACTCGTATAGCTTCCATAATGCAAGACAAATGCTTGCCAGACCTTGTCTATTTGACCGTGAAGTTATGTCCATTTCCATCAACAGGGATATAAATCTGATTCTTGATTGGGGCCTCAAGAATCGTGTTGAATTCAATGAACGGAAAACGAAGTACTGTCTCTTTTCTACCATGACGTGAACGACATGACGGACTGGTAGTTCAAAGGGTGATACCTGAGCTTAGACTTACACATAAAAAAAAATACTGCATTACTTTCTTTGACATCAATCTGGACTTTGTTGTAATCTTTTAAACAGCTATACCTTCCTCTTCGATCTTTTTTATTTAATAAGGCCCAAAATACGACCGATTCATTCATCCAAATGTCACCAGGCCACGTAAAATCTCCTCGTAGAATTTTGAAGCTGGGCCAATGAACTGGCGCCTTAATGGAGCGCTAGTGTATGGAGGCCTTTAAAATCTTTTTAAAGGGTTGATTTCGAACCAGATATCAAAACTTTGTTGATTACACTTTGTCAATCAAATCACGTAACATCATTCTTTAAATTTATCTCTATGAATTTATATAAAATTCTTGATGATGTATATTTAGTTCCTTTGAGATATCATAATTGTACTTACAGCTGGTTTTGTTCAATTCCTTTTTTTAAAGATTTTTGTTTCCCTAATAGTTCGACCAGAACCAGATACATCTGGATGGAATCAAGGCTTGTATAACACCTACTGATACTGCACAATCATTCGTGCCATCTGATTATTTATTCCTTATCAGTTTTTTATACAATTTTAACTATAACAGTTTTTTAGATACAATCTTAATCCATTACCAAACTTAGGGTTCGTCGCTTTGCACCAATGTATATGTGCCTCGTCCTTGATGTTTTTCTTCCTTTTATTTGTGATGTTTTTTTTACCAGTATCTATTTAGTTTTTAACTTTGACTGGTGGAGAGCCTTCTGCGGCACTTATTGGTGCGTTTCATTTTCATTGGAGTACGTACCCCAGCGTAGTTGGGCGCACATCAGAGTAGATGCTGCTACACCACTGTATGGGCTGTGGTAGCTGGAACTACGCCGATGTGCCCCCAACTACTCCGGAGTATGTACTCCAATGAAAATTAAACGCGCCTTATATTTCACTAATCTTTTCCAAACTTTGTTAGTTTCGCTTCTATTTCCATGTTTTGTATTTTCTTCGCTAGCTAATCAGATTTGCAGAGGTGATAGTGCATTTTTAACATTTGCACCCTTTAACGCTAAACTCCAATTCTAAAACAAAGTAAACTAGTTTTACATCTATATTTTTTTAAGGCAAATCCCTAACTATATTCATATATAAACTACTGTTCATGCGGTGGAAGCATCTCACTTGCACTTCTCTGAAGCCTAGATGCAAAAATTCAAGAGATCATGACCCTCTCTGCATCATTATTGAAGACAATATTTCTTGACACGTGCACTGCAGTGTAAGCGGTAGAAGTGAGGCACTATCGATTTATTTTGAATAGTTTTTTTTAAATCAGTTCGACGAATGTCCCTGGACGACACACTCGCAAGCTGCCTTGTAGTGTTCTACATTCTGGTTGAATGCCTCACAGATATCCTCCATTCTAACCACGTGGTCTTGCATTAAAAAAATTGCATTAATTAATTTATGAGTTGTCGATCCTAATGTAAATACTTGATTGTCGTATAAGGTATGCGTGTGGAACTGAGAACAACACTGGTTTATTCGAGCGCCAAAGTCAATCAGGATTTATTGAATGGTAATAGACACGGTCGTATTGAATGAAAGCCGCCTACGACGACCTTGTGGGAATCCTCGCAATTTCTTTCAGAAGAATTTTTAAGGTTATATAGAGCTTTAGTTATGTAGTTATATTGAGAGTTTAGTAGAGAATAGTAGCATTTATGAGCTAAAGGTATTTTCTACTTGTGATTTCGGTGCTTGTGAAGTTTTTTAAGTTTATTAACAACCCTAGTGCACTAATTCTTTAACGATCTCAAAGCTGTAGTTATTTATAGTAATGTGTGTTATCTAGAACTGGCGGCAATTGTTCACTCCGTATCGACGTAAACATCATATTACCTTCCCTAGTCCTAAATCAAATAAGGTACAGGAAACGTAAGAATGCTGCTTACCCAGCATTATAGCAGTTTCAGAGAACATGGACACGAGAAAAGAAATACAAAGAGCTCAAAAGTTAAGAAAAGGAAGTTCACAGACAGACAAAGCAAGCCTGGGAAGCCGCCGCACCGGGCGCGGGGTTCTACCAAAGAGTCCGTGGTATGACTAAATTCACACCACACTGGACAGGACATACTTCAAAAGACAACGAGGGTAATCTGATCACCAATTCTAAAGGTATCTTGGAGCGATAAGAAGCTAACTAAGGAAGCTAAGAGCTAACTATCGTTAGAAAGATATATCGTCATTATTCATTTGAGGCAAAACATTCTCGAGTAATTTATAAAAATATTTAAAAACGTCATTCTCTAAAATTAATCATTTTTAGTTGCGTCACTATTCTCGCAAACCAGCGATATGTACAAGCAACTAATTGTTACATCCAAACTGCTGCTGTATAAGACGATGGTCTTACCGGTACTCATATATGCATCCGAGATTTGGGCACTCAGCAAAAAGCACCCCGACCGTATTAGCCGTGGTCGAGAGGAAAGTCTTTCGGAGGTTGGCCCCTTTTGTGAGGGAGAACGATCCCGGAGGCAACGAAGAGATAAACGAGCGCTACCGCGACATGGAGATGTGAAGAAAATAAAGCTCGTTTGAGAGAGAGGAATCTGCTCGAAAAGTCCGCTGAGGTAATATCTATGGGATGTGATAGTAAGAGAGGCCGAGTCGTCGTTGGAAGGATAGCGTAGACCAGGATTCACAGAGCTTAGCGATGCCAACTGGATCGCGGTTGTTAAAGAAGATAACCAACAAAACAGCAGGAATGGGGCGACCTTGGAACTCCAGGATTTTTGTTATAAACAGAATAACTCGACTATGGTACAATCTTTCACAGACAGAATTCCCGAAATCATATAACATCCAAGAGTGCAAACACGGGGTTTGTCGTCTGTTTCTCCAGTTCCTCTGAGACCCTGCGTTAAGCTTATCACTACCCAAGTCGGTTTTTAATTTCGAGGGAAACAGTTCCGCTTATCATAACGAGCGTTTTTCCGACATGACATGGTAGATAGCTGATGGATTATTTATATATTCGGGAATTATACCCTTGTGTATCTAGACATGTTTCACAGTATTTTTATAATTACTTTTCAGAGAGGAGTTATTCATTCGATAAATATCGCATTATTTTCTTATTTGTTTTTATTACCATGAAACAGTTCTAATAGAAATTGATATTAATGAAAAGTTTTTGTGTTAAATAAACTTATCGTGTACGCTACACGTTTAGCAAATACTGGAATTTGGTTTGTTTCATTTGAATTTTTGAATATAAACTTGCGCAAGTTTTTGTCCAAAAAAAAAGTGCAAGTAGTAAGACTTTTTTTTAAATATTTCGTGATGACATTGATGATGTAATTCGCTTACACCTGAACTTTTAATCTTTTAAGCATAATAACAAAATCATTTGCTTTCAAGCACTACAAGAATTTGTCATTTTTATAAATAGAAAAGGGGCAGTTTTACGTGTCACCTTAATTTTAACTTGACATATAGAAAACGCAATAAAAAACAAAAGATTAATATTATTTGGAGTAAAAAATGTTTTATTTATTTTAATTAAATTCGAAATATTTTCTCAACCAAGTCATAAATTTGCTGAATTTGTGGCTTTTATTAGTTTCGCAATCTTCAATTCAATATATTGCATGCACTGCAAGTAATATTCATTTACAAAAAAAAACAGAAACTTCCCAATTTGTTTACCTGTAATTTGTTGAATATGAAAGAAAAGGTTAATTTTCATTCAATTAGTTTTTATTTTAATTTCCCACAGCATTTTATACAAAAAATTTGAACTTTATGCCGAGTCTGAAAAATCTTGACCCCTTTCCATATTGTGACTTTGTTGTGTGACTCATGTCGCGCATATCGGCGGTATTTTGGTGTAATAACATCTTCAAGATGACGTCTTTATATCAAATTTCAAACAGCTGTTCATTAACCGACATTTGAAAATGGTTTTTTTCGTACACAATTTCTTAAGACAACCATCGCGACACCCCAACATCATCGTCAAGCCGCGAAAATATTTTAGAATTTTTTTCCCCGGTGGTCATTTTGAAACAAGGAAATTGTTCCCCATTCACATATTATAAAACTGGAACGAAACCGGTTAAATTTTGGTCTAAAAAGGGTTAATCAGTGAATTCGAGCGCTTCATTTGTTTTTTTTTAGTTTATTTATAAATTTGTTTTTTTTCTGCTTGAAAACGTCTTTTTCTGATAGTATGGAAAGTGCGTTGACATTCGTGGTTAATGTGCCCGTGGCATATTTTTGTGCTGACGCGGGGGGAATTCGATTTCATATGTTTTATGGAATTGGTAGAAGATTTTAGTTTTTATAGTGATGAAGATTATCTATGTTCTGCCACGACAGGGCGAGGAGGGAAGTTCTTGTATTTTAGGATTTTTAAGCCATACCAGGGATTATCCGAAAAAAATGAGCATTTATTTTAATCGGCATTGATGAGAAAAAGAGCATATGAATATAACCGGAAAGATTATGGCTTGTTACATAATATAATGTATGCGCTTTAGTGGGTGAAATATTTTTACAGTGAGAAATTTTACATTTGGTAACATATTGTGCACGACTCTTTGGGTTCCAAATGACTTGTCGTGGATGTCTTTCTAAACCCTATAAAATTTTGTTGTTGTTATTCCTGATGTTATATTATTTGTGATAGATTTTTTTTTCTCAGTCATATTGTATATATTTTTTATTATGTGCAAAATCCCCAAGCTTAGGAATCACTCTTTGTACTACCAGTCTGACGTGTAATTCATTTCATGGTACATAGTTTAGTAGTAAACTTAATTTGAAGGATATAAGAGAACAGGAGCGCTTATTAGGGGGAGTCGGGGTGCTCGAGTAGATGTCGATGAACCTACCGACAACTTCGGAAATACTCGAAGATTATTCCACAATCCAGTTGTTCTATTTATAAACCAACCTCCAGACCGTACGCTTCGCCAAAAACGGGTCTGTATGGTGTGCCGAGCCTGCTAGTCGTGTATTGCAGGAAAAATATTACCGTTCAGACAGGAGTATGGTTATTTCAGTGAAGCAGTCGCAATGGTAAAGGTTATAAAATTTTGTCAAAGCTACATATATTCTTACGGTGGCTCAATGATTCAATCGTGGCGCAAAATATGGCGCCATCAGTGCTGCCGTGCAAAGGGCAAAAGACCTATCTGCAAAAAGCTGGTTTCGAGAAAAACGCAAGCAAAGTTTTCAAAATACATGAAACCGAAGCAAATAAAGTAGTTGTTCAAAGTGATAACTTTTAATTAAAAAGTACAGTCAGACTGAAATTTTTTTAAAGATAAATAGGAATATTTTATATCAAAAAATTTTGACCTATAATGCATATAGGTCATTTGTTCCTTGCACGGCAGAGAGGTTCTTTCCATAAAAAAAACATAGAAAATTAATTGATGGTTACTTACTTCTTCGATGGGCACCTTTGCAGGTATTGAGAAATATTTAGTCGATTGTGTCAACCCCGTCATTAAAAATCTTTGAGTTTAAGGCTTTTGATATGGCCTAAAATTGATTTAAGATTCATATCCCAAAATCTCCCTAGGACCAGGAAAAACGCGACGGAGGAGTCTCAATCTCCTCCTCGCTGTAGCCTCATAATCGCACAGTAAGCGCTCCGCTGTTTCGAGAGCTGCTTCTCAGAATCAATCGGTGTACAGTGTACAAGAGTTTTCGCGTACAAGAATTTTCCGAGTGAATCGCTCCGTTTAGGGTACATACAACTAAGAAATTCCTATAAAGCCACCATAAGGAAAGTCAAAACTTCATTTGACAACAAGTTGAGAAGTAAACTCCTTAATGCAACCTCTGATAGCAAAAACTTCTGGTCCTTGGTAAGTTCCATCAAAAAGAATTTCACTACTACTATAACCCCTTCCCTTATCCACAAGGACAAGTTGATAACAGACAGCAAATCCAAGGCCGATTTATTAGCATCTCTGTTCGCCTCAAATTCTTCTTTACCCGAAACTGATATGCTACCCCCGGTTTTCGAACACAACGCCCATTCAATGGGCAGCGTGTTCTTCAGGACTTGCGAGGTATGGAGGAGCTCGATGCCAACAAAGCCACTGGACCCGACAATATACCCCCATCGTCTTAAAGAAATGCGCCTCACATTTAATTTAACCCCAGCGCAAACTTTTTGTCCTATCATACTTCTCTGGAATTTATCCAGACTATTGCAAACTTGCACATGTTCAGCCCCTACCGAAAAAAAAGATGACTCCAGCCTTCACTCCAACTACCGCCCAATAGCAATTACTTCTCTTCTCTCCAAAACTACGGAGACGATTATCAACAAAAAGCTTATGGTATATCTAGAATCCAACGTACTTACATATAAACGACAGACAGTATGGCTTCCGTCCAAAAAGATCCACTGGCGATCTTTTAGTTTGCCTTACAGAGCACCTCAACCGAAGTCTGCATGAATTAGGTGAGTCTAGTCTGGTTGCTCTAGATATCTCCAAGGCTTTTGATAGAGTTTGGCACTTAGCCCTGTTAGTTATTGGAATCAACTCACTTCGACCGTTCAATCAAGGTAGTATTAGATGGCGTCAAATCTGAATCTCACCCCATCTGCGCGGGGGTGCCCTAGGGGTCAATTTTATCACCTGCTTTATTTCTTATCTTTATAAATGGCCTGCTTTCAATCCCCTCTAACCCACTTCTCAGCTTCGCTGATGACGGTACCCTGCGTTACTCTTACGGCTTCGACAATGCAAGACAATCACGTTCCAGATTCTGTCTTGATGATGGTGAACGAATGTCCAACTCAATAAATAAAGACGTTGAACTCATTCTAGGTTGGTGAAGCAATAATCATGTCTGCATTGTCTTATTTCCAATAAAAAGTGCAACATCTTTCCATCCGTGACAGTGGGTGAAGTTGAACCAATGGCCGACCCATCCCTACACATCTTAGGCGTTACATTAGCCAAAGATTTGCGATGGAATGACCACATATTCCAAATATATATCCATAGCAAATATTGCAAATATTGATCTCTTATCGTTGGGCAACGACGGTCTTTTATATCAAAGTCTGAATCCTTCAACTGCTTCGTTAGAGACGGTTTAGACGGGGCACTCCAGCGCATGTGGCGTGGCTCACGAACGTTTGGTGATGAAAGGAGAAATGCGGATGATGAGAGGTACCACGCTACATCTCTTTATCCAAGATTGTGAGGCACCGTCTAAACCGGCTCTTATACTTTCAATGGTCTTCAATGGAAGACAGATAAAGTGAACAATCACCTCTTTTCTCTACAAACCACTCATAATCGTCCAATTTATAGGTATGCTTGATGCATTAAAATGATTAATTTTTGTTTAATTTTGCTTTGATATTAATTTGTTTCACAAAATCGAACTAAGGAGTTTGATTGGTTTATCAGATCGTAAAGGAATGAATATTCGTGATGTTCAGAATTTTGTTTTGCATCTATAAAATTCGTTCGAATGCCCTTAAAATAATATTGATGTGCGTGAAAATCCAGTATCCATCTTATTGCAATCAATAAAATGAAAATTTGTATATATTATTGCATAGAAACTTTTTGTTGATGAAAACAATAATTTAATTTTGAAATTCGCTAACAATCTCACTTTTCTTTCCATTTCAGATGTAGAATCCACGGTGCTATTTAGTCATTTAAGTATAGTTTAATGAAAAAAAACAAAAAATAAATTAAATTAAAAGAAAATAATAATTTGGATGTAGCGACGAAAATACAAATAAATGTCGCGAAACCAAACAAAAAAAAACAACCAAAATAACAAAAGAAACAAAACAAAAAACGTTTTAAAAATATAAAAAGCAGAGAAAAGAGAGGAAATAAAGAAAATTTTAAAAAAGGAAATTTTTAAAGAAAATGTCTAAATATTTTACCTCGAGCACATTCAATAGTAACGGAAGCACAACAGCACAATCATCGAATAATTCTTCACACAATCAACAACAGCAGCAGCAGCAACATCAACATCATCAGCAGCAGCAGCAACAACAACAAAATGTCAGGGGTACAGCAATACGAAAATTATCGTATGAAACAGCTAATTCTAACTCAACATATAAAACATCCTCACAATTTCCTACCCCTGCATCTCACGCAACAACGAATACTGGATCCAATTTGACAGAAATATCAATAAAAATGGATGAGTATAGTACACCCTCAACAGCACCACATCCAAAGGTGACCAATTCCCACCTATTGGATCATGGGTATGGAGCTACACCACAGCCACAATTTCTTCGTGATGTTCCATCAAGAATAACATCAACAACGAAGAATTCCGAGCCTAGTATAACAGATTATTACAAAGTAAGTACTTAATACCTTTGTATACCGCTGGAATTGTCTACTTTGAAAAGTAATTTTCTACTCCTCTTTTTTAGCAAGTAAAAAGGCGTCTGCCGGTTTCTGAGAGTATGTCCCCGACTCCATCAAAGCTGGCAAAACAGTCACATCCTTCAAAAGCAAGTTCTGTTAGTGATGGTGGAGGAGGTGGCGGTGGTGGAGGCGGTGGCGGCGGAGGTGGCGGTGGTGGTGGTGTTAGCAGTGGTGGTGGTGGTGGTGGTGGAGGATCAAAGAAACGTTCACCTGAAGGTACAAGAGCCGATACATCTTTAGGTATATTAACAAAAAAATTCGTCGATTTACTACAAGAATCACAAGATGGTGTTGTCGACTTAAATTTAGCCTCAAGAAAGCTTGAAGTACAAAAACGCCGAATATATGATATAACGAATGTCCTAGAAGGTATCGGTATATTAGAAAAAAAATCAAAAAATAATATACAGTGGAAATATGGCAATTCTTTGGTTAGCATGACATCAAAAGTACTGCAATTAGAGAGTGAAAGACTCGAACAGAAAGAAAATCAATTAGATAATTTAATAGGTCAAATTCGTAATGAACTTGATGGTCAAACAAATAATAATAATCATGCATATGTAACGCATCAAGATCTTAAAAATGTTGATATATTTAAAGATCAGATTGTTATTGTTATAAAAGCTCCACCAGAAGCCAAGTTAGTGGTAAGTAAATTTAGTTTATTTCTTCTCCCTTTTTTAGTAAAACAGGAAAGTTCGTCGGATATGCAATCTAATCAAATTTCCATAAGATCCCCTACCTAAGATCCATGCAAAATTACATGATAATAATCAGAAATACTACGTCTAGCTTTCCCCATCAACTACGAGTTGTTTCATGTTAAAACGTCTGCTGATAGAAATCATGTACATAGTAGTTTTCCAAAAAATATACATACGTAATCAACCCTACTTGCTACTTGTACAGCCCTGGCATTAGCATCCCAATCTCGATTATCTGGTTGGCTCGAATAAAGCGCAATGTTGTTCTGGATCCTTGCTTGTTAGTTCCTGCTTTTGTAATTGCAGATACTCAACCCGATAAAAATCGATTTCACATGGAGATAGTGATTATTCTCCTATTATACATGAATATTTGTAGGTAGGAGCGGCAGTCCCATACAAGACAGGCTGGGACCCAATTTACGCTAAAGTGCGCCGTTTCTTAGCCACACTCGTGAAAGGAAGTAGTAAACTAGGAGAGATTTATATCCTTCCCGTAATATTTAGGTACCTAAACAAATCTCCTATTTTGAGTTTCGAAACCTTCCCCAAATCCTTTAAGAAGAGGTTTTCAAATACACGGTGCTGGACATGTGCAAAGAATGTGATTTGTTGTCTCATCGGTCTGTTCCTCTCCACAGCTACCGCAGTGACTGTTACACGGAATTCTCAATCTGGCTTCATGATGGCCCAGTTGGCCAGTGTACCGTAATTATCGACACGACTCGGGCGATATCCCTGCGTGGCATCACCAAAAGGTCTCGCAATCTCTCTGTTTATTGTAACAAGGCCAAGTCTTCCTAGCCTTGGCAAACGTTAATAGGCTCCTCCATCTGGAGCCAGCTACTGAGAAAGTACATGGAGATATCCCTATTTAGCACGCACCGAGGCTTCTGTACATTCTGCGAGAGTTGTCCCCAGTCTGGCCAATGCTTCTGCCTTCTAGCTGCCCTCGATGTTTCTGTGACCCGGTACCCACAGGAGAGTGATCCTGTATCTCCTGGCCAGGGAAAAGAACTCCATCTGGCAGTTATCGACCAGTTTAGAAGTTAAAGGGGCCGAGCCTATTGCCTTGGTGGCCGCTTGGCTATCTGATAACAGAATTACGCTGGCTCCTGGCCTTGGGTATGACTGCATTCCTAAATTGCCAGAATTCTGCGTTGAAAAACGCTGTCGAAGTTTGGCAGGCGGTACCATTTTTGCAAATTAAGCGATGGGGAAAAACTCCAGCCCCTACACTCGACTCCGATTTGGATCCGTCTATGTACACTGTACAGGACAACATCATGATCCTTGTCGGGCTGGAAATCTTTCCATTTCTCTTTGGTAGTGATCCGGATATTGAGGTCACTGCCGAAATTTTGCAACCATGGTCTCCTGGTCCCCAATACAATTTCCTGTGGTAGAGAGCGCAGTATATTACTGTGCCTGTTGGTCTTCCCGACCCAGCAGCCCACTTCACAGAGCTTGGGGGCCGTGCAGACCGTCTGGTGCATGATGCATAAATCAGCAGCCTTATTCTCGTTGTCGACGGACGTGACGGCTGTCGCTTCGACCTTAAATTAGTATTCTCATTGTCAATCTAAGAGGCTCTTGGCGACTGAATCGACAAACGTCGTATTTTAATTGCCGCATGGTGGCGTGTGAAGTGGCATTTTCCTCGATACGTTTGTAGGTTCCGACAGTTCCATTCCACCGCGTCCGTCGGAGGCACATCACTCGCCAACGAGAATACCACAACAGGTGACAACAGATCAAGAATTACGTTTAACGTTTCCATCGGAGTTGAGCAGATGGCGCCCGTTATCCCGAGGCAGGCCATTCTTTAGATTTGACCCAGTCTGGATCTGTTTTATTCTTTGGCAATACTTGTCTAGCAGTAGAATAACATCCGTACAACAAAAAGTTGTAGGTCCAAATTGGCACTCGAAGGAAACGATCTTGGTACCCATTTTTTATATAACAATACTAAGGAGTCCGCGTGAATTCGATAGTCCATTCATGGTGCAATGGTAAGTAAGCTTAATCTTAATTTCAATTCGATGGATGTGTGAGCCGAAGCTTAGTCTTATTGGAAGAGAGCAGGTTGTTAAATGAAGCCATTTTCCCTAATTCTATTTCGAATGGTCCAATAATGTTGGGTACTATTCCTCTCTAATATCGTTCTTTCTTTGACTAGAGAGTTAATGCATATCAATCTAAAAAATAGTTGGTAAAATCTTTGGCCACTTTCGACTTCTTCCATCCATTACTCGCGACAGACTATCTATAAGATTCTGAGGTATAGTAATAGATCTATATTTCATCTGTGGTTGTAACCCTTGTTACGGTTTTTGGTGACTAATGAGAAAGCTCACAATTCTTTTTTCAGGAAGCTCCCCTACACACTTGTCGTATACATAACTGTGCACGTTGTTCAACATCCTTTGATCTCGTTCAACCACTCTTAATTCAGCAAAACCCTTTATCGTTGAATTCGATCGTCTTTGTACTGCCATTTCTGTGCTATGGTGGTGAAAGATAATGCAATCGATCTGAATGTGAATTTTAGACCTGATGTTCCAATTATTTTGTTCTTGTTCTAAATTTTAAAATATTATCTTAGGAGGGTCCTTTTCGTTAAAAGGATCAACAATTTTCTCACAAGTTTTATCTTAAGCTCCCAATCGTGCTTGTAAAAGAAGCAATTACCTCAACGACTGCACTGTGGTACATTAGTACGAGTCTACTTTTAGTAGTTATGTCGATCTATTTATCCGCTACTTCGTCGTATTCATCGCATTTACCTTCGAGTTTTGCTTTTTAATAATAGGATCTCAGTTTTTAATCCGTTAATCTCTTGTTTTAGAACCTTTTTCATACAAGTTTCCACTTACACCAGAATAAAAGAGATAATATCGTATGCCGTATTGTTTTTATCAATCAATTGTTATGTTAACTTTTTCAAGAATATTTATATTCCCTTTCTATTTTATAAGCGAAGATTTGAATATGTTTATAAGACAGCCTAACAATTTATTCATGCAGTCATTCTCCAAGCATTCATATGATTTTATAAAATTTCATATTTAAAATTCTTCTATATTATTACGATAACATTTTCTTTATTTTTAGTTGCCTGATGCTAAAGTTCCGCGTGAAATTCATCTGAAAGCTGAAAATAACGGAGAAATAAATGTATTTCTCTGTACTGATACCAGTCCAGAGAGTTCACCAACATTTAGCGATCCATTGTTTAATGATATAAAGCCGCTGTTAACACCCGTTCTGGAGAGCGCCAAAAAGAAACCTGGTAACATAAAAATTCTCAATATACCATTTACTAGAATAATTTTTTAATATTATTTACAGGTATAACATATCCTATCCGTTCGGCACAACGAAACTTAAGTAAATCCTTAATGGATGCTGATGAAAGCTACAGCAGCAACAGTAGCAATAATAAACCACCTCTAGACAGTCCAGATAGCGATTTTATGTTCCCAACAACAACAAAACCTGTATTAACACAGAGTCAAATGGATCTTTTAGAAATAAATAATAGTAGACTGCATGAGTACTATAATATTAGAGAGAGGCCAAATGATACCGAAAGGACATCGTCATCATCATCACCGTTACCTTCACCACCTGATAAATTAACAAATGCTCCACCACCTTCAAGCGCAATGACACGGACTGAAAGATGTGAATCAAGTAGCAGTAATGAAGGCCTTAGACATGATGTTGCTATTGGTAGTACCGTTATATCAACTCATATAGCCAGCGAGGACGAGGATAGCAGAAAGAAAGGCGTCAGGAACGCTTTAATTTCGGATTCTGTTAATTTAAGTCCAAACATTCTACCTAATGTTGATCAAAACTGTGAGTCCATTAATAAGTATTTGACTATCATTGTTATAAAGTAGCAAAAATCATCAGCTTTTTTCCATTTCGATTGCGCTTTTATTTGCACTAGTTTAAAAAAAATAATGAATTACTTTTAAGAAATTTCTCTCTTTTTTAAAGCTGACTTGGAAATTCCTTGGCGGGAGCTCTGATTGTGACCGCGTGTATTTTTAGAGTCGCATCACAGTCTGAGTTCTTGCTTGGTGATTTTCGATGACTCGACAAAATATTTTATTTTATTCAATTGGGCTTATGATGGGTTTATATATATGAGATAACATTATTAAGCGAAAACAAATAATATAATTTTATAACAATGTACAGAAATGTAAATAATATATTAACACAATTACACAATATACAGGTTACAAGGGGAGAGATGCTGTTACTAAAAACAGCACAATTTATCTTTTTATGGCCAGGTCGTTGTGAGAGCCTTTAGTTTATTCTGCATATTCCTAAATAAAACGGTGCTGATTGTTGATATTGCGGAAATAACTTTCCACAATCATCATTTCTGTTATTGAATTTTACTAAGGGTCCTTGAACTAAATCGGAAACAACTTAAAACTTCTTCGGCATTCTGCTTGAAACAGGAAGTTTTAACAGATATTCTTAAATTAAATATATTCCAATTTCTGAAATTAAAATAGGTTAAACTCCATAATCTCTAAAGGCAATTCCCACTATTATCTGTCCACTATTGATCTTGTTTTTAAGAAATGGAAAATATTTGCAGGATGAATGTTCTTAAATAATTTCGTGGTCCAATGTCGTCTTCTAAAATTATAAGACTTGCAGAGGCGCCTCGTGTATTGTGAAAGTTTTTAAAAAATAAATCGTTGTATGAAATAATAACATCATCAATTTCAATGGATGCAGATTGAGTTTAATGAATTTTGCTCGTTATTCAGAAATTTTATTTAATTATTTTATTTTAGATCGCAGAATATATAGGGTGGGTGTCCCAAAACTACGTGTAGAATGTTTTTTTTTGTTTCAAATAAGACTCAAACAATTGAGAATTTGCAAGTGTTTTTTTTTATTTTAAAGTAGGCACTTTTATTGGTTCAGTCCATAAATAAAGCGTTTTCTCCCAAATGCTTGAACTGAAGTTCGCCGGCAACGGGGCTAAACTTGCTGTATCAACGTTATTATAAAAAAACACGCAGTAATTTTACCTTGTTCTTATTCTTAATGCAATTTTTAAGTAGGTAGTTTTTCTCACCGCACATGGCATCACCTTACGTTGGGGACGACCTGGAGCGGGTTCAAAAAACTTACTATGGTTAACCATGGTTAACAATGGTAAACTTTTGTCGTTCAAAAACTCCGTGGTTAACTACAACATAACCACGAGCATAACTTTTTAGCGTTCAAAAACTCTCGTGGTTAACCATGGTGTAGTTAAATTTTAACCCTGCTCGGGAGCATGGTTAGCGATAGTTAAGAAGAAGAAAAATAAAAACAACTCTCTGACAGTTGTTTTAATGTTAAACACATGAACAAATTAAAGTGGGATTTGTGAGATTATTGCAAATAAATAATTAATGAAATAATTGAAGCAATTAGCGGGGACTATTTTACGGAAAATTTTGTTTTTATTTTTTTTTTCTTCTTTAACCTGTAGTTAACCACGGTGCGTTCAAAAACCTCCATGGTTAAACATAAACTCTCGTGGTTAAGTGAAGTAATGCAGCATAACCACAGCTTACCTCGTGGTTTACCATAGTAAGGTTTATGAACGCGCTCCTGCTTTAGCCGCGGCGTTTCCTTTATCTACCGACTGTCTTCTGTGTTTAACATTTTTGTACAGGATCCACTTTTCATGGCAGTCGCAATTCGGTCCAAAAAATGTTTATTCCTGAGACATGACTACAAGGAACTCTTTGCGCGCGATTCGACTCCGGAAGCTGGTAATGAGCCCATTAACCCAGCTTGCTGACTTTCCCGATAGCCTGAAGGTGTCGATGAACGGTTGAGTGATAAAAAGCAAGCTTCTTCGTTAGTTCGTCAATAGTTACGATGGGGTTTTGTTCCACCAAGACTCGCAGGTCTCCTCGTCAAGCTCCAAAGTTCTTCCAAGACGAGGCTCATCTTGTAAGCTGTATTTTCCGGCTCTGAATTCCGGAACGCTTATTTTTTTAAATTCGAGCATCTACCACCGGTAATTACCCGCGAGGGATGCAGGGTCCTTCAGGCTCAGCGCACAGCACAATTGTAGTAAAATTTAGGTAAAATTAAACTAGTTTTCGAAATTTGTAGAAAATGTTGATGCACAATTCATTTTTAATCTACCCAAAAGAGATGGAGTGGACATCTACTGCACTTGTGTACTCGCATGTCAGTAGCTTGCAAAGATTTCAGTATATACGTAGAACGTACATTTTTGAAATTTTTTCTTACTTCATTCGTCTCTTGTAAACCCAATTCCCTCCGAATTTGTTCAAACGAGGCTTTACGCAAATCTCTGTTCTTATAATTAGGATCCAAACAATTCCATAAGTTGGTTTGGTCCTTGCATAACTTCACAAACTTTATATTTTGTTCGGAAGTCGATCTATCTGCCAATTTTTGTTTTTATAACCACTACTCGAAACACAAAAATTTAGTAACGAAAAATGCCATGCAGAATGACGTAGTCCCTGGTTTACGAGCTACTGTCAATCCCAATACCGTGCCAGTTAACGCCCGAGTCGAATGCGAGCTGTTGCTTGTGGCGTGTAGGGAAGGCGAGGAACGAGTAAAAACAAAAAATGTTGTAGTAACTCGCAGGTGAAATTCTGACCCACACGCACATGACAGTAACTCGTATGATGCGGTCACACGGTGCGAGTAGCTGCACTGCAGTAACTGACTAGGCCAGCTCGCATGAGAACCCGCACTGTTTAACCCCGGCATAAGTTTCTCCTACAGAATTTTGCACCGTTCTGTACGAATTATAGTTTACGAAACATGTCAAGCTGTATGGGATTGTTTCAGCAGAAAACATAGCTGATAGATGGGCTTCCGAACAAAATATTAAGTTTGTGGAATTATACAAAGACCTATATAGCTACTGAAATCTTTGAAAGCTACTGAAATGCGAGTACACAAGTGCAGTAGCTGTCCACTGTCAGGTCAGCAACTCGTATTGTGTATCCACGCCTTAAAGCAGTTAGTTATAGACTGCTTTATGTGGCAGTAAAAACGTAGCTGCGACGACGACAATTGGCAAATGCAATAGATTTTTTACCTCAGGTAGCTTCCGCCTAAACGCGGACAAAGACTCAAAGTTTTGGTTCCATAAAAAGCAATATACAGAGTTTGCACTATTATAATCCATCCAATGGCGCTAAAGCCCAAATCAAGCCTTGGCCTCCACTACTGCATTTCTCCAAGTTTGACGGTCCCTTGCAGCATGTCTCCAGCTCCAAATGTCGAGCATTGTCTCTGGTGAACTTTTAGAGACTCGATCCATCTCCTCCTAGGTCTAACTACTTGTCTATTTCCCGAAATTTATGCTACCATAAGCCGTTTTGGAATACGGTTGTCCTCGATCCAGGATTACGTGCATGGCTAGTCTTAGCCCGTTGATTATTATAAAAATTGAGAGTTCTGGGTCGTCAAAAATTTCACACAACTCGCCCGTATATATTCTTCCCCATATTCCATCCTCTTTCTTTTTTTCAAAACTGTTGTCTCGTTTCTCTATGTCCTAGTCTCGCTACCATAGCACAGCACTTTAGGTAGAGCTTTCGCTAACTAATAAGGGAATCGAGCGCGTGTGTTGAGAATATACATAAATGAGCCGAAAATTTGCGTTTTCAAACAAATATAGTAACATTACTCGTACTTGGGGGTTTGTAAGGGCACTGATTAAGAACCCGCTATCAAATTTCCAAAAAACAAAATGGCGGACGATTTTGCTTAATAGTCAGCCAAATTTCATGAAACTCATTATATGGGGGTTTTCGAGGGCGCTGATTAAGAATCCACTATCAATTTTTCAAAAAACAAAATGACGAATCCAAGATGGCGGACAATTTTGCTGAATATTCAACGAAAATTTACCATATTTTCGTTACGGCTGTCATAAAAATTAACAACCTTTTTGTTGATTAAGGACAATGTTTCGGGAAGTGTTTATAGTAGGTTCGGCTTTCGCTTTTTTTGATAAAAATTATTAGACAATTATTATTTTTCTTCAAAAACCTCTTTTCAACCCTTTGGGCCTGCTTCCACCTCTTCCGAAATTTGCTGACTAATGCTTTGATGACTGATTTGGAATTTGGCGGCAAACGGAAAGCTGTTTCCAACCGCTGGGAAATTCCACTCTCGATAATATCCTGAATAATACTAAATTTATCTTTTAAATTGTTCTTTACGAAAAAGAAAATATCTTTTCTTTATAAAAAGATGTCTGGCTTCAGAGTTCAAATTATATTGTAAATATTTCAACTAGGTGCAGCTACTGTCTTTTTTATTTTAAACAGAATTGTATACTGGGCAATATGCGATCAATTTACGTTATAAAATTATACTCACTTTCAGGAGAAGAATCCATGTCTCACTGTTACAATGCACTAAACAACCAAAATTCCACAGCGCTTTGAATACGGAGTACTTTTTCTTACTTAGCGGAGACGAAATTTCGGTCGCGAGACGCCCACTTTCAGAATGAAAGTCGACTTACTTTTAATAGTTCCAAATGATTCTAAGGGCTTCACTACAAATACTAGACTTTGACCATGTTTTCGGGATTCTGAACCACTGAGCAGCCTCCGCCTTTTCCTTAACTAGTGCCGCTTGCCTATCTGATAGGATAAAGATCCGCTTCTAATCGTAGCCCCTTATTAGGTTTTCATAGGTGCCTGCCAATATATTTTACACTTCTACTTGAAAGACTATAACTAGGGTACCCAAAGTGAACCTCTACTAAACCTGGGGCTTTCGCACCAAATCCTAGCACCCACTCCTCTGTCGGAGCCATCCATATACCATGCTATTTCACTCGATTGCAGCTTAAGGAAAATCCAGAATAGCCCCTCTTGTGTATGTTCACGAAGGAAAGCTTAAACTTCTTCGCGGACACGCAATCTGCACCAATTCCAAAGTTGCTATCATATGTACATTTAAGAGGCCAGAAACTTTTAATGCATTCTGTATATATTTTTAATAACTTTAATTTTTGACTAAATGAAATAAATTCTATTTATTTAGATCATTAGGCTTAAGTTAATTAATAAGTTAACACATCAACAACTCACACTCATCACTCACATTGTGCAACTAAACTTAAATCAATCATACGCACTACATTTTCAAATCTAACAAAAAAAATTAATATAAATTTGTGATTTAAACATAAAAAGAAAAACTCGGTGCTTTTTTAATACTCCTTTCTTGTAAATATTTGACCTGAAAAATAAACCGCTACTACAGAAACTAACAATAGATTCATTGCTGGCCCTGAAATCTCGTGGATCTGCAATAATCTTGATTTGTAGCACCATGAGATTCAGCTCTAGCTTGAATTTCCGTTCATTCATTTTTTTTAAAAAAAGAAGAGAATTAAAAAAACAAGAACTTATCAGGTTTAAGGTTTACTAATATTGTTTCATGTGTGTTAAAAATCATCTTCATTGTCTCTTAAAGATTTTTTAAAGATGTATAAATTTAGTTTTAATTGATTTTTATTTCTTTTACAGATTTTGATGATTTAACACCATTCCTACCAATAGAGCCGCCTCTCGATGTCGATTATAACTTCTCCTTGGGGCAGACAGAAGGCCTGAGTGATTTGTTTGATTTTGTTTGAGTGATGAATGGATGCATGTTAAAAATAATAAAAAAAAGGCATAGTCTTTTTCCCTTTCTTTAAAAAAAAGAAAAAAAAATAAATAAATAGTTATTTTTATTTTATATAAGAATATAGTCATCTTTGTTAAACATATTTTTTCTGCCAGGAAAATACATTAAAATAAATAAAAGGAAAAGAAAACAAAAAAACTTCAGGATATAAATAGTAAACAAAAAAAATGTATGTAATATCAATCCCATGTAAAAAAATATTTATAAACAAAATATATTTGTAATAATATGTACAAAAAAAACAAAAACAACAAACAAAGAAAACACTTAAAACGTAGTAGTACACGAATTTTGCGATTGTTTTTTTAAAATACAGAAAGAAAGATTTACGGGCCAAGCATATTATTACAAAAAAAAATGAGAAAAGAGTCCATAAAAATATTTCATTCTGTCTTAAAAACATAAAAAAATAAGTAAATAAATCAAAAGGCGTCCTGTTCAGGATTTTTTTTTAAAAAAAGCGCTTAAGGAAAAATTTGTTATTTTTTGAAAAAGACCAGCTGTCGCAAAATATACTATACTATTACAAATAATATTTTTTTGAGTATGAAAAAACAACAAAAAAAACAACTTTATTTTAAAAAATTGTGCATATTGAATTAATTTTATATATTTCCACCAAAATAAAAACAAGTAAAATCATGTCCTTTCAATTTAATCCCTTAATATTATGTGTTAAAAAGAAAACACCACAAACTTATCCTTATATTTCTCCCCCCTCCCTTAAGATTGTTATCAAAAAAACACCACAATATCTCCTTCTTTATACTTTAGTTTAATTGTACAATAGTTAAAATTATTTTTATTTAAGACACTTTGAAAGAAGAAAAAAAAAGAAAAGAAAACAATATGCAAACAACTTAATAAAAAAAAAGAAAAAAGAAGCCTTAATTTTACTTTTTAATTATCAACATAGAAATATGTTTACAGTGAAAAGAAAAACATGAAACAAAAATTTGAAAATATAAAAATTACAAAAAAAAAATGAAGAAAAGATAATAAAACAAAATTTAAAGGAAAATATATTTTTAAACGTCGTTCATATAGTTTCTATGTTTTAATATTTTTGAATCTCTACTCTCATAGCTCCCATCTATTTTAATGGATTTATTTTTGCTTGATTTGTTTTGTTGCTTGTTTCAGTCGCTTGTAGGTGTTTTGATTTTTGGATTGTTGGATTCATTCGTCATCATCATCTTATAGTCCAAATTATTCTGCGCGAAAACTCAGCTGACTGTACAGTCGGAGTTAGTTGAGTTGACAATGCCGTGTAGTAGAGGGAAATTAAACAAAAAAAGCGAAGTTATGATGTAGTTGGGAAGTTTAGTTTTTTTGTGTTTTTTCTTTACATATGTTAAGATAAAGCGAAAAAAAAATTTCTGCAAAATCGGTCCTGTGCTTCACGAGAAAATTGCATAAATGTCCATTTTTGATGCATTTTGAGTGCATTGCTACACTATTTTTTTAATTTCTCCAGTTCTGTTGGTCGTAGAACAATGAAAAAAATTGGAAAATACTCGTAAATGAATAGACTATCGAACTGATTCGGTATAAATAGTTTAAAAATGAACCCTAACCTGAAAAAAACCAAAATGTATGAAATTTTGTTTTATCTTACTAAAAATGCAATAAATAACGGTAAAAAGGTCGGATTTTGATAAAAATTGGAGAAAATATGTACTTTGATGAAATTTCAAAAAAAAATTTGGCTTTTTACGGCAAAAATTGGCAGTTTTCGAAAAAAAATTAAAATTGCCGCCATTTTATGCCAAATCGTCGTACGGAAAATATTTTTTTTAAATTGTAGGTTTTTTTATGTACTTTCTTGTGAGCATACGCAATACTTCATTACTTTATTTGAAATGCCCATTTTAGGCCTTTGAAAACACTAAAAAAATTCAATTTTTCAATTTTTTGCCTTTTTTTCATAGTTGGCAAGTAGCTTTTCATAGTAAGCAAAAGGCAAAAAATTGAAAATTGAAATTTTTTAGTGTTTTCAAAGGCCTAAAATGGGTATTTCAAATAAAGTAACGAAGTATTGCGTATGCTCACAAGAAGTACATAAAAAAACCTACAATTTAAAAAAAATATTTTATCGTACGATGATTTGGCATAAAATGGCGGCAATTTTAAATTTTTTTTTTAAAAACTGCCAATTTTTGCCGTAAAAAGCCAAATTTTTTTTTGAAATTTCATCAAAGTACATATTTTCTCCAATTTTTATCAAAATCATTTTTAGTAAAATAAAACAAATTAGTTAGTTCATTTTTAAACTATTTATACCGAATCAGTTCGATAGTCTATTCATTTACGAGTATTTTCCAATTTTTTTCATTGTTCTACGACCAACAGAACTGGAGAAATTAAAAAAATAGTGTAGCAATGATCTCAAAATGCAAATTTTCTCGTGAAGCACAGGTCCGATGCAGAAATTTTTTTTTCGCTTTATCTTAACATATGTAAAGAAAAAACACAAAAAAATCCAACTTCCCAACTACATCACTATCATATGACAATTTCCCTCTACTAGTGCAAACTGCAACGGTGTCGTCTCCGATAAGTTTGAGAGTCCTTTTTTATACTTGATCTAACCACACCATAATGGTTTTCGGCTCCAATGAGAGAGTTTTGTATTCGACAAGTGGCCGAATGTAGGATTTGTATAATGCAGCAAGGACCGATGATTGGAAGGGGAATTTGCACCTGTTAACAAATCCCAAGCACTGGGATGTTTGCTTGGTGATTTGGAATATGTGGTCCTTCCATCTCAAGTCTTTGGCTAATGTCACGCCTAAGATGTTACGGATGGGTCGGCCATTTGTTCAACATCATTCACCCTCAAGGATGGAGAAGTGTTGCACAATCTATTGGAAATAAGACAAGTACTTCGTTTTGGAGGCATTGAATTCGACAGGATTCTTGCGACACCAATCGAGAATGTGTTTAATGTCCCTGTCAATTGAGTTGGATTTTAGTCCACGCTCGTCAAGACAGAATCCGTCACATGCTTCCGCTTGTGTAACGCAGAGAACCGTCATCAGCGAAGCTTTGGAGGGGATTGAGACTAAGGCCGCTGATTCTCGCCAAGCAGTCGAACGAATGCGAAATCGAAAAAGAAATAGTTCGATGCTCGATTGTAGTGAACCGAGTCGATGGTAGCTCAGTAGTTTTTGTTCGATTCGAGCTTTCGATTCTAATCAAATTTCGATCTATGGGCCTAGGCCGTTTATAAAGATAGGAAATAGAGGAGGTAATAAAATTTACCACTAAGGGACACCGGCTGAGCGAGTTTGGGTACGGTTTTGACGCTCTCCTGGGGCTTTATTTGGTTTCTCGAGTCGATATCGACTTCTGTCGATAAATGAAAATTGGCATTTGACAACACGATATCGACAACTTTATCGTCTCTTTACGTGTTGATAAAGACGTTTGACGTTTATTAAAAAGCTAAATTTATGCATACAATAAACTTTTAACAATTTCTATTTTAATTAAATATACGTGGTTTGCTGCACTTGGAGTAATTTCACACAATTTGATGGTTTTGTATTGCAGCGCTTATCTGTCGATTTGGTCGTAATGCCAAATATGAAACTTAGAGAAAATCGAGAAGCTTTTTTTGTCGAGTCGATCCATCGACTCGAGAAACCAAATACGGCCCCAGAGTGCCATACTCTATCGAAATCCTTGGAGATATCTAGAACCAGACCAGGGGCCGAGTTTGGTTTCTTGAGTGGGGGCTATCCTGGAATGCGATCCGAAAGTGAGAAGCAAACGGAAGCCAGGGGCCGTATTTGGTTTCTCGAGTCGATGGATCGACTCGACAAAAAAAGCTTTTCGATTTTCTCTAAGTTTCATATTTGGCATTACGACCAAATCGACAGATAAGCGCTGCCATACAAAACCATCAAATTGTGTGATATTACTCCAAGTGCAGAAAACCACGTATATTTAATTAAAATAGAAATTGTTAAAAGTTTATTGTATGCATAAATTTAGCTTTTTAATAAACGTCAAACGTCTTTATCGACACGTAAAGAGACGACAACGTTGTCGATATCGTGTTGCCAAATGCCAATTTTCATTTATCGACAGAAGTCGATATCGACTCGAGAAACCAAATACGGCCCCAGTTCCGAGGCAATTCAGATTTTGTATCGCCGAATGCGATCGCATCGTATTGAAATTATTTTCAGCCAACCGACTTCATTTATCAACTTAATTTGACATTTTAATGCTGTTCGAATATTTAAAGAGTTTTCAGAATATTTCAAAACAAACAAATAAATTCAACGGATCCGTCAATGGCTTTACTCACGGACTGAAATCCGATGAGAGACGGACAAATTTGGCCCCTGTTGCGGTTGTCGAGTCGACTAGTAATTGACCCGACAATCGCTAGTCGAGGCGATTTTGATTTTGTATTGCGTAAGAGAATCGACTTGAACAAACAGGAAAAGCATAGTTATCGACTTTAAATGTCGATAAAATCGACAAATATTTCGCATTGGCGACATTAGCAATACGGAATCATTTTAGAATCGACTCGACAATCACAATAGGGGCGTTTAATTCGAATTCGTATTGGGGGATACCATTTTCTTATTTCCGAAATTCGTGGCTTTCGAATCGCATTTCAGGATAACCCCCCAGACTCACTAAACCGATGCAAACTTTGGTTTTATAGTACGCTGTAAAGCACACAAGATCGCCAGCGGACCTTTTCGTCTGAAAGCCCTACTATTTGTCGTTAATAACTTTTTTTTGACTATCGTCTTCATGAATTTAGAAGTAATTTTTATTGCGCGGTAGTTGGAGGAGTTTTTGGAGTCACCTTTTTTCGGCATTGGCTGAACATGTGCAAGTTTGCAGAGTCGGGATAAACTCGGAAGCAGTGATAGGATAAACATTTTGCGCAGAGGTTTAGCCAAAGGTGAGGCGATTAATTGGACTTTTTTGCTGCACGTCTGCATTTTAATCTTGCCTCATATAATGGGCCTGGATCATGGTTGGCGCTTGAAGTGAGAAATGGCGCGGCGACTGTAAAACGGAATCATAGTTCTCGAAAAAACTGACATTTGTCAGGAAAAGCACATTCAGGCGTATCACATTTGGCGTTTTAAGAGACAAAGTTGCGTTTTTCACGACAGTCAAGTGAACTATTTCAGGCGCTTGGTTTTGGTACGTGACAACGCTAACAAAAATGGAGTCTGAGAAAAGGTGTTTTTTTTATATAATATATAATTTTTATATATGTAAATATTTTTTAATTATCAGAAATGTTCACAAATTTTCAAGCGACAGCATGATAAGGTTTTGTCGAAAACGGTCATGTCGCTGCATTCGCCAACTATGGTACGAAAAATGAAAACGGCAAACGGCGCTGTCATTTTTTCGACTCGCCAACCATGATAAGGCCATTCTTCGGCGTTGAGTCATCCCAGATATTTCTACCCCGTATTCCGCAGGGTGTCCTGTCCAATTGCACAATTTTGGCGGTGCACAATTTTTCGATCAGTCCTTCCAGTATTTTGACGACCGCTTATCGATGCAGAAGTGACCAAATCAATATTTCTTCCAATTCTATCCACTGTGTTCAGGTTCGCAACCCGTACTTTTTTAGCAGTTGTATCTCCTAGAATAAAAAGTTATTGCGTTGACACCTCCTTTTTGCTGAGTCTTCGATACTCTCTAGAAGCTTCCATTGTACACCTCGGCATTGGTGATATGTTTTCTTCATTACCCATCGAGTGCAAGAAAAGGCAAGGGAAGCGGTGACAGAACGGACATTTTCGAGAATTCACCATGGTAGCTACCGGTCGAACCAGAAGTTAATCCACCATCCATCCACCACCCTGTAGTGAGACTCTGAGGCTCTGGCTACCTTATCGGTGAATATTCCAACATGGTGAGTGGTAACTTATGGTAAGTGGGCCTATTCACACAGTGCACATTCATGGCGCCTAAAACCGGTTTTATAGATGAGAGAGGGAAGGGAGCGGAAGAACTTAACGAAACATTTTTCACGCAAAACAAAACGCGTGAAAACTAGCACACATATAAAAAGTTACTTCTATCTCTTGCATTCTTTAGCTCTGTTTTTCTCTAACAAGTAAATTTCATCTGCAATACATTTAAAGGTTCCTGTATAGCATTCAAATTTACTACACTCATTTACGCCCCGTCTGAGTTGCTAGGAGTTGAATAAAACCGGTTTTACTCACCACAATTATGGCAGCGTGTGAATATGCCCACTAGTAATCAACTCTCGAACATGGTAGATTAATTTCTGGTTCGACCGGTAGCTACCATGGTGAATTCTCGAAAATGCCCAACACATTCTTGTGGAACCCCCGACGACAGCTGAAAGGATTCTCCTAATCTCAGTACATATTTTACGTTGCGTTTAGCGGCTAAATATATAACTTCTATAATTCTTCCAATTTCTGAAGGAATTTCACAACAGGAGTCTGTCTTTTCTACATTTTTGTTCTTTCGAGATTATCATACACCTGTAAGGCAATTATCGGCGAGTGTACTATATGCTTCCAGACACAAAAATCCAAAAGGAGCAAACTACATATGAATGCATACGACCAAAGTAGCTACATCGTGCTACGTTTGTGGTGTGTTTCAATTGATATTTTGTTTGTGAGGGTGTGTGAGCTTTCGTTCACCCAGGTTAAAAGCGGACGTAGAAAAACTACTGTTGCACGTAAATTTTTAACCTGCTTTGCTTGAAAGAACTTTTGCGCCTGGATGCATACGTACTTGTCTATAATGGGCCTAAGAAATCTACAAAGCGTAAATGGGTACGGAATTCTGCCGATTGCTCGACTAGCATATGTAGCAGTGATTTCGTGACCTTTGTCCGCGATCCCGAAAAGGCAGGAGGTACACCCTGTGCTTTTGGTATATCTCGGTGCTAACATAGAGTAAATATCGCCGCCTGATTGTAAGAACTAGGTAACTCCAAATTTTGTGATTTTGAGTTATCTATAGTTTCATGTAGTCAATATCAAGCAGTATTTAATGCAAAGATCCGTCAACTTGTTAAAGCAAACTAGCAACATCTATTAGACAGTGTAAAAATTGGACAAATGAAAATACCGCATTTATTATCATGTTACGGATAGGTAACTAGAGAAATTAATTTTTTACAGAATTCTGAGTTACCTAGTTCTTGCAATCAGGCGGCGATATACGTGTATATTTACTCTATGGTGCTAAGCATCTATCTCAAAGAATTTTTGTAACGAGTGATGAGTTTATGCTAACTGCAAAGCAAGTAGTTTTTGTTAGCAGCATTTTTTTATGTATCTTTATGTATCCGGCTTAGGAATCACCCTTTAGTAAGTTTTTGGCTACTTTTTGCAGAAGGTTTCTTTTACTTGGTTAGTGCACGTAACAGTTATTTTAATAATTTATTTTTCTAATTTATAACAATGTTGGTATCACTATTAACTGATATCTTTGTTAAATTTCATGCATCATTCATCAGTATTTAATGAGATAAGCTTGTTCACTTTCATCTAAAAAGGCGAGTAAAAAATGCCAATCTTCAGCAAGTTCCGAGCGGATTTTTTGAGTTTCGGAATAGCCAGAAGTCAGTCAGTCGGAGCTAAATCTGGAGAATAGGGCCGTGGCGGAATGCTATGAGTAGAATTTTTGACCAAATAATTGGCCCCTATTCCCATAGTCACGTCACCCATTGAAAAATGTGACAAACCAATTTTCGTATTCTCGTAGTCACCTGTTGTAGAAAAAGTGACGGTATTTCTATATATACATATGATAGAATGCATATCCTGTTCGTTATTTTAATTCTAGGATATAAGAATAATGTTAAAACATCAAAAATATTAAAATAAAACATACTTCTTACTTTAAAAGTGACGTGACAAAAAATGTGAGGTGAGAAAAAAAGTGAGGTGACAATGGGAATAGGGGCCATTTTGAATAGCCAATGTGGCGTGGGAAGCTGCGTTGAGTTTTCTGTCCATAATTCTGGCCGCAACTTTTTGGGATAATTTTAAATGTAACATTTGTAAATAGTTTGCAATAAGTGAAATGAAGAAATAGCGAGCTGATGCATTTTTTGAAAATGGAGGTTATAAAAGACGAAGAACGATATAAAGAAACAATAATGGTGCTCCTTGTCGTAGAACTGGTTCGTTAACAGTTGAAGGAATACTACAGATACTCTCATTGTTCGACAAGTTGTGTAGTAGGTGGCCGTGTCCTGCTGATAATAAACGTCCACATCCACAGGATCAATTTTAGGCCAAAAAAGTTAGTCAATATTGTTCGGTAACCCAATTAATTAATTGTAACGGTCGAACTAGTAGCTTTTTCAAAAATATGGCCCGATTGCACCACCAAACTGTTGTTGGCTTTGGTTAGCTTGGTGGACTATTTTCTCTTGGATTGGGAGCCCCGGGCGGGGCAATTTTGCATGTTGGTGCATGTTTTCGGCGAGTTGTTCTGTAAGAAATTTTCCAAGGTCGCCAGATGTTTTCTATCTATAGTTGTTCCTTGACCTACGTACATATATGTATGTATCTGGATAAACTCCGTTGATATATTATAGGGAAGAATCCCCTAGCATCCACAAAGGATTTTTGTATCGAATGGATGTTGTCATGGTGTCAAGTCTGAATATTTATAACCATTTACAGCATGATTGTAAAAATTATCAGCTACAATGACTTCAAAATTCAGCATTAAAAAGACAACTATTGCCTTGCCTATGCCATTTTTGGAAATGGATGAAAATGTAAAGAAACAAAAGTAAGTAATATAGATGTTATTAACTAGTAATTTTGTACGAGGTCAATTAGCATTTTGATAATAATATATTAAAACTTTTTTGAAATTTGAAATATAAAAATTTTTGAAATATAAAAATGGTGGCTTCACGCTTTCAAAATTCGTTAAAACATCGATCGAGTCTCGAAACTTTAGTGCAGAATCCATGGAGAATATACAAGGAGGAAAAACTGTTATGGGGAAAATGACAGGAAATGGATGGGTAGAAGAAACTAAACTTCTAGTTCATTTTTGGCCACAGATGTCACCTTTGTCCAATGTACCCCACATGAAATTAATAAAAATTCATTGGAAACATCAAAAATTGATTAATTACGAATAATCGCATTGATATAAATTGAATTTAGAAGCTGTAAGCTGGTAAACGTAAAATATATTAGTAATAAACGAACTTTGCCATGAACCGGATAAATACAATCGGCCATGTTTTTTGGGGTACATTTGACTGCAGCGCCACCAATAATCAAACGAAAATTGACAACACGTAGTTTTGTCTCCTTGTATAGCCTCCTCCTCAATCCCCGTTTCCATGGGCGCCTAATCTGAGTAAACTCTGCATGGAAACTCAGTACATGACGTATAACTCGGGTTAAACTCTGGAAACTCGGTAAGAGTAAAGTTTGCGCTATTGAGCGATATTAGAATCAGTTTCTATTTTCCAGTCAATTGCATGACAAATGTCTATGCATGTGTGACTGCCAAGTTACCTGTTGGTTCGAACGATTATCTAAAAAGTGTGTTGTTATCCAAGAAACTGAATGAAACGATTTAATTCGTTTATCACCTATGCTCAATAATCTGACAGTTTTAACGTAGTTTTTGAGTCAATGCATTAACTCGTATATTATCACCCTGGCCCTATCTACTGCCAATTGATCAATACATTGACTCATCATGGAAGAATTATACCTTGGACATATACACCGTCATTATGGCCGTAGCCTTCATTATGATGGCAAGATCCCATCATAATGAAGGTACAAAAAGACGGTATTTTACCTTCATTTGGGCTGTAATTACGATTAAGTGCCATCTGTTGGAAAACTGGAAAATACATGTAAAAAAAATATTTGGATTTAAGGTTAGTTAACTGACAATTTGTAAGGATATTCTCTTTACTACTTAAAAAAATAATTTTTAAAATATTACAAATTAAAACAATTTAAAAATATAAAACAAAAAACACGCATCCACTCACTGGACATGTCAAATACAAATGAAACTTACGTGTAATGTGTCATACTGTCATTGCTTTTACCATCCTAATGAAAGTTACCATCATAATGACAGTATAGTGTGTCAATGGTATTAGCCTGCCAACTGACCGTGCAAATTGATCAACGCATTGACTCGGGTTTCAATACTAGCAAAATTTATGCGGCTGCTATGAAATGCGATATTAGGTGCAGTCCATTTGCATTGAAGTACGTACGCCGGCGTAAATGCAGCTGGACTAGCAAATAATATATTACCTTTTTTATGCGTAAGACGGTTTTAAGCTCAAAATCGGTTTAAGACGAATTGCCCGGATAAACAGATTCGGATTCTCTCTCACACAATTGAAAATTTACATTCTATATTATCCATTCCAATAACCTTTATCATTAATCGGAATAGAGTGAGATTATTCTTTTAATGTAAGATCAAATTAGGTATTTTGAGAACTCCTCACATATCCACACAACAATCCGTCTTAAGCTGCAATAAATTAAGCTTGAGACAAATTTCGACTCAAGACTGTTTATACGGAGCCGGATTCTATCTTAAGCCGAAATTCGACTTACGCATAAACAAGGTATATGGTAGCTGCAGGGCGTAGTTACGATGTTCTTTTTCCAATAGATGGCTTTTAGTATTGTGACTCCACTATTAAAATCTGTTAATGGTATGGTATAAAGGAGTATTTATTAAAATAATATTGAATAAACACTTGTCAATCACTATAGACAAACACCACCTTTGAAGAATATTTTTAGGTGATGATTTTCGCCAGTGGGAAGACTTTTCCATTTACCAACTACTCTAATTACGCTGGCGTACGTACTCCTATGCAAATGAGAGGCATCTATTGCTAATGCCGTAAATATTTGCTTGTGGCGGCACCGGTTAAAAAGCACTGTCAATTTAGATACGAGGCGACACCTATTGCAATTTAATCAAAATTTTTATTGAACAGTTTTCATTAAACGCTGTTTTTATTCTACCATAAAACACAATCATTTCATAATTTCAGAAGCATGAAATGAGCATACCGGCAAAATAATTTAAATACCATAAGAGTAAACGAGAAAAGTATATGTTCTATTACATTAGTTTATCAATTTTACTACAAAATCTAACAAATGTTTTTTGTTATTTTGACAGGTGTGCGCGCGCATGAACCAGCAATATGGCCGTTTTTCTTATGAGAAACCAATACTCTTATAAGTATCATATTCATATATGAAATAAAATAAACTGAACACCATCCAAATGAATTAGTGTGCGTTGAGTAAGGTAATGTAATGTCGGGCGTCTCGTCTCTCCGTTGAGTTCACGAAAACAAAAAAATTTTCCCAATATCATAAATGGCTTAAAAAATCGTGAACAATTTGTAAATTTTAGCATTTATCTTGTAAATAGCTTCTGTGTACAGTTAGTGATAATAAAAAAGGCAGTTTTATAAAAAGTAAAAAAATATCTGTAAAAAAAGTTTCTTGTATTGACGAAAAGAAGAAGAATAAGAGTTCGTCGTGTGGTTTCCATCTCAAATATAATTATTTTTTGCATTAATAATAAATATAAATAAGTGCAGAAGGATAAATTTTGTTGTAGTGAAAACTCAAATTTTTTATTAAAAAAAATAAACCTTTCGGTAATTTTTTTTTTCGCTTAAAAGGAAGAAAAAAAGTTTTTTCTTCTGTTAATATATCCAGAAAAAAATATTTTATCCTTGTTTCCAAGAAGTTTTTCTGTGGATGAGTGAAGAAGATAAGAATAGTGTCCTCGTCGCTTGCGTTTAGTGTTGTCAACCGGTGTGAAAAGGACATAAAAAACATTTTTTTTATCCATCCGCCAAAGGAACAATTCTTTTTTCTCCGTTTTCTTATTGTACAATTACAGAACCAAAATTTTTTTTATTAAAACATCGCTTTATAGAAGAAAATCGTGCGTGTTTACTGTATGTGTGAGTGTTTCGCCGCATAAGAAAATTGTTTTTACTTGAAAAACTTTAATCGGGAAAATAACAAAAAAAAAATAAAAGGAAATTTTAAAGCTGTCTCTCGACTCCTGCTGAAGATTTTCAAGCGCTAAGGAATCTTTAGATTTTTATCGGTAAAGTGAGCAATTATAAATAAAATTAGTGCTTCGTAGTTAAAATATATATATATATATACAAAAAAATTATAACAATATTTCTTCATTACTAGAATACTACCGCATATGTAAAATAACAAACCCTCTTTTTAAAGTGTATAATTTTTTTAAATAAACATAGTTTTTTTGTATAACTTAAACCACACAAAGGTAATCGCAGCTTCTTTCAACTAACACATTGACAAGGCATTTCCTTTTTGTGCAGTTTGTTCGAAGAGTTCATAAATATAAAATAATTCACCGCGTTCATAACAAGTTCATGTGTTAGAAAGAGTCAAATACAGTTGGTTCTCGATTTTTTTTGTGTTGTATATATTTGAAAACAAATGTGTCATTTTGTATGCCTATAAACAAAAACGTGCAAACGAACTCTGAGGAAAATTCTTTTGCTACGAATTTGGTTTTGGAAAAAAATCTTTTTGCCGCAGTTACAGAGCGCCTCAATTGCGTTTTCTGATCAATTTTATAAGAAAAACGAGATGAATTAAGGCTACAGGAAAGCGATTTAACATATAAAAATCGTGTTGTCATCGTGCAGTTTTTAAATATACAGGTAAGTTCTGAAGGGGGTCCATTTTTTTGTAAAATATGTAAAAGGGAGCTTTCCAGAAATTGTTCTTGTGTTACATGTAAACATGCACAATTTTTATGGTTGTGTTTATTATAATTTGTTTAGGAAATGCAAGTTATGTAGTGGAGTATGTTTATCCTTTGTGCTACAAAGAGACTGCTGGTGTATACATATATTTGTCCTTTGTACGAGACGATGGACTGTCAAAATTGCGGCTGCCATTTGTTTTATGCCGGGGGGAGACATTTTTTAAAATTGTATTTTTTCTTATTTGAAAAAAAAAATTAGTCGAAATTAATAATTTGCGAAATCATTGCACGTTTAAAACAATCACAGTCTTTGAAAAAAAAAACATTATGTTAACCAAAACATGTTTTACATGAACACATCAATGATTCTGGCAAGATTTTTTTTCTTTCCCTAAAAAATAAAAACATCTAAGTGTAAAAAAATAACAAAAATTTTCATATTTTTATTTACAGATTTTCTTCTTCAAAAACAAAAACAAATTTCTGCCAATTCACCAGCAATTTTCTACATCCTACGAATAAAAGTTTCATTGCAGTTTTTGTAATTTCAATTAAAAAAAAATCCCGCTGGATTTTCGTTAACTATACTTAAAAAAAATATAAATAAATAAAAAACGCGAGTTTCATTTAAACGTGATCAGTATATAACATAATTTGTATCGATTAATTGCAAAAAGAAATTTTTGCTACTATAAAAAATAATACACGGGTTCTTTTTTTATATATACAAAAAGAACATTTCGAAAAGTGTGATTTGAAAAGCTTTTGTGTTATATTTAAAAAAAAATTAGTTTTTCTTCAATTTATTTCATTTTTTTTCTAAACAAGTGATTTTATAAAGCCGGCAAAATAGAAATCCTAAGAAATTCACGACACATGAAGTTACTTGGCGGTAACGACGATCGGAACGTAGTACGGGAGGCACCGGCACGTTCCCAAGATGATGCCGCTGTTGGTTATGTCTTTCAGCGACCGCATCCACATGATCAGGAATTTACACAATTTACCCAGAAGCAGCAACCACGTTGGGCTTCTGGGGATGATTCAATTGATGTGAGTAGTATTGTTATTCTTCATTTTTTTTTCATAAATCGATTATTTTGTTAGTATAAATAAATCTTAAAGCTTTCGTAAAGCAATAATACTTGAAACGAACTGGATATCGCCCCCACATTAATCTAAATTCTTTAAGAATAGGGTAATTAATATAAACAGAAATGATTGTCACACAATAAGCTATAAAACAATCGTTTATAAACCAATATTTTATCTCTTTTGGCTGCAGTTTTGCTGTCGATTAGTTGGAAATCTGTTAGAAAATCAATGGAATGCTATTAGGAATTAGATCAGCAACTGATTTGTAGTGTAGAAATCAAGTTGTATTACCTTACTGTCTATAACAAAATGTAAATAAACCAAATTACTTTCTTATGCAAGAGTATAGAGTGAGTTTTACTCACTGATAAATGCGGCGAAGGTAGCGAATTGCAATCGCGAAAATGCAAGAATGCATTTTATTTTGCTTAAATTATGTCTTAGGGTGTTAGGAATGCCCTACTGAGCGAATTACATTCCTGACTAAAGAAAATATTTATGTTCTCACTTTCCAAATGATTAACTAAAATGTAATTATTTCTTGTTTGCTAGGCCATTTCATTACATTATATATTTACTTAATGCCCTCCCAGTTGCAAAAATGACGATCCAAAAGAAATAGGAATGTTTAGATCTTGTGGTGTACGCTGCTATCTGTCAAGCGGAAGTGCTGGCGATTCTGAAGGCCTGCCAGACAATGTTCCTTGACCCTACACAAGGATATAGCCTTCGAATTTTCATATATAGCTTCTGGAGTCAGTAACGATGCGCTCCAAGCTAGTGGAGCGATGCCGAGCTGTGGTAGATAGGCTAGGTAGAAAGAACAATGTGACTCTCGTCTGGGTTCCCAGACATAGCAACATAGGTGGGAACGACCAAGCCGACTACCTGCCGAATTCTGGAATACTTGAAATAGAGCCCCAAACTAGCATTCGGAGCGTTGATAAGCTTCTGCACTGCACAGACTCACTTCAAACATTCACCGCGGTTAAACAACCATCTTACTTTACGTACACGAGGTTGTGGCACCAAAACGATTCGCCAAAGCGGTAATTGGATCGCCGGTCGCACGGGAGATATCCCTACACCTAACTTGACTTAATATAGACCTTGCGAGGTATTTAAATTACTTGGAATACAACATTGATTTTATCTTTTTTGAATTCAATTTATATTTGTATTTTAAAACAAATCTTGTAAAATACATGTTGATTATTTAACAACGAACATGTGATGCCTGCACCAGCCCATTTATCGGATTCATGACAATGTTAGAGAAATAATTGTTAAACCAAATTCTAGTTCCGTCATAGTAAAAAACCAATATAGGCTGCGCCAAAAGGAGGTGTTCTCTCCTCAGCAATATGGTCGAAATTGGTTGATGAACTTTCAAAGAAATTAATCTTTTCAGGATTTAACTCTCAAGACAAAGCTGATGCCTTTGCAATAAAGCTTCGCGACCAACATGATCAAGCCATTTCTGCCTTAATACTAACCGGCCTCGGTAGGCTAGGGGTTAAGGCGCCCACTACCATCCCAGAGGTCCGTGATTCGAATCCACTCAGTTTTCTTTCATCTAAATAACTTTCCTTGTTTCTTGCCTTCCCTCTTTACCATAAAATTCCCTTTCCTTTCTCTTGTCATCGCCTGTAAGCATAATAAGCGAGGAAGCCGTTCCCTGTTCGATACTCCTGTCGCGGTCGTATTGGCGTTGTCAGTTCTTTCATCCTTTTCTCTACTATCTTTCTAGCTAGAGCTTCCTACCCGATATTGCACTTAATGATAAAATCGTCGACATTCAGAGTACGAAAGGACTACTTTTGACCGCTAGTCTTTCACATAAAAATTTTGCCCTCAGTCACAATATTATTGTTGAATCAATAAGGAATTAAGAATTAACTCCAACAAAGCAATACTTGTGCCATTTACGAGGAGTCGGAAACTGAATCTATCGGCATTAATGGCATGACTTAGTGCTTTCAAGAGGATCAAAATATCTAGGTGTGCTTAGATAGTGCGCTTACTTGTAAAGAAGAAATTTCGTTTCTCTCCTCACTTGCCGGATGGGAACATTTTAAGAATCAAACCGAAGGCTCTTCGCAGTTCTAGTAAAATTGTTTAGCTAGACCAAAACTAAAAGGTGAAAACTTCTTTTTCTTCTTCTAATGGCGCTACAGCCCAACTCGATCCTTGGCCTCCTCTAATCTTTTCCTCCAGTCTTCTTGGTTTCTGGCCGAAGTTCTTCAGTTCGATATGTGGAATAATGTCTCCGAATCTGCGACAACCGCATCCTTCCACCTTTTCCTCGACCTGCCTACGGGTCTTTCTCCTTCTATGAAGCCAGTGAAGGCCTTCTTTGCTGCTCTGTCTTCCGGCATGCGCTTGACGTGTCCAGCCGGTGAAGACACATTAGCAAAAACGTATTGCCGGTTATAAGTATTTCCGGTGCAATAAGTATATATATTAGCCTCCCTTTGCACAACAGATTTAGGAAGCTGAAGCAGGTTCACACGGGCCGACAGCCAACCAACAAAAATCTGCTGAAAACGGTCGTTTGTCGAGAAGAGGATGAGAGAGGAGGATGAGATGAGCAGATTTTTTATCGGCCGATGACCTTATGCTCTGATATAAGAGAGGCCGAGTTAAACTTTGACAAACCATTTGTAGTGAATATCGGTAGATGCAAAAAATCAAAATGTGGCGCGGTATAAAAATGTCTGAAAACCAAAATTTAGAGTTTTAACTAGGCCTTTATAGGCCTAGCCGCCGTATTTCTAAAGCTACTGACAGAATCAGGCGCAAACGCCGTGCGGACATTGGCTTCGCGGTATGTGGCGACTTTTCACTGACATGATGTTGCGGTGTCGGCGGCGCGCTCCGACTTTGAACACAACAACGAAATCAAAGTGACAAGTGGACGTGATTGGAAAAAAAATTGAAAAACCTGAATGATTTACATATAATTTTTCTATCCTACAGGGTTTGTCTTTTTTTTAGGTGCTAATTTAATTACCCCAATTTGGAAAAATAAAGATTTTCATTAAAAAATATAAAAATCAACAAATTTGCTATCACAGCCAACACCAACACACGACTCCAAACATATGCCCACCACCACCAAAACACGACTCAAAACACAAACATCTCTTGACACACGCGGCGGCAACGCGCAGAAAGTAGAAAGTAAAGCAACTTGCGCGGTGTGTGCGTAGCGTAAAACAGCATTTCGTTAGTGCGCATTTGAATACACTACTTCTATTCTCTCTGTCATTGCACGCACGGCGTTTGCGCCTGTTTCTGTCAGCAGCTTAAGGGACTGGGTCACAACAGTCTTTTAAATCGACGTGTTTGCTATAAAAGAATACCGAAGTTTGTATTTTCAGAGTCCTAAATATATTTACAATGATTATCCATTCAGACAGTTACGCTGGTTTAAATGCTTGTAGAGGTTTTAAAATCGAATTAAAAACTGCCTGTGGCTGCATTTATGTGCGCAAAGTCCTTGTCAAGAATAACGCTGTTATTTTGAAGAGGACAGAGGGCCATGAGAAGCATCAAGCTAACGAGAGAGCCTACCTAGCCAAAAATGGTGCGAAAGGGCCTAGGTCTGGGAATAAAACTAGACAGGATCTCATAATAAATCTTTTAGATTTCAGTGTTCACGGGACTTCTCGATCCGAGCGCCTTCTGTTCTAATCTATTTATCAAACAACGAACATATTGACAAGATCGCGGTTGAATCATTATGAAGACACAACTCACGAGTGACAGTACGTTAGGAAGCTTTGCAGACCAGCTACAACACCTATGTAATGTCCTTATCGTTAAAACTTTGTGATTGTGTATGTTTTAATGTAGGATTTAGTTGCAATAGAAATAATGGGCAAAATTTGCGGCATCTATGGAAATTATATCGAATGCTTTGAATAAGGAGATTTGCATTCTTGATTCTGAGTCGACCCTTTCTGACTCATCCTTCGAAGTATACGACTTAATAGTGGCGCTTAGTCCTATAGTAAAGTGTTGATTTGATGTTTACTGTACAAGAATATAAATTCCATATCAACTATTGTAGGTTCATTCTTAAGAGGGCGCATTAGCGGGCACTGCGACCTATTTTATTTGATCTATTGTGGCAACTGCACTGACATACATATACATTGCATAGAGATGCGTTTTCGCGCAGGATTCTTATCTTTGCCCTCAGTCCCTCGAATCTGTGGAATCTTCTATCACTACCATCATTATCATCATTTAGCACCACAGGTTGATTTCTTCAATGACGTTCCTCCATTATTCTATTTCCTCTTTCACTTGGCTACTTTTAGCTGATTAATGTCCATTGAAGCCCACTCGGCTCAGTGACAAGATCTTTTCCAGCATATTACAGATATAGATTGAAGATGATTGTAGACATATTGCTACCTTGTTACTCTATTTTCTGTTGTGCAGAAGGATGAAATATTTTTTTACCAATATTACTTTTTCTGTATGATATTGTTAGATTCTTCATTTCTAACCGCGTTATTTTTTATACTAATCAACGTTCATATGATATTATAATTTGTAATACATTTTTAAAATTTGCTTTTAACTAGAATCCTTGGTCTATTGTTGAACCATACGGCCTAAACCCACATACATATTGTTCGAAAATAATGTGTTCGCCATAAAACTCGTGCTTATTGTTTTGTTATACATTTGGTGATTATCTTCGATTACGTCTGTATAGCTTGATTTTGAATATTTTCATCTCGTACCATGCTCGTGATTGTTGCCAATAAGATCACTGTTCAAGAACTCGTAAAAATTTGTACTCTGTTTAGATTATAAGATTTCTTAATCTAAACTTATATCTAGCTATAACTTTATACGAGGTATATTTGAATGGCAATATTTCTCTTATTTATAATGAAAATGATCAAGCTTTGAAAAAAGCCTTTTTGAACTACTCACAGTAGGGCAAATTTGGCAAGGAATGAAAAGATTTCTTGTAGGAAAATGCGGGATGTCTTATCTAAAGCGACACAAAAATCGCCATAAATTTGTAATTTGAAACTCTTATATTAGTCAAGTAATTTAAACGGATATTGACAATATTAAATGACTTGGTAATCTTCCCTGCGGAAATTGAATTCATGTTGGTTGATAATCATTCTATTTAGGTCGAAATGAGATGACGTAAAAATCTCAACCTACCGTCCACAATTACCTTGAACTTTTGTACACTTTGGCGGCACGAATCTTTCATTTCAAATACTTTCCACTTAAGCAAAACTATCGTCCTGCATTTACATATACAGACACTGTGCTATGTGTAGCATCCACATCCACACCTCTTACATTTCAACCCACCCAAAAAATACCGATTTTTAGAATTCCGATACAGTTTAGAATAATAAAAAGTTTTACAACTTATATAAAAGTCACGTGTTGCTACATCAAATTTTTTCACTCCCAAATCGATGTCAAACTCGTAAATTCTTTTTATATACCTTTGATTGAAGAAATGAAGTGCAGCCCAAAAGGGCCGAGGTTATGTCATGTAATATCCCAGCAAGGTTAGATAATTCAATAAACCAGTTAACTACACTCGTTCTGTAGCAATCAGAAGGGATCTAAAAATAACATTTTCAATTAATAGTTGGTGGTTTATGTTGCACAACAATTGTAACAAGGATTTCCCATGCGCCTTTTGATGTCAATTTAATGTTTTATTTAAAGATATTAAAACTTTTTCGTAGATTACATCACAGGAAATTCATGCAACTTTAAAGGACACTTTCTCCCCTTTACATAACCATAAAAAATGTTTTATAGAAATTCTAGATTTAAACTAAGAAAAAAAACAACGCGTGTGTATTATCGATAAAAGGAGACATCTTTACACTAAAGCACAATAAAATGCTGATTGTGAAAATCGATGAAATTGTCTGAACATGACACAAAGCAATATTTATTACCCTTAGTTGTCTTTTTGGCCGATTGCCGGTTCACCTTTTGGGTTCTATGTTGAGTCTTATATGGTCTCTTGGTCTAGGCATATCTATATATGTACATAAGAGTGCAGTGTTTTAAATTTTCTTATAGAGCAGAGTTGAGCAGCACATGGTATACTACAGCTCACGTCTCAACTGTTTTTTGGAATTTCGCCAAATATTTGCTGGAGTTTGCGTTTTCCTTTTGTTCTCTTTTTTTTATGTTAATTTTATTTAATGCTAATTTAATCTATAAAATGCATTTTTATAAAGTAATTGATTTTGTCCATGGACGATAGTGTTAAGGGTTAATCAATACTATTTTTTTCATTTCGTTGAAAACCAAACTGCTGAAGCACTTCCTACGAGGTTTTTCATTATGCAGCTGTGCTGTCAGACTCTCCCTGCTGACTTTGTATATGCTGCGCCCGAGGTATAGTCTAGGGATATTGCATGACTGCTGCTATATCGATAGATACAAATGAAAGTCAAGTATTCAACAATTTAAAGCTTATTAAGAGCTTAGAGGGGGGTGCTGGGGCCGTATTTGGTTTCCCGAGTCGATATCGACTTCTGTCGATAAATAAAAATTGGTATTTGGCAACACGATATCGACAACGTTATTGTCTCTTTACGTGTCGATAAAGACGTTTGACGTTTATTAAAAAGCTCAATTTATACATACAATAAACTTTTAACAATTGCTATTTTAATTTAATATACGCGGTTTGCTGCACTTCGAGTAATATCACACAATTTGATGGTTTTGTATAGCAGTGCTTATCTGTCGATTTGGTCGAAATTCCAAATATGAAACTTAGAGAAAATCGAGAAGCTTTTTTTGTCGAGTCGATCCATCGACTCGAGAAACTAAATACGGCCCCTGATTTATGTTTCGACAAAGCTTCCTTTAATCTCACAAAATCACAAATAAAGTGTCACGTTTAAATTTGTGCTTATTTTTGTTTCATCGAAACTAATTCACAGTATTTGTATTTAAAAGATTCATAATGACACTTTAATTCATTTAAAAAAATAAAAATTGTCATAAGTGTTTTGCTTAAATAATTTTATAACAAACTTTCATCTTTCTCGATTTTGATTTTAATAAAAGAAAAATGGATGGATGTTTCTTTTCAATGTGCTAGACTTGGTAGGTTAAGGGTTAAAGCGATGATGTTGGTCTCCCTTAATTTGTCTCTCTACTATCTTTCGGATAGAACTTAGTTTCTAATATTCTACGACCAAATCGTTGGCAACTAGAGGAATTTTTATATCTCATTTGTCGTTGTTTATGTGGAAGTTCAGGAGACATCCTTTGTCCTATTTAATTTGTCAAGCCGTTGTATATCTATCCACCACGGCGTAGTGTCTAGTAGGGAGCTTCAATTTAACCTACTTTTAGGAAGGAATACCATTGCAACTCAATAGGTTCAAAAAATCGTTGTATCTTAAGCTATTATTTTTTTTTCAAACATCGTATTCCAAATGTGTCTAATTTGCCTCTAAACAGCATATGTTTGCTCACACTTTCTCTCTTGGCAAAAATAACCATAGACCAATCTTTTTTTTGGTTATTTTATATCTGAGTGCATGCAGGGACGTCTTTGTTATTAGACATTTGATGTCGCTCGCAGATCTCGTAATTGTTGAGTTTACGGAATCGAAGGATTTCCCTCACGAGCTAAGAGGTTAGAATGCCTTTTGCTAAACCCCCACATTTCGAATGCAAATGTGACGGTCGTCTCATACAGCAGTAATTTGTATGTTACAGTTAGATTCTTGGATTTGAAGAGCCTTGACAGATTAAAGTAGGCTTTTTGGCTTTTAGCAGCCGTACCCGTATTTCTGGCTCAACGATAATGTCGGCTGGTACTATTGACCCAAGGCAGGTAAATGATTTTGCTACTTCAAACTGGTGTTCCTCTATGTATCTTGATTGTTAGGTGTTTTTGCGCCCCGTATGCCCCATGTATTTTGTTTTGCTTTCGTTGATGTGCAGACCCAGATTTCCTGCCGACCTCTCAATTTAGGTGAAAGCTTCGTGTACAGATCTTGATGTTCTTCCAATGATGTCAATTTCGTCTGCATAAGCCAGTAATGTTGTGGAGGATTGCACATCTTGATGTCACCCCTGAATCTCGGATAATTTTCTCCAGCGCCAGGTTGAAAAGGAGGCAGGCGAGGCCATCACGTTGTCGAAGTCCATTATTCATCGATATTAATTGGTCTGGACAGTGTTCCGGATACCTTTACTTGGCTTGTCACGTTGGTTATGGTCAACCTACATCGTCGTGTCAGCTCATTGGGGATGCCGAATTCTCTAATTCCTTTGTAGAGTTCTACTCTGGCTATTAATTCGAAAGATAGAGGATACGACAGGCTAAGAACAGTCTGCAGTCTGGTATCCAAAATTCACAATGGTCAAAAGGTTTTTCTCTCGAAAACAACGTTCCGGAAGACATTCTACCCTTAACTGGGAGGTTCCTCGGCAAACAATTGCGGCCGCTACGTCTTCCAATTCATTCTCATAAAAATTTGGTTCTCTGCGGTGAACTATAGGTTGCTAGCTGTAGAAGTTGGTGAAGGTAAACCGATGATACCAAACGATGACAAATTGTAAATTGTTGGGTTTCGTAATGAGTACCTTAGCCAAATTCAAGAAGTATAGCGATCAAACGTAAAACCTTTGAAAAACGAAGCACATTCTTTGCTGGAATTTCGAATTTGTCAGAAAGAAGAGTGATGAACTCCGTTCTACGCAACGACGAAATCTGGGAAAGACAAAAATCAACCGTAATCAGGCGCTGTTCCATGAAGGTGATGGGGTTATACTACCCGAGTTTTTCACAAAGCAAACCTAAGTGTTCACTGTAGTCATTGTAAAAACATCTTTTCTGAAAATTTCTACTTTTCCAAAAAGAACTTCACATTTGTACTGTCGCCGCTCGGTCTAACAATAGTCATTAACGCAGCAGTTGAGCGCGTTGGGCGGGGCTGAGAGAAACTCGTCTATAAAGATTAGGAATAAGGCGCGTGTTACCATGGAGTTCTGTAGGTCATCAGTAGAGATGCGGTGAAGTTTGAATTCATTCTCTAAAATACCTTTCATTCCAGAAAGTCGCCATTTAGTACAGTCATTTGGTAGTTTTACCTGGAAAGTTTTCCGGGAGTTTAGAAAATTTGTAATTTTATAGATTTTGATGTGCTCTTTCCGAATTTCAACTTTGCCACCTCGTATCCTTGCCGCTCGCGCCGCCATGTTGGAAAAATGGCGCCAAAAAGCAGTTTTTTGACAATATCTCCTTTCCGGCTCACTTTACGATAAAAACACTTATATACAAAATGAAACTAGAGAAAATTTCCTACAATTTATGTAATAACCTTTTTTTTTTCGTAAAGTCAATAGTTTTGGCGTACGAGCGCCGCAAACCCTTATACATCTACGCCAACCCGTCACATTTAATTTTACCTGAAATCTACAGGGTCTACTACGAAAAGTTACAAAGAGGCAGGCTGTGGATAGGTTATGGATAGACGAACAAAAAATCGTATGGGTGGGAGGAGGAAGTCGTAACGTTTTAGCCGCTAGGGTGTTTTGCAGTTTTTTTTAGAACCAAATGACTGTATTAATTGTTTTGGAGCGAATAGAAGTAATTGAAAAGAATAGGGCTTAACATGAGTTAGTTTCTAAGTCTGGATAAATGCCGGAGAAGTTAAATAGGGCAAAAAATATGCGCCGAGGCTTAGCCAAAGCTGAAGCATATTCTTATGACCATAGAGGATATATCCCGAATAGAATTATGGGGGATGCAACTAGGACCCTTAAAAGGCTAGCTACACTGCCTCATGTGGACCCCATACGGACTGGCCTAGAAGGCGCACAAAGAGCATTCAATGCCTTACCTCATTCGCGCATCATTAAGAATGGAGGCCGTTGGGTAAAATGATTGCTACCCGATCCCGAGTGGGAAAAGAGGCTGAAAAATAAGAGGGGTTCGGAGTGTATATATACGAGTAATAATTGCGGTGGTGTCGAAAGCTTTATATTTGCAATTGCCTTTTCGTTCCTCCAAATGTTTTACCAACTGCTCCCCCAAATAAATACTAACCACGTCCAATGCTGCTTTTCCCCGCAATTGTACGAGGCCCGGTCTATTGAGTGTGCTAAATCACGCCCCTAATGGCCAACACAATTGCTTGAAAAGCATACCTCAATTCAGTATGGTTGATTTTTTGTGGGGTCATCAACCTACCTGGGGTCATCAACAATCCTCTATCGGGATACCCGTTATTTTCCATATGGAACTCACACTCTGCTCTCTTTAAATTCTAGTCGGGGTCATGGTACAATAGGTACATGGTAAGCTCATAAGGGTCCTGTGACGTCAATCAGATCTTAACTCACAAGGGAAAAAAGCTTTCCCATGACGTCACTCAGATCTTTTCTAATGTAAAAGGCGTAAAAGCTTTTCAAGATGGAAACAGAGCTTTTCCTTATGAGCCCACCTTGTATTATTGTACCATGGTCGGGATTATGAGGTACTGTGGCTTTATTGAAGTCAAGTTCTTTGAAACCCACCTGAAGAAAACACCGTCCATTGAGTGAGTTGTACACTCGGGATCAGGAGGTAGCACTGCAGTGCAATGTCGAGTAACGAAGAATTTCAAGTGAAAATAGATGCTAAAAAGTCCGCCTTAGATTTGTTATCTTTTATTAACTATGCCTTGTAAATAAAAGAGAAAAGATTGTGAATGCAGTGAAATTATTCTTGATGGAAGTAACCAAAGACCAGAAGTTTAGTTCTTATCCTGTGTTCGACATACGAATTTTACAAAAATCAAACCCAATTTTTTTGTAACGCGTTCCATTTGCGCAAGTTCAACCCTCTCAGAGTAGTGCCACAATAATCGAGGTCAATGGGAATGGGACTTTGTCAAAGTTTTTAGTTCTTGCAACTAAGCGAGCTCCGTTCACTATCGGAAAAGCTTATGGTACTCGCGAAGTCGAACTACTTACTGGTGATGCTCGCCAGTTTCCTTGCTTGCGAATTTTAGCCTTTCATTACTTATTGCACTGGTTGTTTATTTTCAATTACGTGATAGGATTTTGGAGATTAGTTTGATTTAAGCGCTTTAATAGTTATCGATATTCTTTAGCTGTAATTGACTTCTTTTGAAAGAAACTCAGAGTGTACAGGTCTTTCCTCATCGTCCAAAATATGCAGCACAATCTTCTATTTCAATGTCGTAGACAATTGTTTATCAGGTTTGCAATAAGCACTATTCCGTTCAATATTGATAGTAGATTGAGCAACTCGAATGTGTTTTGCAACTTCTCTTGTCGTTTTGATCAAAACACTTCGTCTAGGCTTTTGCTAGTCGGTTTCTGGTCCTATTACAAATTTAATTTAATTGATGATTTTTAGGGTGTCCCATCTTTTGGTTTCTTTTTGAAAATGTTATTAAAACTACATCGTTCAATATTAAATAATAACGATCCAAGCGTAAAACAATATCCTTTTCTTACAGCAGAGGTTTAACACTAGATATCTAGCTCCATATCAAGCGAGTCAGTGTTGCCAACTGTCGAAATAACGCGCACTTCACAAAGAAACCAACAGATGGCCCACGCTATACTTTGTCAGTAAAATTCCATTATTATGCTTCCACAGAAATAAACTCTTAACTTTAATGAACTTTTATATGCACAATAATTTGAAATTATTTAATAAAAAATTCCCCCTTTTTGTTTCTTCTTATATTTTTATAGAACCAAGACAAATGGAAATACAATGCTCCCATAAATACAAATGCAGCTCCAGGTGGAGCAATTGGCGGTGTTGTTGGAATGGGTGTTAGTGCCAATGCCGGTACAGTTCAAGTTGGAGGTGGTGCTGGCGGAATGTCTATACAGCAGCAGTCATCAAAACACCCACAAATGTTAAATCATCATCAGCATCATACAACAGCACATTTATCACATCAGCAATTGCCCAATCATTTGAACGCTCCAAATCATCTTAATTCAACTGTTTTAAATCATGCACTCAATAATCCCGCTGCAGCAGCGGCAGCAGCAGCAGCTGGCTTGGCAATGCCAATGCCAACAATTCAGGGGAATATGTATGACCATGTTCATCCTAGTGTTAATGTTAATGGTGTACCAAAACCAACTGAACAGCTTGTTTATCTTGGCGGGCAACCGCATTTGGGAGTATTAGCACCGCAGAATCAATACATGACAACATCAAATCGTAATTCAGCTGCTGTAAGTATAAAACAAAATTTAAATAAAATAAAAAAAACATATTTGATTTATTCTAAAATAAGTTGTAAAGTCAATTTAGGAATTTCGCTGATAGAAAAATTCTTTTGAATATGATTCACAAGAATACTTTGTTGAGTATTTCTAGAGTAAATTTTGTTGGTATCGGAGAGATTTCGATAGTGAGATCGAATTTCATTTCTAGCTTTGAACCCTTTAAAATGCTCATAATTAGAAATGCCATTACGTTTGCACTCAGCCAAGCAGAAGATGCAAAAATAGTTATTTGTCGTCTTTCCATGGCACTTCAACTCTCCTCACTTAATTTTCACGTTGCTTATGCGGCAATCGCATTCTTCCTAGTAAGGTAAGAAGACATCCATCCACTGTAGTTCTAGTTTTTGTCGCATACTGAACATTCGATCGTGGATCCACAGGACTGATACAGGCGACAGAGATACATGACACTAGTTCTACATAAAAGCTCCACCAGCAGAGCTCCATCGTATATATACCGGCTACAATGTCCCACGGCATGGCAATGGCTACATGTTCAGTTCTCTTGATTCCTCTTCTTCTCTATCTCTTTGCAGAGCTGAACCAGAACACATAAACCCCTGAGCTCTGTGTGCTGAGGCAAGTAGAAATAAGGCTCGAGTTCCAGCCAAACCCTGCCCCACAACCATCCTCGGTACCCTATCGACTTGCAATCCTCTGCCCCCTCATGAAACCCCACAGAGATGTGCCCACTGTTTCCTCTGAAGTTGATAACAGAATAGTCGGGTCGTTACGCTTTTTTCCTCGCCCGCAGCGCCTCGGATCCCCAGTTCCGTCTTCAAGTGGTTTTGTTGTTGTTGTTGGGGCTGGTGCTTTCGATTTTTTTCCTCTGGCTCTATTCCATACGCAAAATAACTATAAAACCTGTACCGGTACTCTAGACGTCAGAGGAGGAGCAGCACACCAATGGTTTCATGGAGGCATCGTCGTCGTTGCTATCGACAACAAGCTCAACACTCTCAGCCAGAGACGTATAGCTTTAGTAGTGTCAGCTGTTGGACTCGCTGGAGAACCCGGGAGTTCTAAATGCTAAGCACCTCCAGCACTTTCATCAGTGGAATTGTTGCTTGCTTGTGCAGTTTTTTGATTACTTCCCATTACTTGGAGTGATGCGGTCTTGAGTTTCTTTTTTCGGAATCAACCACGATTTTCTCTTGTTTAGTTTCTTTTTTTTTGTCGCTGCTGGTTCGAAAAATCCTGCCCCTCGTGTGCCTTGAGAAGTGGTGTGCATTACTTCCTATTTCCCATCGTGTGGTTCTATTTCATTCTAGAAAGGCAAATTAGTTCGTGGCTCTGTCGCAGTATCTGCACCGCGCGTTACAGTTCGCCCGAGTGAGTGTGTACTTCCTTTTTTCTATGGTGGAGCAAAGTGTTTGTGCAAAAATACAAAAAATAAATAGAAAAGAAGTCCTCAAAATAAGTTTAAGTTCGTGCTGTGGTAATTTGTGAGTGCGGCCGGGCTTCATCGAATGCTATTCACTATTCACACATCCCGAACTATGAAGCCATTTCGGGAAGTAATAATGTGCACAGAAAGGCTTTCCACATACATCTGTGGGAAGTTTCTGTAAATAAAGTTTAAATATTTTTTTGGAAATCCTGTGGTGGTTTCTGTGTTACAACAGCCAAAAAATAAAGAAATAAGAAAATTAAACAAGTGGTGATTTGTTGTTCTGCTTCTATAGCTATAGGAGCAATAGTCGAGCGATTCCATTGGATATATTCTTGTATTTTTTCGTATATCATTCACCATAATTTTCTTGGATTATATCGCATGCTACCAGACATGAAGTTGTTGCAGGATTTTATGTTTTCCAGCCGCGACGTTGAGGATGTTTCATTTACACAAGAAATGGTAAATATTATGCTTGTTAAGAGGCCACTATAGGGCATTTGTATAAGCTCCTCATGAAATGTTATTTGTTTTTTTTTATTTAATTCAATTGTGCTCAGACAAAAACAATGAGAAATTTGCGATAAGAACTATTTTTTTCTGAATTTCAAGTATTGTTTTCGTTGAGATTATTGAACTACAATTTAATGCAGTTACCACGAAGTAGTTTTCCACTAGCATTTCAACATAATTCATATTGAAACACTTAAAAAATTAACAATATTCCAAAACATATCAAACTGCTTTAGCTGTTCGCTTGAGCATGAGATGCTATTGCTAGACCAGTGTTTTTCAACCTTTTTCTTTGAGCGGCAGGTCTAGAATATAAATAAGGGGAGGGGGGTAATGGGACAGATGAATTTTTTGCGAAAACTCATATCAGGCGCAACGCTGGATGGGGTTAGCGAAGGGGACTGTCTCCTTTTCATCCTATGAAAATACTGTAATATTTTCTGATTGAAACCACAAGCTTAACAAAGTACAATCCAACGCTTTTTGAAGTATATACAAGACCTAAGTGTTCATGTCGTTCGTTTCTGCTGGTTGGCCTGATACTAGGAATGTGAAGAGAAAGCAATGTGCCTCGAACTCGTACACGTACCGTAGAACATTTCATTAACATACGATTTATCGTCGCTTCTTTGCTTACTATATATCTCGTAGTAGAGTTGAGCCGGACTTACACGAGGCGGTACATCTGTCCCTTACACGATGGTAAATTGTACTGAGGCCTCAATTTTTTTTAATCATCATCAATAGCTGCGTTCCATTGGCCGATCCGGAGTACTCCGGAGTACATCACCAATGGAACGCGATTTTTTGATGTCAGAAGTAAATACGAGTAAAACGTAAAAGTGCAGGGGTAGTTGGGAGTACTCCGGAGTACTCGGGAGTAGAAAATATTGCCCAATGGAACGCAGCTTAGCTCCACAGCCTTTTATTGGCCTTGGCTTCTACAACATCCTCCTCAAGAACTGTCGGTCCCTGGGTTGAAGTCTCCAATTTCTTATACCTAGGGTTCGTAGATCTTCGACGCTATCTGTATATTTTTTTTTGGGCGTCCCGTGCCTGTTTGGATCTTTATACAACTGAAACCGTTCGCGATTGTATCTTCTCCTCCAAACACCGTTTTCGTTGACTCCTCCATATAAGGATATACAGGATTTTTCTTTCGAAGCACTCTAGTAGGTGTTCTTCGTTACTTCTTATTGTCCAGGTTTCGGATCCATACAGTAGTATTGCCCTTACAAGGGTTCTGTATACTTTAACTTTAGTCCTCCTGATATATTTACGTAGCCCAAAATAACTTCTATTTCCTAGCGCCAATCTCCTTTTGACTTCTGTTGTCGTGTCGCTATCTTTTGAAACTAGCGTCCTAAAATATATAAATTCTTTTAATCCTTTGATGTTGTATGTATCAAATGTGAGAATTTTTGTATTAAGAGGTCGATTGAAACAACTTACGTGCTTCCACCCCTGGCGATCATTCCGTCTCTTAGAGATGAATTTATATTTCGTTTTCTCTTCATTAATTGCTAGTCCGAATTTCTTTGCAGCTCTTTCTAGCAATACGAAGGCTTCTTTTATTGCTATGGTGGATCTGGCTAGTATTAAGATGTCGTCAGCGTATGCCAATAGTTGTGCCGACTTGTTGAAAATATAACGATATACATGTACAATAGCTACGTTAAATAGTAAGCCCGGCAGGGAATCTCCTTGTCTTAGTCCTACTGTGGCGTTGATTGGTTCTGACAGGTCTACTTCAATTCTTATTCAGCATATAATCTCTTTCAATGCCATTTTGGTCAAATCTACGAGGTGTTTGGGAAATTTAAGTACTCCATAGCTTTATATAATTCTTCACGTTTTATTTTATCATATGCGTTTTTAAATGTCCTGGTTCAAAAATAATGTTCTACTGGTATATCAGCGCGTATAAAAGATAAATGAGGCGAGGTAGATTGTAAATACGTAGTGGTGGGTTTCTTCTCTCTAACTTCTTTTGGCACAGTTAAGCCCGATTTACATAGCAAAGTCAAAGTGGAAGTGCAGCTCTGGAGCTCTTTTATCGCACACTTTATATGCTTCTCTCTCTGTTGCACCAAACTTGGACTTAAAGGTTCCAATTTGAAATTAAGTGAGGGGAGATTGTAAATATGTGTTGAAGAGACATATTTGCGGCAGAAAAATATCCAATTTTAAATGAGGCGAGCTGTGATTGCTAAATAAAATATACATCGGGGAGGCATAGGTTTCTTACTCTGAGGCAATTTAATGCATATTAGAATCAAACTCGTGAAAAAATCTCTTCATTGGTATTTAATTTCTTTCTTTCTTTCGTTAATTTGCTTGTTTTTGTCATTTTGACACTTCGCCTCATTTGAAGTATGACATTGTACTGGCTTAAAAGAAAAAAAGAGGCTCCTCTTTCAAACTAACCCAACCAACACTATCTCGTAGAACCGACAATGAGTTATCTTGAACTACACTCAAGTAAAAAAGAAAAAAAAAGCCTAAACGTTGCGGCATACCAATCGTGGCGCCTTGGCACCCCGGTTGAAAAACACTGTGCTAGTCCATAGTTCGACGTCGTAGTTACTATCAAAGATCAGTCTACAACTCGATGATCATACAAGAAGTAAAAACAAGTAAACGCTTTTAGATATTTAAAAATGTTGATATTTGCTTACTTTTATGCAAAATTCTTTTTTTTTCTCGTATTTCGTATTTCTCGGTATTTGTTCCATCTTTATACGATCTTTGGTCTGTCCACAATATACTTTTAAAATTTGTACATCTAGTTTACTTCTCTAATTGATTTTAGTTTAATTAGCAATTTCAGGCTAATGTTGACCTTCTGAACAATAGTAAAGATCGAGATTCTTTATATTATAAAAAAAACATTTAGCATAGCCCTCTTTGTGCAGAAGGCTTTGTTGTAAATTTTTAGATTAGGAATATTTGATGTTCTATTGTGGTTCGTGCGAAATTTTTGTATTCAATGGCCATAAGCAGCTTACAAGGTTTTATGTACTCTGATTTTTTTGCTATATTCACGATCATTTTGATAATTAACGAGTGATCGTTTAAAATTTTACACTGATAGAAGGTATCTTTCAGCCTTGAAATTTTGTTGCCTTTATGCAAAATCTCGATTTTTCTATGTGATTTTTAACATAACGAAAAATATTGGTCTAACGTTTTGGTCTAACGATACAAATCACTGAAGATTCTATTTTATAAAGATGCAAACAGCAACAGGAGATCCTAATAAACCTGGTGCCGCTCCGGCTTAATGTAGAGCAATACCTTATATGGAGACCTTCTGAAAGGAGAATAGAAGCCTTGGACAGACTGGGCTCAAACACTATATTCATCTGTCTGTCTATCGGAACAATTATCAGTTTGGTAGAGAGGATCGAATCCTAATGAAAAGTACCAAATACTACAGGTCCGCGAGAAGATTGGTAAATTTCAAGCGAGTTCAGGGTATTTTTGGCAGAAGGAAGAATGTCAACATACTAGTTGGCTTGACTGCTGGACACCGTAATTACAATATGTGTAAGATCTGGAAAACAAAGAGCTGATTGCGGAAGGTAAGTCTACCTTTCACGTTCTTTGTCACTATCCAGATCTAACTTGCTCGATCAGACAATACTTGCTACGAATTTTGCATATAAACGAAGATCAGCGCAGAATTAATGGAATTGATCAAATTTAAGTGATCATTACACTCCTCGCACAGATGGGAATAAACCTTTTAGACTGATCTATATAATTTTCGCACTATAGGGCAAAGGTTTGAATCACTCGAATTCGAAATTTTTTTTGATCAGTCAATACGAAACGTTATTGCCTACAAAAAGTCCTCGTATTGACTGATCAACAATTTTTTTCGAAAAAACCAGTTTTTGAGTGATGTTTTGGCCAAAAAGTGATTTTTGGAAACTTTGACCTTGAATAACTTTGAAAGGGTTAATCGGGTCAACATCTTTGTAAGAACTAAAGTTGTAGAGAATTTCATTGTCAACATTTAGGGCCTTTTTACGGGGTTGTACGACCTAGAGAAAGCGAGATATAAGGAAAACACCGGAAAACTGCTATATTTCCGGTGGCCATGTTTTTTTTTGTGATTCCGAAATTGTTTTCTTAAAAAGTCCCAAGGAAGCTGTGGCCAAATTTTCAGTCATTTCCGAATTGTATCTCCTTTAATTGCTAATTTCCCCGGACTAGAACCAAATTTAGAAAAATCTAACAAACATTTTTCAAGCGAAACTTCATTTCAAACAATAATATATTGATTTATTTCAATTGAAACTATGTAGTGGTGTAAATCAGTGTGTCTTCTGAGATAAGTCGCGAGTTAAGGCGCCCCAGGTCCGCGCTTTGATTCCACTGCGCGATCCGAGAGGTCCGTGATTTGATTCCACTCCGCGGCATGGTAATGGTCATTAGCCTTTCTATTTTTCCGACCTAAATGACTGTCCTTCTTTCTTGTCGTCGCTCTTTACATTACGGGGGCATTACTTCTGAGCGCTAGTCTTTCACGTAAAAAAATTATGAGCAACGAATCGAATAGAACCACATTCCATTATTTGCACCAGTTTTACGAACTTTTTCATCATTTTCATCCACTTTTCACAACCTTTGCCTGCAGGTAGGTACCCAATCAATAATACACATTTTCACCTCTTTCCAAACACGAGGGAGGTTTGTTTCATAAGAAACTTCGTTTGATATGAAAGAAATCAATTTGTGTTTCTTAACGCAGCCTTTCATATCCTTCTAAAAGTTGAACGCACTTTTCCGAACAATTTTCTTATAAAAGTAAATTTCTTTGAAGCTTTTAAATTACATGTTTACTTTCTAAATGTGAAAAAAAATGTTTATTGGACATTTCCGCTGGTTTTTGTTCTGCTGTCGGCTGTATTCAGTCCAAAAGTCATGTGAAGTATTTGCCGATATTGGTTGTCATCTGTTTTCGAGATCTTCTTCTTCTTTAGTGAGGTATTAGGTCCAAAAGTATAGCGTCCGCTTCAATTAACCTATTATATTACACCCACATACTTCATATTTGTAGGCCAGTCCGCTTGAACAGGGTCAGCAGTATGCATAGTGGCTTGTCGCTGAGACTTGACTACTCGAGCTAACGCGGGCACTCAGAGAGCATAAAGGACAGGCTCATCCTCGTCAAGGCAAAACCTGCAGTTGGGGCTTTCCGCCCTTCTAATTCACCTATCGGATGGTGCACCTCCTAGTTAACCTGGTAGTTAACTGCCGGCATCACAGCCTTTATCGGCTGGTTAGCGGAATTCACTTGTTTCAGGAGGCAAAACACTCCTACAAGGCGGTGTCCCGCTAACCCCGACGATTACAACTGTGGCTTAGACGGCTGCTTATAAAGATGAGTTCAAACACGAGGTTCATTGCCACCTTCTCATGCATCCTCCAGACTACCCTTAAGTTATCATATCATTTTCATATCCTTCGAGCTAAGCTTACTACTAGATATTGCACCATGATGGGAAAGACATGACGGACTGGTAGTATAAAGAGTGACACCTAAGCTTGGACTTTCACATAAAAAACAAAAACAAGTCTTCTCAGATCAAACCAACAAGTGTAGCCAACAATTGTCCTGGCATCAAGCCAAAAGTGTCCTGTTATCCTACCTACTACGCCCCAAAAATTCCTTGGTTGCGTTAATAGACGGTACAGGAAGAAACCGTTCAGAGTTGACCAATCCAAGCGCGGACCTCTAGCGTTCGGTGTGTTTCATTAAAGTCGGCAAAGGTCATCTTCATCAAACTGGTGGCTGACCCAATAGCCGGTTCCAGACCGTTGAATACAATGCAATTGATCCATAAAAGAAACGCAAAAATCTTACCTGATAAAGCCTCTATATCAAGATAAGGCATTATACAACTAGCGACATTCGATATTCAGAGGATATAGTTATAGCGACAGTGCAAAAACTATCTACTGCCATGCAGCCCTCGATCCGATCACTTTACATCTTCGCTTGGTAGGCTTTGAAGGGTGTGTTCTCTTTCACCTTCTGCATTCGTTCTCCTCAGTTCCGATAGTGTTACCAGTTGTAGTTCGTAATAGGA